>JAQQAC010015530.1:4438327-4687536 GCA_029783875.1 Phataginus tricuspis | reverse complement strand
TGCTCTGCTGTCTTCGCCCGGCGGGTCCCTGTCCCTCCTCTCAGCTTCTCCAGATCAATCCTGTTCTTTCCATCAGGCTCGGGTCTGGGGTGATCAGTGACCAGTCCTTCTTCCCACTCATGCTAAGCTACCTGTTCTTCTCGCTCCTGCCGCAGGACTCATGAAAATCCCAATTACTGCATTTATCAGGTGATGTTTGAACTTTCTCTTTACATCCATCTGTCGCTCTGGTAAGTGTTCTTCAGCAAAGGCAATATAACTTACTAATCTTTAAGTAGTAAAATATTATTTTAAAGGTAGTTATTAGAATTCTTCTTGGGAAGAGAATGATTTTGGATTAATAAAACACCTTAATGGTTTGGGGTATTTTAAGACTAAGAATATCTAACATCCAACTTTACATCTTTTATTGTACTACCCAATAATGCGACTGCCATTTGCTGTGTTAGGTATTCAGTAAAGCACACAACTAACATAGTTTTAGGCTGCTAAACTTTGTGAAATATATTTACTATAGGCTGTTCAAAGCAATTATTGTATGGAGAAAGGACATGCCTGAGGGTGGCAAAGATTTTCGAGAAATACACAGAGCGTTTGTAGATTTCAAATGTAAGTAATTTGAAGTCTGAGTCAATTTTACTGCAAAAGACAAGGGAAAGGACAGCAAAGGGGAAGACTTGGACAAATATTTAACAATATGGGTAAGTAAAAAGGTTAAATGAAAAATAACAAAACAAACAGCATAGGTAGACTGCCTCTGAGTAAAAATAGTTTACATTCGTGTGTAAAAAAAGGAACATAACAAAATATTAATAGAAATTTCTCTGACTGCTCTATTTTATTTACTTTTAATGCTTTTCTATAGTTACCATATTTAATAAAATGACTAAATACTGCTTTTCATTATTTTTTGAGTAAAAACATAAGAAATTATACTGTTACTGTCTTGACATTGAAAAGATCACATATCAAATACCAATTGTTGGTGTTTGCTTTCACTATATATATATATATATATATGCATATGGATATATATATGAAAAATATAGATATTTTGCACCTGGAAAAATGTTTTGGCCCCATTAAACAGTATTAGGCAAATTTACTTCTCCTTTGGCCCTTGCTGAAACCCACCTTTATGGCAAACTAGGAGAAGGATAACTTTGGTGCCATTCTCAACCCTCTTCTCAAAATCCGTCTTCTTCATCCTGAAGCCTCTGCAATTGTCTTTAACTTCCACGTCGGATTATCCCGGTTCAGTCCCGGGGTGTCCAGGGGCATTTCTTGGCCCCATTGCACTGACTTTGCTTCTATTTGGCTCCAGTGTAAAACAGTTCAATCAACATCTTGTTCCCTTAGCGTTTTATACTCCTTTGGAGAGACGGTGATTTGGAGAAATAAATCCTTGGTAACTGTGGCTTCTCTGTAAGCCATCTTTCGAGTCCTCTTCTACCTTACTATCTGCACGCTGACTGATGTGCTGTGCTAATTTGTTGAAGAAATGTCTTTCAGACCTGGGGTCTGTTTCCCTGGTACTGCTCGGGGCCTCATTACTGTTTCCTTTAGCTCTTCCAAAGCCCCGCTGCCTGGTCTCCATTTTTTTTAATGTTCCCACCCATTTTCATTACCCAAAAAGCCCCTGGAATAATCTGTATGCAATATAAATAGGGTTACCACATCCTCTTTCTTAAAACAAAAAAGCAAATTTGCTGTTGCCATGGCAGATTCAGAAATCCTGCTCTAGAACATAGTGCACATTGTCACCATATCACAGAAGACTCTGACTGAAGGCAGGTGTATTTTTCCACTATCAGCTTTTGCCATGTTCTCACAGTCCCTGCTCTGCCCCACACATTTTGCTTTCTCAAACCACAGAATACGCTTTCCCCATGCTGGTCCCTCTGCCAAGTGTCACTCACCACTTCATCTGCCTGAATAGTTCCTGTTCGTTCTTCAAAACCCAGGCCACTTAGTCCCTCTTGTCGCCTAATCCTCTCTCACTGTAGCTCTCTCTGTTTCGCGGGCACAGCTCTTTCCCTTCACCTGTGACAGTACCTGAGCCCTGCATTGTAATTATTGATGGACATGTTTGTTTCATCATTATCTCCTGAGGTCACGGATGATCTATGCCTTGTCATCTTGGCCATTATAGAGCCAACACATGGTAGTTTCTACTACATGGTTGGGGAGCGAGATAATAGAAATGCAAAATTGTGTAGGAAGAGCCTTCTCAGAGTTATCTAACAGGACAATACTCTTATTTTTCCTAACATTTAAGAATATGCCAGTAGGAGGGATTCAGTGGCACACAGTCTTTTTTTGGGGATGGTTGTCCATTCCAGGAACATGTTCAGTTACTCTTCCTCCTGCTCTGATACTGAGCTTTCCCTGAAGCCCTGACCTAGAGGGTTAGAAAACTTTTTCTGTGAAGTACCAAATAGTAACTTTTAACTGCTCAGGTCTACTCAGGTAGTGAGGACACAGCCACAGACGATAGTAAGCGAATGTGTGATTCTGTTCCAACAACCCTTTATTTTCAACAGGTAGTAGGCCAGATTTGGACTATCGGTTATGGTCCATTGATGCCTGGTCTAGATTGAAGGTTTAGGGTCTTACCACGTAGGCCTTGGCCCAGATTATGGTGGGGTTAGATTTAATATATATGCCAAGGGCTGAAGTAGTGCTGAGCTGAGATAGTCCAGGATTTCTGTGAAAAGTGATTCACACACAGTCAAATCCAAGGTCCTTATTGCCACCTGTTCACAGATAGAGCTCTGCAGGATGCTTTATAACAGTTAATGTCATGACAGTTCACGTGATAAATCACCCAAGTCAGGTTTCTATGGTGGTTACCAACAGAGATGGTGCCCTGAAATCTTACGTATCCTATCACTATCTCTGGAGCAAGTCCTGTACTACCCTACTGCCTCCAGCAAGAAATGCCCTGCCTCTCAGATGCCACACTTACGAAATCTCCTACCAGTGGCCGTGGGTCTTCGCCAAGACCAGATTCCTCTAACAAAGTTTTGAATCCATGCCTGGAGAAGTAGATCGTCCTCAGCTCTACCTCTGCAGTGAGGTCAGGACAGCAGGCTATAGCAGCTGTTTTGCTCATACACTCTAGTTCTTCCAATTCCAGTCTTCTCATAGCTTACGAACCCGTATGAGGAATGTTTGCAAGATATAGGTGGGATTCCTAAAAAAAACAAGAAATAAAGTATTTATTAATTATACAAGCATGATATTTTTCTAATTACATTATTAATGTGATGTGATGATGAAACGCCTTTTCTTATTCCATAAAGACCAAGCCCTTGTGATGTTTCACTTAGACTATGTTCCCCATACTCTAGTGAATGATCCGAACAACTAGCTACTCCAAGAATAATACTAATGGCGTTCAGGAATGGCAAGCAATGACCGTTGTTACAGAAGAGCATTAAGTGCAAAGTTTGAGATGCAGAAGCAGCAACGTCCTTTGCGTGTGCTCCTTGTTATCAAATCCAGTCTCAGGTAGAGGGTGTCGTGGACGATTTCAGTAGCATCTGGCTTAATGCGTGTGTGTGGAGATCAATTAGTAGATGCGAAACCCAGCAGAGAATTGTTGGAACTTTTCTTTCTCTAGACTTATTATTTCCATGCTGCTCCTGGTTATTTGTGCCCAGTATTCAATGCCCTCTCTTACCTCTGAGGATAAAGTAATTTTTGAAAAGCACTCTCTCCTTACTCATCACCTTTGCTGTCACCTTGCTTCAGATTCTGCTCCTGCCATGGTGAGTGAGCACCTTCTGAAGCAGCACCTGCCAGGAAACAACTGTTTCTGGAGATCTCACTGTGACGTCCCGGGAAACAGATGAGCCGGGGAAGGACTGTCATTTGATCTGGTAGGACAAATTCAAGGTAGGCCATAACATTTTGTGAGAAATGTAAGCAAAGGTATGTGAATTAGGAGCTCTTCTGTTTTCTGAGCTGTATTTCTTTCATTACACTGTCATGTTTTTTTTTAATATATATACGTGTTAAGTAAGAATCCAGTCTATGGAAACCCCCACGGTGTCCTCAACATTGTGCATCATTTATAAAAAACTGTGTTGGAGTTACCTTAAAAATGCCAGTTATTTTCCAGTAAGTAAATGTTCATTTCCTTAAAGATATAAAAGGAATTTGAGGTGGGCAGATTCTTAATAGGACAGTCAGGTTATTTGCTTTGGGGAAACTTCCCTGGTGAGTAAAATCAACATCGTTTATTATTAGCTCTAAGGATGTATGATGATTGTCTTCTGGAAGTTTATTAGATTAGTGCTTACATTCCGGTGCTATAATGGGAGAATGTGGTTTTTCTTTCAGTAGAGGCACTGCCTTTAAAAAAAATCAAAAGGAATGATTTTGAATTGCCACAAGAATTTTTGAAGTTTCTAAAGTTTAAAAACAGGAACCCAGTTTTGGTCAATATTTTTAGGTGCTCACCTATCTATGATCAGTGTAGAATATTTCGCTTAAATCGACAATTGATTAATCTTGACAAGGAGTGTCAATAGACTATATTTAATACTTTGTTGATTCTTTGCTCAGCAAAAATCAGATTTTTTAGTTTTCTGCAGTGTGTGTTCATTTGCACCATTATGTAATAAAAATTTATGTATGTATATATGGGTCTTTAAAATAATTCAAAAATAACTTTTCGAAAAACTTTGAAGGTAGTATAAAACATGATGTCGAGTGTACGAATGAGGAAACTGAAGTCAGAAAAATTCAAGCAATTTAGGTAAGCCCATACACATAATTTGCGTCTGTCTGAGGACCACAGGCCAATCCTGCCGGCTCCTGATCCAGGGGTCAATGACCTGCTTCCTTTCAATCGGGAGTTAGGAGGTTGAGTTGCTGAAACAGTTTACTGGTAATGGATATAACCCCTTGCGATAATGTTTCATTTCTATCAACAGGAAAAGGAAATGAGAATTTTTTAATGGAATTTTATAGGCATCTCTTGTCGCTGTGCTGTCACCCTTCCCTAGGGACGTATGTTTACCCTGGTGGTTTTGTCTTGAGTGTGTGAGTCTCCTGAGTCCCTTCTTGGCAGAGTCCTTCCTGTCTTTAATTTGTATCATTTCAAGAATAATAGGTGGGTGAGTTGAATGCTCTGAAGTTAAAGCCATTTGATCAGCAAATAAGCAACATTCTCCTGGGAATAACTGGAAATGATTGACTTTGCAAAAAAGGACTATAGGAAATCTCATTCTGAGTGGAGTCAGGAAGCCATGAAGGACAGTCCTGCCCTCACACTGGTCACAGGTTTGCAAAGTTCAGCGGGAGGGAAGATTTCCTCTCCACCAGGCAACAGCAAGGGGCCCTCACCTGCCGCCAGTGAGAAACAGCAACTGCTTGGAACTCTCATTTCTCTCCAGTGAACTTTCGTTCAAAACAGCTCCTCCCAGCTTCTCCCTTTCCTCCAACAGAATGGTTGGTCTCTGTTCTCTGAACCCGCCTATGCCTTCCCAGTGTGCATGTCCTGAACGGCAATTCCTCTGCTACTCCTGAATAGACTCATTTGCAGCCTGATAAACCTTGTTGTTTAGTTTCTTGTTGACAACTTTCCAATCTTTCTATTCAAATCATGAGGCTTTTTTTTGGTTATTATTTTACTTATATAATTGTTAAAAGACAGAGCAGTGTTCTATGTGCATATATTTTATAATATCTGAGGAAAGGAAAAATGAACTGAGTTCAAATTCCAAGATATGTTATCCCTTGTTTTGAAAAAAAATTTGATGTTTTATTTCCTTCCTATAAGATGTTTTCCCAACTGGACAGTAAAGCCCATTATCAAAATTATAGTAGTAGAATATAAGAACACAGTAATAATTTTGATCTGATCATAAATGAAAACTGAAACATAGAGAATTCTAGGAAGTTTTGTGTTCCCCAAAGCAGTCATTTGTGAATGGGGCCTCGGGGAACCCTCAGGATTGCTAACCCCTAATTTGCTCTTGCCCAGGGGGCAAAATTCATTGCCTAAAATGTTCATGAGAATGATCATTGGTTCTCAAATCTGAACCTAACAAAGCAAATAAAACTCAGCAAAATGCAGGCAGATAGAGAAAGCAGTTTTAAAAACCTAGAATGGGTCTCCTGAGATAAACCATCAGACGGGGCCAGATGCCCTGGGCTGGGAGGCTGGATTCCGTGATTGATTCCTCCGGGGAAAAAAAACAAAAAGTCTTGGTTCCGACAGCCGGGAGCCACCGATTTTTATTTATTTTTTTCCTTTAACACTTCTCAGTGCGCAGCTCAAGGGTCAGCGTCAGTCTGGCTGCGTTGTATTTCTCTCTGCAACCAAATTCACCAAGTTTGCAGCCGTTAACAAGCGTAAGAGAATTAAGGGCATAACGTTTAGACTGCAAAGCCAGGTTAATACATACTTTCACCAGCTCCAATTACTCAGAATATTGCTCATTTCTAAGCAGCAAAGCGGAAACGCACTGGGGCAAACAGAGAGGCCAAGAGGTCCAGTCCTGGTCTTCAGTGTGACCGGTAACCTGGGGTCAGCAGAGAGAATGGCTCTTGCTTGAGAACGACTTGGTGGTTTCCAGCGGCTTCTGCCTCTCGGGCTCGCCTGTCTGCTCGCGTCTTGCTCCTGTGCTGGCGCCGCTCAGAGGTCAGGCAGGTCTGCTCCAGCCCGTTGGCTGCCAGGCATGCATTTGGACAAGTTCTGAGGTTTCCAGCTGGAAAACTTCGGGTCTGTTACTAAAGAAAAAGATCCTGCTTTTTTTTTTTTTCTTACGGCTCAGAGTCTTACGGATGCGCTTGGACATACTTCAGACCAGCACGATCAAATCTAAGGAAATTTTTAAGTTCCCTCGTTAGTCCACTCAATGGAAAAAGAAAAAGACAATTTCCGTATGAAATTGGGTATCATTTTGTAGCCCTGTTACACTGGAAATCTTGCGTCTAGCGACTCTCAAGCTGTCAGTCTTTGCGAGCGACTCCCTGCGAAGAGCTTCCTAGGTATGCCCCAGACACGGGTGTGGACTGACCCTGGGTAATGAGAGCCCTTTGGAGGAGGACATTTCATAAGGTGATTTAAAAGCCTTTTAAAGCCCAGCGCCTCCACCGCTAATTGCTAGGCAATGCATTACGATCAGAGGTTCAGCCTGCTCTTGAAAAGGTTTTTTAAGTGATGGTGTATGGAAATAAAGCTCTGTCATCTGAGAGTTTTTCCAAATATGCTCTTCCTCCTTGCGCCAGAAGCAGCAGTCTGGACTTTGCACAAAACGAGACCGAGTGGCTGGTGAGTGTCTGCTGCTGGAGGAAGGAATGATGAACAAGGGCTGAAGCAAATGGGGGCCTTCTTTGCAGTGTGTGTGGTTTGCATTCAAGTGAAAAAGAGAACTTCTGGACATGGAATGTCTGCCGGAAACCAGGGCTCAGTTTGTCCACACTTCTTTGCTCCCTTACTCCAAGCAGTGGGGGGACTGAAGAGCAGATAGATGCTGCCAGGATCTCTTAAGGAAAATAGTATCTGAAGTCTATAAATGAAGGGCTCTCAATAAGGGAAAAATTACTTGTGCATCTATTCTAGAATAATCATCTGCATGATACATGATGAATTTTTATAAAATAACTTTTTTAATAATGCAGTTTTTGTTTTGTTTTAGGGTTTTGTTTTAGAAATTAAGTGTTCAAATAACAGTGAAGGACTTGGCTACTGGATTAGATACTACATAAAATGATCCCCTCAAAGATGCAAACAGATCCAGCTATCTTTGTTAGTATCATTCATTATGATAAGGGTTGTTCATGAAGATAAACCCTCCTTTTAACAAACATGATTCCCCAGTGTGCTCAGAGTTTTATTCTTTGGTCAGCCACCCCTTTTGTTGTGTTTTGGTCTGATTCACTCAACATGGAGAATTGAAGGGTGGTCTATCACAGGGCTGCTTGAAGTATGTCTTATTCTAAGGCAGATACAAATACACATGGTGGTCTATTCCAGAGGGGCATTCATCATTTAATCTACTTTTAATGATCTCTTATTTCTTGGAAAGTTTCTATTTCATGCAGATTATTAAATATTGCTGCTGATTTTTCTCTTTGAGGTACTATAACATACCAGGACATTTACTGTATTTATTACTTACAATCCAACTGTCTCAATATATCTTTGAAGTGATTTAATATAATACAAAAATACCACTTAGATAAAATAAGAAATTAATAACATATAAAGTAGAGAAGGTAAATATAATGATCTAGGTTAATATGGTCTCTGTAATAAAGTATTAAATTTAGCTATGTGATTCCCAGCTACTAGACACACAAAAGGGAAAATTATTCCCTTCTAATAATTGATAAAGGAAAATGTAAGATTTTTTCCCAAGAGAAAAAATGCAATATTTGCAACATAATAATGTAATATAATAATTATATTATGTCAGTAGTATGTAAGAGGTTGATGGGTATCACATATGTCCTCTAATTGCCCTAAAATTCCAGTCTAGGATTCAAGAAAAAATGAGTTATATTCTTTCTTAGCCACTTTTGCCATCTCAGAGGCCTGAAGGCTAGTTGAGTTAGGTATTCTATCAGGGAATATTGAGTGTTGGGGGCTACTGTCTTTAAGCTATTGAAAATAACGTACCTCAACAAAATGAATAAAACCAACTTGGAAACGCCTACAGTTGTAGTGAATACTATGTGCCATTCAGAACCTGCTGTTGATTAAAATTTTGTTTTCTTAGTACATTGTACCCCCTTTAAATACACACACACACACACACACACACACACGTATTTATTCATTTATAGTATACTTATATCTATATATATAAACATATGTACAAATAAATTGAGCACAATAGATACAAAGGAATTCAGGACTTGCTAACCTCAGGGTGAGGTTAAATCCGAAATCAAATAAATTTATTCAAAATAAAATAACTGAATCTTGCTGGTGTGGTCTTTCCAGAAGTGCGCTGTGCAATCCAAGCCTTTGTCACTGTGTGAGATACCAGAGGGGAGCAGAATATATGGCCCAAAATATGTCACTTTGGCATATTGATTATTTTGAACTAAAGTTACTTAACAAGTAGCCAGTGAAGGACCCTCTAGCCCCTCTTTTCCCCTTGGAAGCAGGAAGCAAACCT
The DNA here is from genome assembly GCA_029783875.1 of Phataginus tricuspis. Taxonomy (NCBI): domain Eukaryota; kingdom Metazoa; phylum Chordata; class Mammalia; order Pholidota; family Manidae; genus Phataginus; species Phataginus tricuspis. The sequence continues at coordinate 4,678,393 of JAQQAC010015530.1, read as the reverse complement.
CTCCTGTGAAAGAAACCCTCTGTGTACCAGGAAAGTAGAAGGCATCCTTATCACCAGACATAGGGAATTTAGGGCCAAGTGAGCTGTGTGACCAAATCTTGTTACTTCTCCACTAACTTGTTACCCCAAACCCAAACTTCTTTGTCTTGTCACTTCTTCACAGATTTATTGTTTCCTTGTCTAAAAAGCATAAAAGGTGTCTGCTTTGGTCACTTCTTTGAGGCTCATATTTTTATGGGCTCCCATATGTACAAAATTAAGCTTGTTTTTCTTCTGTTACTCTGTTACTTGTCAATTTAATTATTAGACCAACCAAAGAGCCTAGAGGGAAGAAGGGAAAAGATATCAACACCCACAATGCTAGTCTGTCTAATACCATCCACTAAAAACCAGAGCTTCTTGTTCTGTGAGAAAAGGGCACATATTCCTATGCAATGAAGCATATCGAGGTATTTAGTGGAGATCAGATGTAAACTGCACCCATTTGGGGCGCTGCTTGAATAGAGTGAACACGGTTGTTTCAAGTCTTAGTAAATAATTTCTCTGATCAGGATATTCAAGATTACTCTGCTATAGATAAATCAGAGTTTCAAAGACTAAAAGATACTGCTTTGCTAGTCCAGTTGGTGACCTTGTTTTAAAAATAAAAGGCAGATAAGCTTCTGTTTCGTGCTAACGTCCTACTATTGTGACTTTCCTGGATCTTTGTTTCCAGCCTTCAGAGAGAAGGTCAGAAGCTTTGTCATGCAGGAAGGAATGGTGTAGGTTGGGAATGGTAGTGTAATCAGTTTGGTTTAAGCCTTTTGTATTTTTTCATTGACGAACTAAGATACCATCTTCTCCGTTAAACGAATGTGATTAAATTCTTGAGCCACCTCTCGTCATGTGGGAAGTACCTCTCCATTTTCTTTTGTCTACTGGTGATTATAAAATAGTTGGAACTGATTTCTCCTGCCCATATATATCCTCTCTACTCTATTTTATTTTAATAATGTAGACTGATGAACAAATGAGATTTCTAGACAATGTCTGCTATATGGTCACTACCACGGATGGTGCAGAAAACCGTGCCCAACAAAAATTGGTCTGCAGAATGGCAAATGCCTCGAAAGGCATTTCTACATGTGGAACTATTGCGTGAGTAGAATAAAGCATTTCTTGCCCTGTCCACCCTTCACTCTCGGTTTTATTCTTAATGTGGCAGGACAGGCTCTCAGTAACGAGCTGCTTGAACGAGCACACCCTTCAGACTGTTGTGGGCCAGTTCAACAAGCAGAGAGTGTGGAATCAGAAAGGTGTGATTTTGTCCCTTACTGGCTGTGCCACTGTAGAATACACTGAACTCCTCCTGAATCTTCACATATTTAAAATAGGAATAACAATCTATACCTTGAAGTTATCTTATGTTAAACAATATAATGTATGTAAAACATGTAGTATCCATGGCAGGCCTTCAAAAATATAACAGGTTCTAATGTTTGTTTGTTTGTTTGTTTGTGTATAGTTTTCAACAGGATTAATCAAATAAACATAATAAGAGTAAAACTCCCAAATATGTTTTGATATTAGAAAGAGTAAACAGCAAACTGAAAACACTGATTTCCTCTGAGAAGTGGCCTTAGGGAGTATGATGGGAGAGTGGAGGATATTTGCTTTATCTGATGTTCCAATTTTCTGCAGTGAGAATGCAGATAGATATCATTTGTGGACAGATGTCTACAATTAAAGAAATGTAATCACAGAAACATATCATGCAATTTTAACTCCAAAGTAATAGATGCAGTAGAGAGGCCTTGCTTGGATCTATACTTCTATTTGCTGAAAGACAAGCAGATGGGATTCACTGGCCAAATATACAAGTGTTTCTTGGACTACTGGTATTTATTATGCATCGCAACACTCCATTACTTCATCAGCTGCGGATGGTGTCAAAATGCACATGTAACTAACTGTTCACCTGCCATAGGAAAGAAGTAGAAAACAAATACTTTTGGAGCTATGTAATATTACAGTTCGGTGACAATACTGGTTAAAATATAGTTTCTAATGATAAGCCTGTAGAAGAATGTTTCAACGAAGTAAGCATGTGAAAATATAAAACACTGACCTTTTTTACATTGGTTTTTATTTATTTTTAAATCATGGTAAGCATATATAACACAATTTCCTATAGACATCGTTTTGAAGTGTAGAAATAAATGGCATAATTGCATTCATACTGTGCAACCATCACCACTATTTCTAAAGCCTTTCCACCACCCCCTGCAGGAATTCTAACCATGCAGCCCAAACCCCCATTTGCCTTCCTTCAGCGCCTCATAATCCCTAATCTTTCTGTCTTTATGAATTTGGCTGTCTTAGATACTTTGCATGAGTGGAATTATACAATATTTGTCCTGCTGCATGTGCCACAGACTAGGCACCTTGAACAACAGAAATTTATTGGACGCCGCAAGTCCAAGCCGAGGGCACCAGCAGGGTTGGTTTCTGGTGGGTCCTCCTGCCCAGCTAGCAGGGGGCAGCTTCCTGTTGTGTGCTCACAAGACCTTGTGTCTGAGGGAGAGAGAGAGAGCATGCAAGAAAGCAGCTGAAAAGAAGCACTGTGGGTGTATCTTCCTCTTCTTATAAGAGCATCAGTCTTAAGATCAGGGTCTCATCTTTATGATCTCTTTTAACCTAATCACCTCCTTAAGAGCTGTATTTCCAAGTACAGTCATATTGGGGGTTAGGATTTCAATATGTGAATTTGATGGGGGTCGGTGGGGACATGATTTAGTCCATAACAGCACATAACAAGGAAATGAGAAAAAAAATAGTGTTTGACCAGGCTGATTTTTTCTGAACTATTTTGTTAGATGTTTATTAACATCTAATTTTGTTAGATGAATATCAGAATTAAAGTACTATTCTTTAAAAGTCATATGCAAAACAAACATAATGATTACTTGACCTTGGACTTAGTTCTGTTGTCCAATTCTTGTCTCTCACTTCTCCTTTCTGGGGTGAGGACTACTGCGGGCTCTCTGTGTAATTCTGGACATTGTCATTTGAGATTATGTAATGTTTATTTTTTATGTAAAAAAGTTTGGCAAGTTTATGTCAATTTCCCCCTTTTATTTACTTCCTAAAAGCCCTGTCCTTTAAAATATGCATAGTTGTACATCTATCTGTCTTCTGTCTCTCATCCCCTCCAGTGATGCATGCATCCCTCTGTCCATCCATCCACCCAGCACTGCCACATAGGGTTGGGGATTGCCACACAAAATAACAACCAAACAAACAAACAAAACCAAAACCAGAAGTTGCCCTGGAGAGGGGTAAGGGATGCTGTAACTCAGACCAAGTACCATCCAGGCTGTCAGCCAGAACCCACCCAGGGGGAGGAGAATCTCTTTTCCTTGCACAGGGGTGTTGCATGTTTGAATTTCCTCTTAGGGCCTAGGATAATAGAGTTCCAGAAGGACAATCTATTGTCCTTTGTTTTAGAAAAAGAGAGAGAAAACTTTTTTAAATATTTTCAATTTCTAAGAAAAAAGTGAGGCTATAAAAGATAGCATCATCAAATTTATTGTAGATATTCGAATTTTGTGTCTTATACATCATTCCTCATTATTGATTTTACTAATTGACTAATGATTTGTCTTAAATTTCTGATCGTTTATTTTTAAGTGCTCCTTGAACTAAGGGGTCACTGTAGCCATGTTTGTGCAAGAAACTTTCCCCTTCTGTGTCATGCTGGCAGGCCTGACTGCTTGCGGTGTGGACAGAGTATATGCAGGTTCAGGGTGTGGACGCTCTCTTCTCGGAGCCTGAAGGACTCGATCTGAAGGACAGAAGGCAAGCTGAACAAGGGTGTGACAACGACAGCGGTGTGAAGCCAGCATGCACTCCCAGGAGCCGGGCACGGCCTCTCTCCGTGAATTATGACGAGTTGGTCGGTATGACATGGAAGATATTATTTCCATTCAGAAAAATGTGTATTATGTTAATATTTTTAAAACAATCACTCATTTCATGTCTTCTCCTATTGTTTATTTGATGAACATTATATTCTTCCAGTGTGAAGCTTTTTTGTTGCCTAAAGAAAAATGTTTCTTTTTTAATATTCTTCATGAATTCAAAATCATGTTGGATAAAATCCTGAAATGAACATCTCTTTAGAGGTATTATACTTGGATTTTAAATGACAGCTATGTATTTGATTTGCCACTTCTGATTAAACAAAATACTCTGTTATCCATCACTAAAGGAGTAATACACATTGTGCTGCCCTCTAAATGACCTTGAAATGACCTTTAGCCAATACAGCCTGAGAGATCCGTGGGTGGGCATGATCCTTGCCAGCGGTTTCCTTATGAAAGGGAAAAGGACATAAACATTGGTTCATCTTGTATAATCTATTGAATTCAGACAAATGAATTTCTTCCCATTGATTTCAGAGCTGATTCATTTTATCTGCATGGCTTTTGTGCCGTATGTGAACATTAGGCCTCTTTAAAAAATGATGGGGAATAATAAATGCCTTAGGAATTTGTTTTGCTGAAGTGAACTAACGGCGGAGGAACATAGGGTGAAATATATTTTTAATTACTTTTCAACACTGTTCAATGTTTTTTCCTTATTTTCATATTTAGTGTTTTTGATCAAGCTTACCAAAGAGTCTTCTCAGAAAGAACACAGCATTTTGCTTAATAACACGTGACTAATTTTTTGGGCAATCTAATGTATGTCAGTGTATGTAAGCAGAATTTTTACTCTAGGAGTCTTAGAACTTTGTTTATGATTTCTTTATATCTTCAAATTTCCCCTCCTCCTAAATTAAGAGACTCCCACCATTAAAATTTCCAATTCAATTGCTTCTTCTTTTTTTTCTTTTTTTTAATCACCAAGAATTTGGAGGTGATTTGGCTGTTTCAGGTGTAGGCTGGCTTAAAAACAAAGAGGACTCAGAATGGCCAAGCCTCAAATCCTACCTTTTAAGCCTCAGCTGTACTCAGTTTCTTTGTATCTGAGCAGCTATGGCATGTAGAACACGCGTGGATGGGTGGCACACTTGGCTGGCACACTTGGATCTTTGAATTTCAGTGAATTGAAGTGGAAAGTGATAGCTTTGCTTCGATTCATGTCATAAAACATCCCAGAGTTCGCATCCTTCCTCCCTTGCGCAGGCGGAGTTTGCACCAGAGGCAATAATGAAAGCTAGATAATGGCTCGGATCACCCTTTATCGTACATAAACAGTGATATGCACACTGGAGGTGAAAGAGAGGCAGGTTCTCCGTTCCCACAGGTCCCTCCCTCAGGCCACCTTCCTTGTCCTGGAGACCAGCTAGATCACAGCGCGCATGTCTGCCTTTGCTCCCGTGGTGCAAGGAGAGACAGCTGCACAGGTTTTGTCCTTCTGTTGACTGCTGCTCCGTAGAGCCCCTTAATTTCCAGGAACTGAAAACTCCTTTTTATCAGAAACGATGAAGGAAAATCTGTCATCTATAATTGTTAGCTCAGGATATCTGCTGTCCCTTCTGATGAAAGGTGGGCACACACGAGAAAGGGGCAGATTGAAGCAACACTTTCCTGGCAACCAAACTCTAGGGTAGGTGATCTTTCCACATCTGAATGTCCCGAATGTTATGGTTATGATCAAAATTTGGCAAGGAGGGGTTCCGACATGTAAGTTGGAGACCCTCTAAGCAACCTGGCATTACAAAATCAAAGAAACCCCACCGCTGGGGTCACCCTGAAAGCAGGTACCTGTGACTCCCAGGACACCACCTTGGTCTCAGCACCCGTCCTTAGTTTTTCTTCTCTTTTTGGGGTTGAGAGGTTTGCAGTCCCTCGTAGGCCTGGCTGGAGCATCCATCCCTGCGGACAGCTGCCCAACAGGGTCAGTCAGTTGGTCTAGAAGTTAGAACTGTAGAGCCCTTAGTCAGATCTCACCTAGCAAACCCTGAGTTCCAAACTGACTGTGAACCAAGTAGATATTCTGGATACGCTGGCTAAGGCCTTATGTCCCACTTCCTACTGAAGAGGTATTAGACGTGAGGGGGAGTGCGCAAAGCAGGGCGAACCACCCAGCTGTAGAAACGGTACTTGAAATTCCTGTGCCAGGATATTAAAACCATTCAGCTAGAAGGAGATTTTCTTCACCAGCTTCTAATGGGTGCACCTCCTGGGGTGGAAACCCAGATGGTATCCACCCGCCCTGTGAACGTCAGGCGTCCTGAGGGCTCTACCCCTGGCTGCAGTCGGTGTTCTGGGGGGACTCGCGGTGCCGTCTGCCAGCCCGTTAGAGTGCCGCCCAAGGCTCTGTCAGATGGCAACAGAAAGCCGAAAAGCATTCTCACACTTGGAAGGAGCTGAGAAAATTATTTTAGCAAAAGGTAAAATTAAAAAAAAAATTGAGGAAATGAACCAGAGCTCTATTAAAGTGTTTTAAGATATTCTGTGGCCTCCCTTTGTCTCTGTGGGGACACAGTCCCAAGCTGAGGCACACAGCTGCGCTGGTATTGTGACTTCACTGCCAACGTGGGTGCCCTGTTGCTCGGACGCCACTGTGTTTCCCGTGCCCTGTGTGTGTGCGTGGGCAAGGGGCACATGACGCCCCCAATCCTCACCCAGGCCAGGGGTGTCTGCTGCCTTGACACCAAAGGCAATCAGCTTTCTCCTGCTGGAGGGAGACAATTAGGTTCACTGCAAACACTGTGAGGACATTAACTCTGAAGTTGCAGGAGGACCTTATGAAAGGGAAAAGGACATGAACATTGATTCATCTTGTATAATAGAAGATATACCAATATCTTCTATTTCTTCATGGGTTTCTTGGACATAATTCTTGAAAGCGAGGTTGAATAGTTGAATGGCCTTTATTCCTTCATTCCTCTTCAGGTTCCAAACATGGCCATGAGCTTCTCAAGAAGGGACTTTTCAAAAGATTTGTGTACCATGTCTAAAGGCCTCGTGCACACTTTCCAGCTGTGTGCGTGGCCTCTCAGCATTTCCTTACTCTAATCACCTCTGGCACTGCCAGCCTCCTGTTCCCTCCCTGCTGCCTGAAACAACTCACTCAGCAGCTGCTCTCTAAGGAACAAGACTGCTGACGATCTTGCAGGGTGACATCTCTCCTGCAGGCAGGGGGTAGCGCTCTGGCAGCTTCCAGTGGTGCAGGAGTGGGTTAGATGACACTGCAAGCCTGTACTTGGTGCAAAGCCCAAATGACTGAAACTGGCCCTCAGAACATTCTAAAGAACAATTCTGATCCCAGGAAGTGGCAATGAACGTCATAATTCGTTATAAAAAATAATATGGACTGCAGTGAAGATGACATCAGCCTGAGAAATGAACTTCTGCTGATTTCCAGATAAGTAACAGTCTTCCAAATGAATGTTTGTGCTTTGGGAAGTGGAGGTGAGAAGTTTTTTTAAATCTTTTCACTCTTTGCTCTGCTGCGGTGCAACACTGTGGATCTAACAAACTGAACCGTATTTCAAAGGGAAGTTAGGCCATGAGATTTCTCAAAACAGAGGCTTTTGGCTTCTCATCTTTAAAACACATCGGCCACCTTTCATTCTCATCTGTCTCAAACTGCCTTCTGAACCATACTAGGTCCATTCATGGTTCTGCAAGATGCTGCACAGCTACCCTGAAAAGTGACTCATGAAAATGTCCTACTTTGAAATAGTCTATTTCAAAGAGAGAGTAGTAGAATGTGACATTTCCTTCTGGCAGTCATATACAGAGGGACATCGGACCATATGCTAAATTGGGCTCGTCTCTCTGCTTAACCACTATCTCCAGAAAAAAAAAAGTATATATATTATATATATATATATATAATCAGTGAACACATCAGCCCCCACCCATCACCAACTGTCCTCCTCCTATCATGATCATCTCAGAAATGCCCCAGGATGCTGTCCTGGAATGCTCTGACCGCATTCTGGGGAGCACCTGCTGGAAGCCTGATGCTCTGGTGGTCTCACTTCTAACTGAGTTGCCGAGAAGTCTTAGGAATGGCATGTTTTAAAAACTTCAGTGGCAAGGGAGGAAAGGAAAAACTTTCTTTCAGATTTCATTTTCGCTTCAGAAGTAGGAGAAAATGTCCCATTATTCTAGTGTGCAGCATTCCCCAGTCTGAAAACAATTTCAAGCATTGGCCAACGCAGGGTAGGACCGAGTGTGAATTTTAAACGCTGTGACCCAGATGGATGCCCAGAGGATGCAGTCAAGGCCCAGCGGGAGATGGCGTGGTTCAGTGTTGGGAAGACAAACAGTGGCAACAGAGCCCAGGGCTGTTTTAAGGCCATTGGGTTGTGTTCTGGTTGTTTTTGAAGTTTATATTTTGGAATAAGAGGAATTCTAGTGCTTTCTGACTCAGTTTAATTACCAAATTGTTGTGGGACATACGAACAGGGATACCAGTATTAGCAGGGAAATGTCTTTCAGAATAACAAAGGCTGTTGAACTGGTGTGCAGCTTGGGATCTTAACAATAGATGTTTGTCAGCTTGGCTGACAGTATTGCCAGAGGGACAAAATGCATAAAACTCCCAGTACAGGAAAGCCCCCAGCACAAGCACAAAATAGAACAGCTGACCTACCATCCTGGCTGCCCCTGCAGGAACTCCAGAAGGCAGGGGATGTCAGGAGGGAGTGGAAAAGGTACTCAGGGAATCCACGAAACATTTGTTTCTCAAGTTACTTATTTATGACTTTTTCGCAGCGTGTCCTCTGTATGGCTTAACCATGAAAAATAAGCTTTCGATTGCCTGGACAAGGCATAACACTGATAAAACAGAACTAAAGTAGAAATCTGATTTTAAATGTGTACAGTATGATCATTTGTGTGAAAATCTATTTAAAATCAGTGACATGGCATATGTAGTACAAAATGCAAAAATATTAAAAATATGGCTATTTTACTTTCATCTTGATAGAGTCCTGAGGGAAATTTAACATTCTCTGAGACAGTTTTCTAGTGTCCCTCATTTTGGGTTTGATGGAAATGTACATTGGTGAGAGAAATATCATTATCTGTTGCAGGAAAATGGTGGCCAGCCTTTCACTTAATGATATGGAGGGTTCTAAGAGTAGATGGAAATGGTTAGGGAGTGATTTTAATAAACGTGAGTGCAGTTAGGAAAATTTTGCAGGCTGAATAAAACTGCTGAATGCTTAATGATTTTAGAAAGCTCTTTACAAGGTTGACATGGACAGCTGCAATTATCTGTCGCTTTCCACATTGTGGACTGCCAGTGAATGCACTGTAGTAATTGGGTGAAGAATTTATATTTAGTTTTTAAAAGGATTTGCTTCATTTTCTTATTTTAATTCAAACACCAGAGTGTTCTCTGCTAACAATTATGTGAGCTGCAAAAATCAAGTAATGTCTATTCCAAGGACATGTGAAATGGCCCATGCTTGCTTCCTCCTCCCTTTTCAGTATCACCATCCCAAGCAGATGTTTTAAAAGACAAGAAAATACAATGAAATGAACATCTTACATATAGAATACAGATAGAACACCTCCCCACACACCCAACACCCTCCAATTTTTTTAAGTCTAGAAATCTATTGCACCAGTCAACCCCATTTTAATATGAACGGCTGTTAATACTATCAATTTTGAATTTTTGTAGGGGGAAATGCCTGCTTAGTATGGAAAAGGATGACAGAGTGCAAAAAAGAAGAGATGTTTCCTCATTAGATTCAAAAATATGTCTAGCTGTGAATAGAATAACCTTCCTAGGGAAAGTAAAGACCCATTAAGAACAATCTGTGTTGAAATCAAATAATAGATGTTTAAGAACAAGATTTTACATTTTTTCAGTGAAATCTGCATTGAATTCAGCTATTGAAAAAATCTGATTAACCATAAAAGAACATTTTTCCTTGAATATTATCCTTTCATATACCTTTTCTCAGATAACTAATTTCAGATCATTTTTCTGGGACTGTGCTGTCTTGGAGAAATATTTCCTGCAAGGAATCTTCTGCAAAGCATTTTCTCTCTAAATGCCAAAGAATGGGTGGGAAAGATAGATGGTTTACATAAAATTTGAAGTCAGTCAAGAATAGGCATTTGGGGGAAAACATCTAATTTGGGAACTTATGGTGTAAATATTAAAGTTATTCTAATAAGACTAGGAAATGAAAAAAACCCAGAAAACAAAATGAAAGTGTTATAGTAGCTTTTCCATGCTCTCCTAGTCTTTTTGATTGGCAGCTGGTTTCCGGGAGGGATATTAACAATGATCATAAAACCCTTATGAATGTACCTAACCTGCATCATTCATTATTATTTTGGATGGCTATACAATATTCCACCTTATTTGTGTGCCATAATTTAATTACCCAATCTCTTCTTCTTGGAGTTGTTTCCAATTATTCGTAATTATAAGCACTATTGTGAGAAACACAGCAAATTGCACTGCCCTAGAATTTGTCATTTTTGAGTTTTAACTATTTTATGTGACTGTCATATTGGCAACTCACTTAATCCCCTTAAATGACTCCACTTGTCAGATGAAAACAATGACGCTTGCCTTACCCAGGACTGTGGTGAAGATCAAATATGCAGGTGTATGTGACTATCCTTAAAAAATGATAACTTACTGAAAAAGATATTTTTATGTCTAGGATAAATCTCCAGGGCAACCCATATGGGGTGAGGTTTATCGTGTGGGAAGAAGATCCCAAGGTTGTATGCCTTTAAGTTTTAATGAATTGTAGAGTTCTCTGGTCACTCAAAATTAGACTCACTCAAGAACAGTAATTGACTAATGTTAGAACTCAGTGGACAGTAAAACCAGATGGGCTTACCTTCTTTGAGGATGGCTTGTTCCTGGCACCACAAGTAGCTTGGAGGCTAGAACTGAGAAGATAATAACATCTTACAGATACCAATCATTTTGCCATTTATAATGTCTCTTTACATACCTTATCTGAATTATTTTTACAACCATGTCAGAAAATTATGGATACTATGCTAACTCCATATTAAAAGGAGGAAAGGCTCAAAAATTTTTCTTGTATACAAGTTTGTAAAGCTGAAGAGTGGTAGAGGTAAAGCTTGAACCCAAGACTTTTTCTAGGCTACCACACAGGACAGATAGAATCCCAAGTACAATAAGTAAATCTTGAAATATCTTGTTACTTTCATGTGACAGAGTGAATCGCTACTATAGCACACTCAGACCCCAAACATAGAAGTGCATACCCACATACACATACACACATGGTCCTCTTCCCTTAGAAATTCAATAACTCAGAATTTTCCATTTTTATTTCTTTAGAATGCACACAGAAATAAACACATAAACATAAGTGCTATTTTTTTTAAGAAACCCAATAAATAAAAACTTTCCATTCTCCTATCTATTCAGTTAGAGGTGTAAAGGTGGCTATTGCTGGTTCAGTTTTTTTTTTAATTAAATTCCTAATGATGTTGAACATATTTTCATTGATCACTGATAAGTTAGTTCCTTTTTTTGGTAAATCACCTCTTTGTATCCTGTATTAGTTATCTACTGCTATATAACAAATTAATCTCCCAAATTTAGCAGTTAAGAAAGAGACTTTTATTATCTCAGAGTTTCTGTGGATCAATATTCTATGTTTACAGTTTATATGGGTGCTTTAGCTCAAGGTGTCTCATGAAGTTGCAGTCATTTTCTTGAAAGCTACAGTCTGATCTGAAAACACCCAAGCTCATTCCCGTGGTTGTCAGGCCTCAGTGTGGAAGTCATTGTCTTTTGCTAATCTATGTTGGGAGTGACATCTATCACTTTTGCTATATTTTATTCTTTTGAAGGGAGTCATTACAGACAGTCCATACAAGAGGGGATTGCACAAAGGCATGAATAACAGAGGATGGGATCATTTTGAGCCATCTGAGAGGCTGTCCACCACATATCCTTTGACCATTTCCCTATTATTTTATGGGCACACAAGTATTTATGTATTAAAGTCCTTATATATTATGACTATCTATCCTTATAAAATATGTTGCGTAATTTTCCCACTTTGAAATATACCATTTAGGTCTTATTTCTTCCTTCTCCCTCCCCTTTCTCCCTCTCACCACTAAATCAACAGCAAACAGTGCATTCATTTACAGTGTGAGAACTAAACAAGAAGACAGAGTGTCACCTTGTTCAGCCCCAGCTGGAAAAGTTCAGTAGGTGACTTTAGTTTTTTTGCCACTTTTCATAGGTCCTGAACTGATCATAAATGCACCGAGATGATTGATTTGGGAGTTGTGAATAAATTTTAGTGAGTAGGCAAATTTGCAACTATGTAATCCAGGTATAATGAAGATAGACTATTCTGATGTACTAATATGTACTGAACAATGAAGATTGAAAATGTATATGTAGGGGACCACGTTTTTAACACTGAAGAGACTGACGCATTTTACAAGGATGTTGGCAAATGAACCTATGTAATGCAAATGGCATTTTGGTTGACTCAAATGTGACCAGAGGCTCACAGAAACCTAACCCTATATTTCCCCTTAGAGCAATAATCAGTATTCTCTAATTCAGTGTTTACAGTGTCTTTATAGAACACAACTACTGTGAAGAAGACTTGACCACAGAATCAAAACAAAGCAAGAACAGTATCAGACCCTTTAGTAGAGCTTTCTTTGTACTAAGCGTAGGGGTCAACATTCCACAAACATTAGTTTATGACCAACAGCTGAGGAAGCCTTCTTATTCATATTTTATGAAGAGTGAGACTGTAATTCAGAATATAAGATGATCTGAAGTAACCAGAGAGATGAGTTTTGAACACAGGGCTGTCCAACTCTGAAGCCAGTGACCTTTCTGCTACTCTGCACTGCCCAACGTGAATAATGAAGTCGACTAAGTACGTGTTATTGTCAGGCATATAGTGTAAAGTCAAGGACACCATTGGATTCTGACTGTCATAATTCCCAAGCATAAATGTAGCAATTAGGGAGGAACTTTCTCATGTATCATCAACAAGTTTATGCCTCTGGCAATTTCTACCAAAGGGATTAATCCTGAAAGCTCCCTCCTCCTCCTCCTTGACTTCCTGTGTGTTCTTCCTCTTCCTCATTCCATCCTGGTTTTATGAGCTATACTGTGGCCACTCATATATATTCAGCACATTTCATTTATTCAGATATGTCAAAGATCTGCTGATTCAGGTCTTCTAGTTTACATAAAGGATTGTATTGATGAAAAAATGCAATAGCATTTTAACTGTAGTACTGATTTGGGAATTGCATAATTATAGGAATGGAAGTTTTCAGAACTAGAGTTAGAATTGTTCTACCGTTTCTAACCCCTTTGCTATTTCTGCTGCTGTTAAGAGCATGAAATTTGAAAGTGTGAATTTTTCAGATAAAACAAAGCACATTTTTGTTTTTCTACCTTGTGAGAAATTGGAAGAGCATAGAAATAGGATTTTAGAGAAATGTTGCCTAGAGATAATAATATATATAACACTTCTTGAAAGTAGATGGCTTTCCCTGGGTCTTAGGTAGATGGAAGGAAAGGGTAGGCAAGAGATAACTTAGGAGGTAGCTCATGGAAATGAAGGGGAGATATGGTCCTCCGCGCTTCACGAGACGGTCCTTTCTGTAATATGCAAGGCAGGGCTCGTATCAGTGAGTTCTCTGCTTGATTTTCTTCTCAGGAAAATTCACCAGAATATCATGTAATTTACCTCTGTGATTATATAAATTACTGGTGAAGAAATGATGTTCATTAACCTGCAGCCTAAAATTATGAAAATATTTTTAAAGAAACCAAGACTCTTGTATTTGTTATTCTACCACATCATAAGACAATCTTCTATGATCACATTAATGAAGGCATTCCTGGGGGTGATATATACAAATGAAGATTTTACTTCTATTGAAGTAAAGTTGATATGTCATATCAGTTTCAGTTGTAAAACAGAGTGATTTGACAGTTTTATACTTTATAAAATGCTCACCATGTTAAGTGTAGTTACCATCTGTCAATGTACAAAGATATTGTGATATTACTGACTATATTCCCTATGCCATACTTTCCATCCCTTGACTTATTTATTTTATAATTGCAAGTTTGTACCTCTTTATCCCCTTCACCTCTTTCACCCATTCCCCATCCTCTCCCCTATGGCAATTACCAGTTTATTCTCCATGTTTATGAGTCTATTTCTGTTTTGTTTGTTTTATTTTTTAGATTCTACATATAAGTGAAATCATATGGTATTTGTCTTTCTCTGTCTGACTTATTTCACTTTGCATAATTCCCTCTAGTTTCATCCATTTTGTTTAAAATGACAAGTTTTCACTCTTTTTGTGGCTGGCTAATATTCCACTGTATATATGTACCACTTCTTTTGTATCCACTCATCTATTGATGAATGCTTAGGTTGCTTCCACATCTTGGTTATTGTAAATAATCCTGAAATAAACTTTTAGGTACATACATATTTTTGAATTAGTGATTTTGTTTTCCTCAGATAAATACCCAGAGTGGAATTACTGAGCTGCATAGTACTTCTATTTTTAATTTTTTGAGGAATCCACATAGTGGCTTCACCAGTTTACACTCTCACCAACAGTGCACAAGAGTTTCCTTTTCTCTACATCCTTGCCAACACTTATTATTTTTGTCTTTTTGATATACTGTTCTGACTCGCTGTGGTTTTGAGTTGCGTTTCCATGGTGATGAGTGATGTTGAGCATCTTCCCATGTGTCCGTTGGCGTCTGTATGTCTTCATCGGGAAAAAGTAGGACTGTCCCAAACTAAAAAGCTTCTGCACAGCAAAGGGACCCATCAGCTAAATTAAACAACAGCTTACTCAATGGGAGAGAATACTGGCAAATCATATGTCTGACAAGGAGCTAATATAAAAACATATATAAAGAACCCATACAACTCAAAACCAAAAAAGTAAATAATCTGCTTAAAAAATGGACAGAGATAAATGAGGATTATAATCATTCACTGGAAAAGTTCTATGAATTTTTTGGAGGCAGTGTGAGTGAATGAGTGTAAAAGAAAGACTTTGTTGAGCAAAGATCAACTACCTCCTCCGCATTCTTGCCCTAGCTTGCCCTGCTTGCCAAGAAATATAGAACATAAATCTGTTTGTACAGGATCCCAGAAGAATATCTTAGAGATGGATTTCCAACCACTTTTACATAGATATTCATTGTAGATACAATTCTTATAACTTAATGTAAGGTTTACTTACAGATTCATAAAACATTATGGCTGTAAAGGACTAGAATAAGTAGACTATACTCCAGTTTCATCAGGAATTGGGCTTTCTGTTTTTCATTTACTTATGATTATATTACAATTTCTCATACTCAAAAGTTCCTTCTGTTTACATTTAATTAAACAGTGAGAAGTTATATGAGCTCTTCCATGAAGAAAATTACATTTTGAAATTTCCCATTACTATTTTTGCAATATTCAGAAGCTATCACCTTGGAGTTCTGATATATTAGGAACTATAACAAAACTTTAAGAAGGAATTATTTTTTTAAAAAATTACATCTTTATTACAAAATGACTTTAAAAGCTAAAAGACGAATGTAAAGAAATCACCAAAATTTTACTATCCAGATGAAAGCAAAATTAGCATTGTTTAAATATTTATCTCTTCCTCAATTGTGTGTCTGTATTGCATGGTACACTCCATTAATACGGATATTGTGGAAAATAGCCCGTTGACTCCTTTGTGCCAGCATTGTCCTATGTTAAAAAATATCGTTGGTGCAAAAGATGAATTGGAATGGAGATACCACTTGTTTAGTAAATGAAATAATACTTTATAATTTTGATTAAGAGGTGGAGGAACAGAGACAATTGCAACGGAGATACTCAAGAGAGTGAAATAATTTGAAAATTAATCTTGTAGTGTCCATTTTTTATGCCAATAATGCAACAAAGAAGACTTCTATTCAATTTCATTACTTACAATATGGTGCAGCCTGTAGCTTTGCCTAAATTGCACATACAGGACAGCCAATATACAGTGAATGAAGGAAATTTTGTCTGAAGGACTGCTTTCATAGCACCATTTGAGTTTATATTTGCTTGCAGTTTCCTTAGACTTGCAATGTTTTTATATACACCCTCATTTTGTCTACAGCATTGAGTAGTAAAAAAGCTTTAAAAGCAAAAAGCAATAAAACTTTTGTATATGAAGATTGTAATGTCATCTTAGAGTATTTTTTATATTGTCCAAACACTTC
Source organism: Phataginus tricuspis (assembly GCA_029783875.1). Classification (NCBI taxonomy): domain Eukaryota; kingdom Metazoa; phylum Chordata; class Mammalia; order Pholidota; family Manidae; genus Phataginus; species Phataginus tricuspis. Next base: position 4,662,166 of record JAQQAC010015530.1, on the reverse strand, counting down.
GGCAATTTTCTTGAAGTTGAAATCACCATGATTCCATGAGGCATGTTTAAAAACATATTATGGCTATAAAAGTCTTAGACTGTATATGGTATGGATACTTAATTATATTTATAATTGTTAAGCATTTACACAATTTAAAAGTAGGCATCATGTCTATCTCAGAAGAGATATCCTTATAACAATTTTCTTAAATGTCAAGAAGCAAAATAGAGAATTATGCATGATGGCAAATGCATATTTATTTTTTCTACAAGATGAAGTTAACATTTACGGAGCTATAAGATTTTATTATTCTAATCACAGAGCAGGAGGAACATTCATGAAGGGTGCTGGAAATGCTAGATACGGTTTTTGTGACTGGCAGTACCAGGGCTAGCTGTACTTAAGTTATCTTGTATGCTTCCTTATTATTTTGCCTTGTTGTTGCTAAAGGGAAAATCTATTAACTGAGAGGAAAATTCAGACCAAAGAATCAATTACATCCCTTTCTATATTCATCATGCTAAGTCGACTCTTTTAGGATTAGCATGAGGACACAGGTTGCAGAATAAATCACTTGAATGTTCAAAGATGCTTCACCTTAAATAAAATTAGATATTGGTGACTGACAGCCACAAATATGTGGAATAAAGGACATATGCTAAAAATCACTTCCCTCTTACCACGTACATTCTTCACCCTGCTGCTGTGTGCTAGCCCCAAGTTATTCTGGAGACTGGCTCACCAGCTGGGCTTTATTACGCCAATTAGAAAGGTGACCTTTTAAAATAACCGGTGGCTTTATTATTTTTTTTTCAATGAGAAAATTATAAACCGCATATGTAGAACATTTCAAATGAACAAAGAAGTCAAATAAATACCATTTTAGGAGGTGAATCTACAAAGGTTTACAACATATTTTCATCTCATCATAAGTTGGGTTGATTTCATGGGAATAAATACAAAGTAACAGCTATACCTCAGCGAGGTATCAGCTCTGTTACATTTCTCTTATGAAGTCACAGTTGCTTTCACTTTCTGAAAAATAGAAAATGATGGGATCAATCACTTGATAAAAAATATGATCATGACACCAAGTCATTTCTTCCTTCAAAAGTATGTGAATGCCTCTAGCATTGTGCTTTAGAAAAGCCATTCAAATCTTTATTAATTATTCATTAATGAGGTCATTTAGGATTTTATGCTTTGGAAATGTAGATATTTGAACATCTTTTGTTATTCTCTAGAGAACTATTGCTCTTCGAGGCCATGGGCCTGAAAATAATGTGAAAATATAACAAAACATATTTATAGTATAGCATAGTAGATTAGAAATAAACTTTGGCGTTAGTTCTACCTCTTAAAAGATGTGTAGCCTTGATTAAATTACTTAATCTCCTTACCTCCGGTTTCATTATCTTAAAATAGAGTTAATAATGCCAATATGATCGAGCTGTTATTGGAATTAGCATAATTTATGTATAATACTTAACCCTGACTGACACATAGTGAGTACTCAACAAATATTTGTTGAATGGATGCATGCATAAATCTCCTTGCCAGATTTCATTATTAAATCACTTTTCATTATGAGGAAAAGGAAAATGACATTTTTTTCTTTAGTCACCTTAATTAACTTGACTACAACACCTTACTGGCTGAAATCTTTCTAATCAATTAGTTATCAACTTTATTAAGTGTATTTACAACTCTAAGTTCTAGTTATATACCTCCAAGCTCCAAATTTCAGGGAAAAGTACAAAATTTAGGAAAGGATAACATGTGTAAAATGTACTACTGAAGCCGTCCGATCTTCTTATTTCTCAAAATACTGAAGAATCGCATATAAGTGTGTGTGTGTATCATCTATCCAGCCATCTAGCTATCTGTCTGGACAATTTCCAGGCAAATATCTGTATCTATAAGTAAGTTCTAGGAGAGGGAAAGTGGAAGTACTTTTATGAAGGCTGAATTTAGAGTTCCGAGTCCTGTATTTTTATTTCAACTGAATTATGTCTTAGTTCAATGATTTTGGATAACTCAAGTTTTTCTGAGACTTATTTCCATCATTAATCAAGCATATAGAGTGATAAATGAAATAATAACCAGCAAGTGCTTGGTGAAGCAGAAAGCACTGGTCCCTCTGTAATGTCATGGGTCTGTTATCTATCATTGCCAGGAGGACATGCAACCATGTTCACCGTGATTTCCAGATCATAAGCATGGGGAACTTGTCATAGGCTGTTATGATCAACTTCCCACTCTACCATGCTTCTACATATGTCCCAGAAACTTTGCCTGTATAACTTTGATAAAATGGGTATTTGTGAGGCCTTGGAGGGGGGCATCTTGAATCAACCTGTCCATATTGATTTATTCTGACCCTGTTTCATATAATGAATCACTAGTTCCTGTTTATCTTAAGGTAGTTTCACCACTGCTCCACATTTGTCTGCTTTTTACCAGTTCTGCTAACCTAGATCCAAAGTTGAAGCCTAAAGCATCCTCCAGCAAAAGTTAATATTAGTTCACCATTACATGCCCTGAAGGACTTCTCTGCTTTTCTCCTAATAAAGCCCGATCCTTTACTACTTCTAGATTCTCATACATTTTTTTTTTTTGGTTCTTACCAAACGGTAATGGAGTTTGTTACATATCTGTCTGCCTAATTAGACTGTAAGCTCTTTGATGGCAAGGACTGTATCTTTAAAAAAAAAGAATTTATGTTTATGTCTCTAGCAATCAACACAGTGCTAAAATAAATACTTAATGAATTAAAAGAAAAGATAAAAAAGATTTGTAAGTTACATAATTTTCACAATAAATATATGCTTATTAAAGAAAAGTTAGAAAATACATAAAAGGAGAAAAAATAAACCTACTAATAGTACTGTCAAAAACACAATCACTGACAGTAATGAAGTATAATTTTAGAACCACTAAATTGATTAAATTATAACGATTTACAATATTGGTGAAGATGAAGGATGCAGCTGTTAGGAGTTTAAGTTTGTCAATTATTTTTTTGCAATATCTAAAAAATGTATACACCATAGGACCCTACAATTCTTTACTAGACATATACTCTAGAAATCTCTACTACAATGTATTCAAGAAGGCATATGAAAGTATGTTTATTGCAGTATTGTTTGTAAGAGAAGAAAATGGAAAACAATCCACATGTTCTATTAGAAAGAGAATGTATAGTTGAGGAAATACTATATAACAGAGAAATGAATGAATGACTCTAAATGCATGAACATGGATAGATCTTAAAATAATATTTGAGTGCAAAGAACAAGTTACAAAATGTTTCCTTTGTTTATTTCATTTGTATACATTGAATCCACAGTCATACTAAACTATACTATATACAGTTTGTGGATTAACATGTATATTAAAATTTCAAAAACATAGACTTGGAGGAAAGACAAAATCTGCAATGTACTTCTAGGGAATGTGGAAATGAGGAAGTATGGAGAGGAAGGAAGATAGGACTAAGGTAGGGACAAAGTGATCTTTCAAATCTATCTATAGCATTATAATAAAAACAAAAATAGCATCTTGGTGTATTCCTCTACTCATCCACACACATAGTTTAAACTTAAAAAATTCACACACACTGTTATTTATTCAGGTCTTAGCACATATATCTTTAGTTTGTCTGTGTTATATGCAATTTGAAAAGCTTTCATCTGCCCCAGGAGCAATTAATTTGTGTGGCATTTAGAATGTATTGGAAACTTATTGGAAACCTACTTAATGATAGGCAGTTTTCAAGAATGAGGACCAGTGTCTAATTCTGAATAGTCTAAAAAACAATAGGAATCAGGGCAATGCATATTGACTGAGTCCCAGGTAGAAAAATTTTCAGAGTGATTATTACCAAATTGAATTATCTGCATATTTTCTGTGCAATTTTTTCACAGTAACATCTTTAAAAATTGCACATTACCCAGAAAAGAAACAGTTTAACAATAAATACACAAACCATATAACTAAGGAAGTATACGCATAATCATTTAATATGACATGCTCAGGTCGTGGCTTTCTAAAATAGATATCAGGATGACTAATGGTACAATTCACATTCTCTAGCAAAACCTTTCCCCTTTTACTTGGTTTTGCTATGCCAGAGCCTTTTTAGATACCAATGGAATAAATATATGCATATGAAATGACCCATTCAAGTTCTACTTACCCATGCAGCAGTGAATCAATTTCTGCAGTCTTGGGTATTCAGCGAAGTTTCTGAAATTAAATGAGAACTAGGTGTGTCTCCTGCAGTGCACTTTTTCCTGCAGAAAATTACAGTCCATGGAAGAATGCTATAGGTTATGATGGTATGTATTCAGGTGGGGCTTACAAGCAAGACCTGAAGCAGAAAGGAGAAACATGTGAATTTCACCATTCTGTGACAGTCAAGGAATGCTAGATGAGACAGGTTCATATCATCTGTTTTTGGAATATGCATGTTTTTTAACCACATGAAAAGACAATTCCTAAAAGTTTGAAATTAAATATACTTTGTCATCATAATACCTTTTCAACTCAAATGAAAAACAAAAGCTGGGATTTTACAGGGCACGGTCAGATGGTCGTCCAGTCTTACATGTCGATTCAGGGGTCCTTGTGTGCTAGCTTTTCAGTTGCACATGAGAGACAGAGGATACAGGCACTGAGAGGGGTTTGGTAAGCTGTGAGACATAATGTTTTTCAAATTTGAACTTACATTCAGGGATTTCTTTGGACACTAACAATGAACAAAAAAAACAAAACATGTAAAATGATGGACACTAAACAAAAAATTGTGAAGGCATAAAAATAAAATCAGCCAAAACTCTGGGCTTCTGCCAAAGCTGACAGGTGAGCAATAGGCAGAGACTCCAGGGGAACTTAGACAATAGTAGAAGTAATGGTGGCAAGGGCCACCTGCCTCCCTTAAGGGATTAAATATTGTTAAGCCCTTGGCATTCTGCAATGGAACTTTGTGTACCGAGCACGTTGCAGCTCTAGTCTTGGGAATTCACGCCAAGTCACGGAACCATCCGTCCTCTCCACTGGGGTCAGAGAGGGCATGCTGCCTAAATGGCTGTGTCTCCTGTCAGGAGAGTTTCTTACAGGTTGAACTTCCCTTCAAGCACTATGTAATCTGTGATATGTATAAATGTTATATATATATTATCCATCAATTTTTAGTAAGAAAATAAAACTGGCTTCACTAGCTAAGCATCAGATCTAGTGCTGGTTTCTTCCACATTCCTTTATTTTGTACTTTTGTACACAGAACGCTGTCCAGGGTGTAGAGAATGACCCTTTCGGAAGAAGCCTGCAGATAACAACGGAGGCAGAGAAGATTTAGGATACAAATACACATTATTATCTCTAGGAAAATAGATGTTTGCAAATGCTACATTCACCGTGTTGGGCAGAGAGTAATAACATGGTAGTGTTTCTGAGCAGCTTTGGAGGAGAGCTCACGGGACGGTGTGCAAAGTGTCACACAGTCCTCAGTTCTGCGGCGGCACGTCCCTTTTCAGATCAGACTGGAATCCAGAAGTGCCTTTCTGTGACCAATGTTGCTTAAAATATCTCTGATCATCACAGTGGTTCCGCACACCAGTCTCTCATCTGAAAGAAGGTTGATGAAGAGTGCTTAGATCAGAGAAAGCGTCTTGGAGAAGCACACCACACTTTTGGATAAGAAAATCAGGTAAGTAGCACTCTGTAGTTTGTTGGTGGGAAGCAAAGGCTTCCATAGCAGCCACAACTGATGAGGACTTGTCGTTAATGACTGCTGTTTGAATGTATAGATGTCCTGCAGTTAACAGTAACAATCCTCGGGAAGAATTTCCCACAGGCAGAGGGTGACGTGGGGCTGCAGAGAGAGGAGCCTACATAGATCAGAAGCATTCCCAGCTACACTGGTTTCATGTTGTCATTAACTTCTGGATGAGGAGAAATTGTAGATTAATATCAGAACTCACGATATAAATTTTATAATTTCTCTACTGCAACGGTGAATGCTAAAATATGTATATACATAGAATAATTTTCATAAAAAGGGTTTAAATATATACAAAAAAATCTTGAACTTCAAGGACAACTACAGGAAAGGTGATAACCCCTCTTGACTCTTTCAAGTAAGATTTTTCTAGAAAAAAAAGTAGACTTTGAACTGCTCTGTAACATATAGCCATTTATTCCATTAGTAACAGGTAAGACTCTCCATTTGAATGACACTGCATATATTTAACTAAATAATGTTAGACATGGGAAAATGTTAAATAATGATTACCTGTGGACAGATTATCTATGGTAAATAGGGATAAAAGGTTTATTGTCATTAATAAACACACACTCAAAGCAAACCCAAAATATGCTTTCTTGCCTTTCATTATTGAGGGCTCACATTGCATAATCATTTGCTTGCTTGCAATGTTAATGTTCACATATTTCTCCTTCCTCTTGAGGTTTCACGATGCTGAAGGTACTATCAGTATTTTTATGGGAACAGAATGAGAAGTAGGAAAAATAGAGTTTTTGAAGTACAACAGGCTTCAAAATATACTATTTAAAGTTTCATACAAATTATGAAAATATCAAACATTCGAGATTCTATAAAATTTGCTAATATGAGATTGTTACCATTTCCCAAGTATCCATTATGCTCATATACTTGGAGAATGCTTTATATATTTTGCCTCTAGTCCGAATGTCAGCTCTGCAAGGCACGTATTATTATCCACATGCATTAGATGAAGACACACTGCTCAGTTAAACAAAGACTTTGCTCACGGTGTCTCAGCTGGTAAGGAGCATAAATATTTCCCCTAACTAAATCTTCCTGGCCACCTATAAGAAGGTCTACATCAGCACTGCCCAAAAGACATAATAAAAGCTACATAAGCAATTTAAAATATTCCTGGAACCGTATTTTAAAAAGCAAAGGGAAATCTGTGAAATTAACTTTCCTAATATTTTTATTTAATTCAATATGTCCTAAAATGATCATTTCAACGTGTAATCCAATTTAAAATACTTATGAGTTTTTTTACATTCCTTTTTCTTACAAAGTCTTTACACTTCAGCACGCATTTGAAACTTAGAGCAGAGGCTGGTTTGGTATTGCATCATTTCAACTTCTCAAGGGCCGCCAGGAGCTAGTGGTTACTCTACTGGCCCCACAAGTTTACATAGTTCAAAAATAAATTGATGGCCCAACATAAGATACAAAGGGCGAAGGTTAGTTGATCCCTGGCTCCACTAACTTGCCATCTGAAGCATACCTGGCAATGGCTTAACCTGAGTCTTTTCCCACACGTGTAAAATGGCTGATGCTACTTAATCTACAGAGCTGGGGGGCATAAATTAGGTTCTATCTGGTGGAGGCATCAAAAGAAAACAGGTCCATCCTCTCTCCTTTCCCCTCTTTTGCTCATAGATGGTGTTCCTCTAAGGATGGGATTCGCAGCCCCTTCGCCACCAAGTCTTTGCTGAGAAAAGCTTGAGAAGAAGCCCCGTTTGGCCTCAGGAATGGCATATTTCAGCCTGAGTCTGCACCACGGTTTGCACCACGGCCGGCTGGGGAGGAGTGGCAAGCTGGAAATGGTGAGTGTGCTCAGCTCCACTGAAGTTAAATTGTAAGTTGGTAATTAGAAGGAATTCACAGAGAGGCTGACATGACTACAAATCAAAGGGATAATCTATGGCCAAACATGAATTATTTCAGATTGTTTGCATTTATTTCACCTGAGCTAGGAGAGATAATGAACAATTCCTTTACAGGGAACACACAGACCAGAGTGAACATTGCCAAGTTCTGGACTTCAATCTCAGTCCATTCCTTCCCCACGTTCCCACGGCCCCTGGAAATAGTTTTGTTGATATTCCAAATTAATTATTACTGTATTATGCAAATCTTGCACTTTGTGTTATATATACTGCATCAGAATGGTACCTTTGAAATGTGTAGAGCACATTATAGAGAACCAGATAAATTTAGGTTTAGAAGACAATTATGCCATTTACTAGCTGTCATACTTGTAGCAAATTCTTAGTTTTTCTGAGGTACAGTTCCATCATTTACCAAATGTGGATAATAATACTTGCCTTGCATATCTGATGTTCAGATTAGAGTTGCTGTTTATAAAGCTTATACTGTTGTGCACGGTACAGAATATATATGTAAGAAATGCTAATTAGTATAATATTGTGGTGCTTTTATGAAAAGGAAATGCTTTGTATTTTAATAATCTTTATGGAACTTTAATATACTATAAAATCGTCTTAACACAGGGTGAATGGGTTGGATTTGGAGCCAGTGGCCTTTCATATCTGTCCAACTCTAATGAACTTATTATCCATTTGTTTACTTATTTATAGTCCATTTTAAATATATGTAAAGTTTCTAATTGATAGAATGTTACCAGTTCTTTGGAATGCCCTGGATTTTCTCTCTAAACCATAGCCTTATTTTATCCCCAGAATGTTTCTGCTTGGTTTTTCATTTTCATTTAAATCACATATGAATGTAATTTTATAAAATGCATCATTTGGTTTTGCATGTTTTTATACTTCATGTAATTGGAAGACTACTGTATGCATTCTTAATTTTGCTTGATATAATTTGTATAAGGTGCACAGAACTATTTTAAAATTATTATTTTATGAGACTGCATGTTGTTTACAATTTCTTGCCACAACAAATAATACTTCTAGAAATGTTTGATGTATCATTCGTACCTTTGTATTTATTTTATATGTACATGTCTGCACACACGCATACACACACACATACACAGGCATACCCACACATGAGTTTTCCTAGGATATATTTCTTAAATTGAATCGTTGGGCTCTTTGATAGGTACATTTTCAGTTTTACTAGATAATATCAAATAACGTTCCAACATGATTATCCCAATTTATACTTAAAAGTAACACTTAAAAGACTTTGCTATTGGCATAGAATACACAGACTAATTGAACAGAAAGTCCAGAAACTGCTCTATGTGAACATAGAAGCTTGATCTATGAGAGTGACAGCATTGCAGATCAATATAAGGTCGAGTGTGATCAGTGAGCCGTGGAGAGAGAAGACCAGCCTGAGTCCCAAGCTCTGCGACATTCCAACACCGACTGTTATTTCCAGACGGATTCAAGGCACAGATGTGAAAAGCAGAAGTGTAAAAAGTTTAAAAGACCATACAGGAAAACAATTCCATCACCTCGGGCCCCAAATTTTTCTTAATGGAGACAAAAACATGAGAAGTACAAAGTAAATAAGCATACATAGTCCACTATATGCTTTTTCACCAAGGGACACAACCAGGGGAATAGGGACACTGGAGAGTGGAAAAATATACTTATTTTATTAAAAGCCTAAATATTACAAGTTGGCCAAATAACAGTAGGCATAAAAATAAATTAGAAAGTAACTAAGCTATGATTACCTAGCAGAAATCATCGAACTTTCCTTGTAAAATGGCCAGATAGTAAATGTTTTCCCATTTTGTGGGCCACATATGATCTCGGCCCCATATTCTTTTTCATTATATATATATATATATATTCATAAAACAAATCTTTAAAAATGTAAGAACCACTCTTAGCTCACAGGCAGTACAAAAAGAGACTGGAAGCCCGGTTTGTCATCTGGGCACAGTCTCCTGTCTCCGTGTAATGCTCCGTTCCATCAGGTACAGGACTACTATTTTAACAGCAGGAGTACCTCTAAGAATACTAAAATTTGAAAATCATGTGGATGCATAATCATAATTTAGAACCACAAGTGTCTCCAAACTGCTGCTTAGCTGGCAACCATACTTTACCAAGGAGGAAACAGAGGTTCCAAATGGCCCAGAGCTGGTGGCCAAGGATGCTGGACAGTCACTGCCTGGTCCCCGGCTCTGTGATGACCCCTCGGGACAGCATCAAGCTCCTCCATCTGGTGTAGCTTCCGTAGCTCCTGGCGTAGCTGAGGTGACTCTGCAATGAATCCCGTAAGTCCTGCTGTTTCTGGATAGGACATGGCTGGTGTGCTAGTTCCTTGGGATGGAGAAGAGAGTAGCTCACCAGAGCTATAACAACAACCTTTTTTATTAAACCTATTTTTCAAAAAAGCTCATGAAATGAACAATTTTATCAACAGCCCATTCCAAAATGGGATACTTTAAAAGCCGACAAATACCAGTCTGGTAGCATATTTATCCCATGAAATTTCACTGGGAGCAAAACCTCATCCGCACCTTCTTCCTAAATTAAAGCCAAGACATTATGGGGGAAACTGCTGGCTTTCCATATGCTCTCGGTCTCCTTATATAAAATTCCCCTAGGAACTCTTTCCCAAGCTTCTAACCTCAAAGAAGACTTTATAGAAACTTTAAGCTTGAGCAAAATTCAGTATTATAGAACTTTTACTTATGCTCAGTAGATATGGGAAAGGTTAGTAGGTATTATTGACCTGAAGTGTAATAATGTCCCTCAAGGCTAACCTTTAAATCTTTATGTGCTCAGTAATTCAAGCTATTCAGAGAATCTTTCTCTGTCTTTAGGAATATTATAACATTCCATAAAGCTATAATAAAAGGAATCATGGAAAAGGGCAAAGGGAAATTACCTCTTCTTCTTCTACAACTCTGTAGGGCATTCAGACTCAATCCCTCATACAAGCTGCTTCAGCAGTGTGCAGAGCGTCTCCTAAAAGAAATGCTGCAGGATGATAGTAGCCTGAAATACTGAATCCCTTTATTAATCCAATGGATCAAATTACCCCTTTATTAATAAAATATCAATTAACGTCTTAGCTTTACAGAGATAAAAGACTCCTGGGCTGTCACTATTGTTTATGAGAAGATAAGGGATAATTCCATAATGACAGCTTACTAATGTGGTGCTGTCATCAGTTTTTTCAGAGGGCAATAATTGTATGGTTTGAGTTACTTACATAATAACTACTGGATGATGCTAACCTGCTAGTCCTAAATCCTTTTAGTGACCGAGATGCAGAAAATCTTTACCTCGTCAATTAAGTTTTAAGTCATCATTGCTTCAATACTTTCTAACTAGGAAAATTACTGTTATTTTCTAAACTGGAAAAAAATATATTTGCTTATTTTTTATGGAAGCTTATACATAAGCCAAGGAACATTCTTAGAAGCAAAATATATTATGAAACTGTACCAGTAATACTGAAAATAATGAAACTGCCTTAGTGATGATGAAGATTCTATTTATTTAAGTCTTCAGTTTTTCAGGGACTTTTCTAGGTCAGCTAGCAGTATTTACATCATTGTGGTAGGGAGTGAATAATTAGGACCAGACCTCTTCTTATTATATACCTACTAGTAATTATAGGTCCTGGGATTGGTGTCTTTATAGATAACTTCAAATTGAGGTGGTGTCATGGCTTACTTAATGCGACATTTCATGACAGAATGGGGGCATAACAGATAGATACATGCAAAAATACAACAGAAGTTTCAAAATTAGAATAAGACTTAGAAAACTAGGAAAGAAGGAATCTTCCATAATATGATAAAGAGTATTTATTTTTAGAAATATAACGCACACATACAGCTTATGGAAGAACATAAGAAGCCCTCTCATTAAATTCAAGAAAAAAACAAGAATGCTGTTCTGATACTATTCTGTTCCCCATGCTTTTGAAGTCTTAGGCAGCAAAATCAGGTAAGAAAATGGAGTAGAGCTATATAATTTAAAAAGAAAAAGGAAAAATTGTCTTTATGTGCAGATGACATGATTGTCTATGAATAATCCAAAACAATGAATAAGATAATTAGTACAAATATGACAGCACAATAAAAGCAACACGGCCATAAAAACTCTGGGAACGAATGTAGTAATAAATGTGCAAACCCCTTATGAAGAAAATTTCAAAGCTCTTCCAAGAAATTACTGAAGATCTAAGGAAAAATGAGGTAAATAATGTTCATGGATAAGAAGTGTCAATATGGTGACTATGTAAGATTTTTGAAGTTAATTTATAAATCCAAAAAGTTTTCAATTAATGTTATTTTGTAGCTTCTTCAAGCTGATTCTGAATTCCCTACATAAGAACAGCTACTAAAAAAAATTGAGTAAGACCAGGAGATTCACTCTACTTGATAAGACACATTAAAAAACACTATGATATTTGTGCAAAGACAATAAAACAAATAGAATAGAGAGATCAGAATGTCAAAAGAAATATCCACATCTATGAGAACCTGAAACATAGGAGGGACACTTAAATATTGGTGGGAAAAAGTATTTGTAGGGAAAAAGAGTGCAATAAAAATCCATGTGGGAAATTCAAATATTAGAGTCACTAGCAGAAAATTTAGAATAACTTGTTAATAAGCCCCAGGTATGGAAAGATATATTAAACAAATTTCAAAAAGCAGAAAGAGAAAACTTGACTTGACTAAATTAATATTAAATTCTCTATTCAGCAAAAGGCACCATAAACAGAATTAGTAGATAAGTATCAAATAGGGAGAATATATTTTCCAAATACTTTATACACAAAGAAATTGTACTGAAACTATGTAAGAAACTTCTGAAATCAATAAGAAACATAAAAATGAAAACCTAACACATCTACAGAAAATAGCAAAATAGTCACAAAGGAATTGCAGACAAAGAAAAATGAATGGGGAATGGTATATTTTATGCATAACTGAGGCTCATACCTGCTGGTAATGAGGAAAATGTAAGTTAAAATAGTAGTTAGATACTATTTTACAATCACCAGTCAAAAAGGCCCAAGTCTAGCAAATTTTGCTGAAGAATGCTCAGATGCTACCATAAAAGAATAAGTTCTTACATCTACTCAGTCGAGCGAATTGGCAGTGTCTATTCGATTTCAAGGTGTTATATATTCTTCATCTGAGAGATTCTGATTCAAGATGTATAACTTCCTAAGCACGTATGCAAGGAGAAATGTAAAAAAAAAATTAAAAATCTTCATTATGGCATTATTTATACCAGAACTTGGGAGATGACCGCCCTGCTTATCAACAGAATGCACAGCTGGTCATATATTCACGGAGTGGCAAACTATACCAGCAATCAAGATAGATGAAGCAAAGGAGAAAAGTACAAAATTGTATGTCTGATACATTAATACAAAACATTACAATATTATATTTTCATAATGTTTGCATGATTTGTTGAACAATAGGAGTTTAATAAAAGCAAGAAAATTGTTCCCATAAAATTTTAGGAGAATGGTTTTCATGGGGAGAGAGGAAGTAGCATGAGGTCAGACAGCAATATCAGGGGCTTAAGTTATACCTGCAACATTTTATAACTTAAAAATCTGAAGCAAATTTGACAAAATGTTAGGATTTGATGAAACTCGTGGGTCTGCTCAAAGATATTTCATTTTTATTTGCTGTCTTATTTGAAATCTTTTAAGAATTAAAAAAAGTAAATATCTCGACCTTGAGATAGAAAATATTGTATTTATATTATCTACGTATCTTAACTATTTACTCCTCATTTTTTATTCTTCTTCCTCCTTAGTGGGAATTCAATGGTCTCACTTATTTTTTACTCCTGTTACCTTCAGGCTCATGATGGATTTGAAATTCAAGTTTATTGTGAAGTATCTACTTCCAATTTTACAACAGGTTTCAAAACATACAGGGAGTAATTTAAAATAATATCTTGACAGATTATTCGGTATCTAAAGCTGTGTTTTAGATTCAAGTCAAAAACTTAAAATGTTCTTTATTACCTTAACTCCACAATGTTTTTGAATTTGCTTCTAGAGGAAAAACAAGGAAGTGTGACAATCCACAGCACAGAAGCAGTAAATGATTGAAAACTAAAATGCAAATGCACCTACTGGTAGTGTCAGATGCATAGCGATTCTGTTTGGGGCATATCAGTTGTGTGATAAAGTATATTTTGTGGAGGGTTTTTCAGGGCTTCAAGGTGTATGTTTCACTATAAGGACTTGAAGCGCAGTATGGAAAGAAAATCATGGCTTAGGGAAATAGGTAATGTCTTAGGAAAACAAAATGCAATAGAAATTTAGCCCACGAGCACCTTAAATAAAATCCTACACTTTTAGTCAAAAGGACAGACGCACATTGCAGCATTTCATTACGGAAAATAATGTAATCTAGTTTATGGAATTTAAGGGCCAAAACACATATGGAGAATGAGAGACATAAATATGTACAGTCAGCATTTGCATTATGGACTTAAACCATGTTTTGCATTTGGCAAACCAGTTTAAAAAGTGAGTAGCTGGAACCTCACAAAATGATATGAAGGACATTGCTTATTATTTTAGGAGCATGGTTTACAAAATCCTCTTAGTGGTTCTTAAAGTCCCGTATCCCCTTTTGATAAACAACTTTATTTTAGAGTACTGGGCTTTGGTCATTTAAATAACCTAACATAACCCTTTCTTCACTTGCATGTCCCATTCAAACATAAGGTGTTTTTCCCTATTTAGCCCAACAAGAGCTATCGCAAGAAATTTGGAAAACTATAACACATATTTAGAGGTGATTTTTTATGCTGAGATGAGTACAACCATTTACCCTGGGTAACCAGAAATTTTGGTTTTCAGTCTTCAGAGTTTTTTTCCATGGATTTCTTTCTTTAGTTTGCATAATCATATTTGTAAAGGCCATCTTGCACAGATGCAAGGAATAACTTAGAAAACTGTGCATGTCAAAGCAAGTCAAATGTCCTCCGAACTAACATAATCTCCTCAAACCTTCTACAGGGGGAACATTTTCCTCTACTGTATTGAAAATTAGTATATCATTCCCCACTGCCCCAACTGTATCATTTTGTTCCTTCATTCCTGTTCCTTTCTTCTTTCATTTATTTTACACAAAAATAAAACATTGAGTTTCTCCATCTATGGCAAGCAGTGTGCCAGTTACATGAGACTAGGTAAATAATTAGTTCATCAATTAATTTATGCAACACATAAGTTCATTTTTTTGTGTGTTCACTCTTATGCAAGGTACACGAGATAAAACGGTCCATGAAAGAGACATGTTATGTGCTGACATGATGCTTGCCCTTTGGAGGGTCACTACTGGTTAGACTCTATTTCCCCTTTCGGGGTGTCTGGTCTAATGGTCTTCTTACTTTAAGGTAGCAAGATCGTCTGTGGCATAACCTGAATTTTCCTGAAGTTGTGGATAGAAGATGCACAGAAATCATCTAAGAATTGTGTTTTAGATACCTTAGGAGCATATTATTTCTAATTTGTCAATCTTTCTTAGGTATCCATTTATATCTACATTTGTCCCTTATGAAAGTCCCAGAAAGTCACTGAATGCCAGCTCCAAGGGAAATAAGGGAACCCTAGGGCAATCATGTTGACACAAGGACTAACATAGTACCTCTCTGGGTTATGTTAATTTGCTCCTTTCTCAGTTCTGACTGGTTTTTCCCTGTGTCCCCAGAGCTTTCAGCTGTATGCATTTGATATCTGCAAAACTCATGAAGTTTTTGGAAATCAACAGAAAAATCCATGAAAACAATTCTAGGTTGTCTTCTAGAAAGCCAAGGAGGTAATTCCTTGTAATCCAAGTGTACCTCAAGGGTTTTTATTGTAAACAAGAAAATCTGTCTCTAGCTTCCCAGCTCAAAAAGAAATTTATCGCAATAGGAGAACAGACTTTAGAGCAATAGGAATATTTGAAGAACATTTTGGACATGTCAGGAATGATACCAAAATTTGGTGTTTTAAAACAGCCCCATGGTATTTGGTCATGGTTCTATAGGTCAGTAATTGGGGCTGTGCTCAAATTATTTAAATTTATATTTCAAAAATCATACTAATGGTCTACCAACCACAGATATTTGATAATCTAGAAAATGAAAGCTTGATTAGGTTCTTCTTTCATTTAGTTGAAAGTGAGAATTGGAAACAATCCAACTTGGAAATTCATATCTTAGCTATTCATTGGAATCATTCACTTTTTTTTTTTTAACCTGAACGAGGTCATATATCTGGCCGCCATTAATAGGTGGATAGTTGTGTAAAATATGGCCTCATTCACCGGTCTGTTTTGGGGGTTGGCTATCAGCTGGGCCTCTCCCTCCCTGTAGTTTCTCAATCTCAAGAAGAATTTCCTGTGTTTCTACAGATGGTAACAGCATTCCCAAATGGCAAAGTCCTCTCGTGATGAGGTTGCTAAGTTGTACATCATCATTTCAGCCACATTCTGTTGGTTCAAACAAGTCACAAGGCCAGCCCAGGTTCAAAGGGTGGAGAAATAACCACTTCTTATTTGGAAAGGATGCAAACAATTGATTGTCATTCTTGGTCATTCAAACCTGGGCATCAGCACCATGGAGAGCTGCCTCGGGAACCCTGTTGAGGACTGTCACCCACAACCACTGCCGACTGCATGGAGAGGTTGGCTGGCTTGCCTGGGAAGGGAAGCTTCCCTTGATGGGCAGTGACCACAAGAACATTTGAGGCTAATGCCTCAAAGTTAGGGTGTCGTGACCAAATGAAGGAGGGATGGAGTCTGGGCAGGCCCCCCATTTTACTGAGGGACCTCGGGAAAATCACTTAACCTTTCTTGAGTCTGAACCCCATTTGTAAATGGAGACGATGTAAATGCTCACATAGGTTTCTTAAGGTACTGTGACCGTCTTTTGTATCCCTTCTGCCTCTCTATTTGGCATCACTAATTCTTCAGACAAGCAATAACTATATGCTCCCTCTGTATTTTACAGAGAAACAAAATGTCTGGATTAAAAAAACAACAACATCTGTCATTAGATAATAAGTTCCATGAATGCATGAAATTCCTCTCAGAATTCCCATCTCTTTATGTGTAAGGAACTCACTGAATATTAATTTCATATTGGAAGAATCAACTACTTACGGAATCTTCAGAAGGCTCTTACCATTTATGGACCTGAATTTTTGTTTTATATGGCAGGGTGTGATTTAACTGAATGGTATGCAACTGCATGTTTTCCTAAATTAACATACCCCTGTTCTTTCACCCTTGTCACAATTACCTTTCCCAAATTTACAAAATAAAAGCATACCTTCACCTATCCTGCATCTTGCTTTGATGAATTGCTTTTGGTACCAATTCTGTGATACCAAATAGATGACATGAAATGTTAGTGAAGAATTTTTAAAAAATGCATGATTCTAATATAAAACTAGCTAATACATTTTCAAGTGAGATTGTTTCTAATTCTTCACTTTCAATTAAGTGAAGGAATAACCTAAGCAATTTGTCATCTGATAGATTATTAAATAATTATAGCTGAGAGGGCATTGGTGTGATTTTTGACATATAACTAGCACGGAATTAAAGTGATTTTCTAAAATTGCCATGATAAAATTTCTTCAATGCCTACATTATTTGTGTTGATTAAGTTTCTTATTTCATACTAAAATGAAAAAATTACATGGTATTATGTCTGGAAAGAGGATGGAGGCACCCCCTATTTATCCCAGTTCTTAGCAATCCTGTAGAAAACCATCTGATTAGTTCCCATGGCTAATGTGAAGAGGAGGAATTCCGGGGTAGCAGCCTCACGGCTCCCCAGGTCAGGAGATAGCATGCCGGACTCCGGGTGGGCAGCAGGGTATTGAGGGTGGTGTAGGCATAGGGACAGGGGTTACCCTCTCAAGGGGATTCTTAATAAAGCTTGGTGCCAGGAAGTGAATAGTATTCAGAGAAAAGCAAGACCACCACCTACACACAGACCATGACCAGCTATGTAACTCACAGGGCACGGTGCAAAGTGAAACATGGGCCTCTTGTTCAAAAACTGAGACTTTCAGGATGGTAAAAGCAGAACATTTAATAAACTGCAAGGCCCTCGTAAGTGTGGGCCTTGTGCACAGGGCTCACACTGCCATGAAGCTGCGCCTGCTGCAGACCTTCCCGCCGGCAGAAACCACCACTGTGAGATCTAAGTTTGCCAGAAACCAGGTCAGCCCAGGCACGTCCTTCCTTCAGCAAGTGCCCTAGGTCAGGGAAACACAACTGCTGCCTCTCTCTATTCCTTCTCCTGCTCTCCAAGACTGGAGGCATTACTGCCCAGGAGAAGAGAGGAGGAGGGATTCTCTCAGAGTCAAACCACCCTCACTCCTTCTTTGTCAGGAAGCGGTGGGTCCACGCCTTAGTCTCTGCTGTAGGAAGGAGGGAACGAACTTGACTATGTTCAAGGGAGAAGCTTTTATTAAATAAATGAACAGAACTAAGTCTAAAACATCAAAATGCACCTCTGCTAGAAATACTAGTAACCAAAAATGTAATACGACATCTGGTAGAAACTTAACAGACCCACTAATAAATGGGAAAGAAAAATATGATAAAGGAAAGTTCAATTGAACTGGAAGAAAGTATAACACAGTTTCATACACATGAATTGTAAAGACTGGACTTCCTCAATAAAAATGACTACCTAAGTACACTCATGGCTATGCTGGAGGTAAAGAAAGGAAACCCGAAGGACAGTGGGAAGCCAGAAGGAAGAGAGCTGACCTTTGGAAGTTATCAGAAGGACCACAGAGAGTGTTTACACTGGGAGAATTTCAACAGACAGGGTCAATGTGATCGGTTATATAGGTCAGACTTCATTTAAATTCAGTCATGGAAAGGTAATTAGCCAAGAAGATCTTATTTTAAAAACCGGTGTTTAAACTCAAAACTATACATGATAGATAAGAAAAGTTATTCTCAGAATGCAATTTAGAGCTTGCATATTTTGAGGTTCTTCACAAAAAGCAAAGAATTTAGGTAAAAGGAGCATGCTTTCTTCTGTGTTTCCTGCTACCTGCATGTCACAACAAACTAGGAGACTGAAGATCAGAGACCAGGTCAAAAAGACTTTCAGATGGACCTCCTGGATACAGGAACATAACCCAGTATATAAGTAAGGAATGAAAGACAGAGGCAGAAAAGGCAATGTTTGGAAACAAAGATGCTGGTTGGTGCCTTTAGGGAAGAACAATGGAGTGTAACTATGGAAATGATACAATGGAATTATGCTGATAATTTCCCCCTGCTGCATATATAAATCATGCAGAGGAGATTGGATTGGTAAGCCTCTTTGTGGGGAAAACTGCCTGTTTGCTTCCAGGCTCCGGCAGAGAGGAGAGCAGGGCTTGGGAAGGGAGGAGAGATACAGGAACAAGGGACATAAAAAATGTGTGTGTGTTTTACAGCTAGAAGACTGTAAAATCTGAACATGTGACTGGAAAGCCAGACTTAGAAAAGATGTGCATTTCACTTGACCCAGGAATTGGACTGCCATGTTGGTAGGTCTAAGAAGACGCTTCTTAAATAATTATCAACTTCAGCTAATTTCTTGGTCCACAACAAAGTTAACAGCTGTTAGAGGATGTTTTCTTTGTAAGTACAAAAAAGGCATACTAATAGCCTCCATTTTCTTTAAAAACTTTTTCATATATCAGAAAGGCAGTAATGTGCAGCATATTAGCAAATAAATATCCTTAAGAGTTACATGTCCCCTTGATTGTAGCTGCAACATATACTTTTTCAAGCTTTACAGTAAATGCAGTAACTTCTGGGAGCATAATTGGGAAAAAATATAACAGATGGTGAATGCAAGATGTCCAGAAAGCTGCTTCCCTGGGATTTACTTCTGGGTTCTTCACTTTTTACAAAAATATGACTTGGTTCATCCTTTCCAATTGCTTTTCCTTGGTGGAGGTAGAAGCATACGTAAAATATTGAGATTGCTCCATTATAAATACTTCAGAGAAGAGAATGCCATTTGCTGAAAGTGATCACTTATTTAAAAATATTTATTAAGTTGGAATATAAAGCTATGTTCGAGACTGGTGCTTTTCGGCAGAAATACAATGAGGTCCACTAAGGCAAGACATTGGTTTGGGGGGTCAGAAGACAGGTGCAGGCCTCGCTGGGCAGAATCTAAGTGCTGGCAGCTCTGCATTCCCTCTGGAGGCTGTAGAGGAGAATCTGTGTCCTCACCTTTCCAGCTTCTAGAGGCTGCCCACATTTCTTGGCTCATGGTTGCCTCTCATCTTCCAAGCCAGTTATGACTGAGCCTTTCCCACATTGAATCTCTCCAAGCTTCTCTTCTGTTCCCCTTTTCTACTTCTGAGGGAATTTTTAACTACAAGATATCCATCCAGATAACCCAGAATGATCTCCCAATTAATTCCCCTTTGCCATGTAATACAGATGATTTACAGGTTCCAGGGATTAGGACAAGAGCACCTTTGGGGGGCTTTATTCTGCCTTCCCTACAGCTCTGTGTAAGGTGTGTTGGAGAGGACCCGCACAGAGTAATGCTGGAAGGGTGGTGATATGTAAAGAGGATGAACACTGAGAGGAAGAGGACTTGGAACCCTGCAGGTCTCCAAATTAGGAGACAGGATGCCTTTGGCATGAGTGTCTCAGCAGGGAAATAATAACTCTTTGAATTCTGAGAACACCAGATCTAAAGAAGTATGTTTAATCACCAGCGTTATGCTGCAAAGGGACATTTATAAACAGGAATTAACCTAGACAGGAATGACAGGGATGGTGGGTCAGCCTGAACCCACCCCATGCAGGGTGCAACAGAGTGTTGGTTAAAGATAGGTAGGGCTGACATCATGGGCATGTGACGTGAAAAGATACACGGAGGGCTCAGTGTGCCCACGCTCGGTTTACTGCTCTGCTGTGTTAAATCTGAAATTTTGCACAAATTCATGTTTCAAGATGGTCTGTTGAAGCCCTGTGGGACAGTAAAGAATGCACGTAAGTAGAGAAGATACACACAATGCACATGTCTGCTGCCCCTTCCCCTCCCCTTTTCTACAGCATTCATAAGGCACAGGGACCCAGAATTCTGGCGGGCTCGTTTGTAAGTTCAGCCAGACTCAAGAAGTGAGTAAAAGGTAAGCAGGTTACTTATGCTACAGCTAAGTAAAACTGGGTGCTGACAGCCAAGAGAGACTTTTTTTCAGACACAGAAATGACTCTGAGACACATGAAAGACAAAGGAACCCTATCCTGCCCTCTCTTATTTGTACTACCTGCCCGGTATTAGCCAACCACTTGCACTATATAGTGATGCCAAAGGGAAGAGAAGAGTCCTTTTTCTTTCATTCCTTCCTTACTCATCCATAAGTTGAAGGTAAAGTCTATTGGCAGAAACTGGGTGTCTATCAAGAAGTAAAAGGAAAACAGTTGAGCTGGTTTTGCACACGTCTACTACTCTGGTGAGACTGTATAAACTATGGAGCATGGAATACAGATTGTGTAATTTCAGTAATCCTGCATATGCGTTAAATGCCCTTATATCTGCATTTAAACTGACATTGTACAATATAAAGATGAATGCCACAGTCACATAATCATTCACAATTCAATTTTGTCTTTCTTGGAATGACATTATGTAGCCCATAAAAAAACATCACAAGTTGTGAGACTGTGGAAGAAAGGAAAACACTGTTTATCTTATTACCTTTAACAGTAGTTTTTCTTGCTCTCTGAACACATGGCCTCACATTTTCACTTTATACTGGGTTCTTCAAATTACGGAGGCCGCCATTCATGGGAGCTCTGGAGTTAGATCACATTTGAGAATTCCAGGTCCCCCTCCTGCTTGTTATGTAACCTTAGATTAAGAATTTAAACTCTTTGCGCCTTAGCTTTCCTTACATGGGAAATGAAGTTAGACTTTTAGCACCGAAGGACTCAGTTAATCCACATGTTGCACTTAGAATAGCATCTGTTTCACAACATCAGGGTGTAAGCACAAGGTAGTAGGGTCGTTGTCTACCTTGTCCAGCCTTAAAACCATACACTGATGCTTATTAGGAAGTCAATAAATAACTTTTGAAAGAAAAACTGTGCGCAACAAAGTAGATTATTGGTTCCCCAAAGCTGGCCAGTTTAGCAGTACAGTTTCTATTAAACATGGATTTGGGGGCCCAATCTTCTTAAGTTCCCGATTCACCATTTTTTTGAGGAGAGCCCAGAAAAATAAATTTAACAAAGCTCCCTGGGTAATTTTAATGGATTCAGGTTTGGGCGCCACTGTACTTTTAATGCATTTCCACATAGCCATGCTTTTCCTTATTCTATTCTCTCTCCCTGTTTCTCAATTTCTTTCTCCTTATGGTGAAACTATAGGTATTCCGCTGCGCTAAGCTCCCCTTGTCCATAATCTAGGCCAACGGGATGCACGATTCACATTCATCTTTTATTATGGATGTTTGGTGTGAATACTAAATGCATAAGCTATTAGAAGTTGAGGTATATATTGTGTGCATATTTTATACCTAAAGGACCTAACACACAAAATTACCTCAAATAGTTACTGAATAAATGATTGCTTGCTGGATTGCCTGCCCCAAAACCTCTATCAAAACTCTAATATTTTACAGGAGATGTTCTCACAGTTCAGGGAGCTTTTGTCAAATTAGCAGACTCGAAATAAATCCCTTTGAAGGCTTCGTACCTGCAGTGAGCAATTTAGGAGAGACACAAAGGTGGAGCCGAGGATCCGGAAAATGGGCAGCGCAACAGAAAACCTAGGTCTCTCTCACAGCCTCACCTGGCCTGGGACCTGTTGTAGATTTGCTGACATAAAATTGACCTTCAGTGCATTTCCACTGTACCTATTCTGAATAGAGTTAATGCTGTAGGCAAATGTGGGCTATCGCTGCGCTTCTGACTTCTTGCAGCTTTTCTTTGTGAGATTTTTTGACAGTAAAACGTGAAAGGAGACGAGTTCATGAATCCCAGTTTGGCTTCCCTTGAGCGCTGGCAGTTGTATCGACAGAGAGAAGGGTGGCCAAAGGGAGTGCTTTGCTTTCGACCAAATGCCACTATTGCTTAAGCAGACCATGAAGAGCTCTGCATAATCGGAGAGACAGTTTGCCAGCGAGAGAGCCGTGTAATAAGAAGTGAGGTCCCTGCAGACCTGTCCAAATCAACTAAACGAAGAAAGACACTACCTCATACAACACTATGTAGGCTTCACGTGGCTGGAAGGGAGGAACCTTACAAGCGTGGGCTGGAAAAAACATGAGTTTCCCAATGCAACATACAGCTTCTGGGACTAAGTGAGATAGTACGTGCACACTGAAGAAACAAGGAATCCTGCCTGGTGAATTCAGAAGACACAGATTCCGCTCCTCCTCCCCAGCCCCAGCCCACGGCCGGATGAAAGATAAATGGATGTGATGTTTCTGGAGGAGTGGGCAGCCTCCAGGGCCCCGGGCCCTCATCCTGGTTCTGGCGTGCTGACCTTGGGTGAGCCATGTGACCTTTCAGTGTCTCATGTTTCTTACCTGAAAATTCAGAGTAAAGATCTTGTCCCTGCTGAATTTACAGGGTTGATTAAGACTCAAATGGGATGTGAAACAGAGAGAGAAACAAAAGCATTATACAAATGCAAGGTCAGTTGATATTAAAGAATATGCTTATAGTTTCTCAGGTTAAATTACTCTGATCCCAGGTTTTAAGGACAGAAGGTATTTGGTCAGCTAACAACTTTCTCACAGACTTTGTCTACAACAGCATCTTTAAAAAATTTTTGGTCAACTGTGCTGTTAATTCAGTCAAAACTGCCAAAGGAGTTATGTGGTAACGTGGCCTCAAGAATAGATCCCACGGCTTGAAATTGGAAGGCGTGTTGACTTGTGTCATATGGTAGCCATGTGATGGCATATGGTTACATACATTCTAACTCCCAGTAGAAAACCGATGTTTGGGAAGAATCATTCGTTATGAATTTAATAAGCCCCAAGTCTGGATTTTAGCAAAAATTATATTTGAATCAACATCAAACACTATGAACTAGAAGAGCTAGTTTAGATCTCCAACACTGGAAATAAATGACAAATCTATTAGAGGTCAGAGAGCTTAAGGCATTAATTCTGTAATGACTAAATGCTGAGAGCTTTACTTTTACAGGAATATATGAGGTGGCAATTGTTAGTCACATGAAGCCTCGTTGCTTAGAGACAGCTGACTGATTAGGAGATAGTTGCTATCTGCCTCTATAATTTTTGTGATTATGTGGCAGACTTCGGTGGGATCCTGAAAACGGTGGTACGGTGTAGCATTTCAGAAACTTAGGCCTATAAAAGCTCAATATATATCCCAGTAAAAAAGATTAATAATGTCCCTTCCTTGCCATTTCACTGGGCTCGTTTAAAGATAATACAATTACTCGCTCTCAGCTTATACAGTGGCCTCTTTTCAATCCCATTATGAAATAGAATCAGGATTATTACCAAAGATGAGGGGAGGAAAACAAAATCCTTCTGAGGGAAGAATATCGGAGATTGACCCCCCTCGAGTTTCAATCTAATAATTGGGTAAATGGCAACTTAAAAAAAAAAACCCAGCATGAGAAATGCTGAGGCGTTTTATTGCACTTGTGATCATATTAGTAAGTAATAAATAGCATGAAAGTAGATTCCATTTTTATTTACTTGTGCTGACGCTTAGGACAGACTCACCGAAACTGGCGCAGTGAGAATACAGTCTGTTGGTGTGAAGCAGGACTTTAATCATACCTGTGTTGTCCCTTGAACACACGAAATCACAGCAAATAATGCCAGCACACCTGGGTCATACTGTTACCTACACACTTGCCATAAGTAATCTTTGTAACTCAGAGCCACAGAAACTGGTGCAGTGATTACAGGGAAGAGAAGAATGCACAGTGCCAACTGTGAAGAAGTGTCACACAAGCCACGCATCTCACGTCCCCACTGGCCACAGCATACATTCCCAGCACACTACCTGCATATCCCACCTCTAGAAGAGTGGGTGTTTCTCTGAAGTTCTTTTCTGTGAAGCCAGAAGCAGTGCACGATTTTGACACAGTTTGTGTAGGTACTGATACGCATGTTGTGCACGACCACCATTGCCCAATTCTGAACTCTTCTTTTTCTGCCTTTTTTTCTTAAAGTCAGTTTCCCCTAGTATATGATTTTTATTCTCAGAACTTTATTTCACTCAAGACCCTGTCCACCACGTAGCAGATTCATGGACAGTTGCAAGAGCTATGCATTAGAGATTTATTAAAAGACTTATGTAATATTTCATAGGTTCAGAATTGTCCTTTTAAACAATATCTCATTTCTTATGCTCACTCCTGTCTCTAAGTGCATCCTATAAATGCAATGAAATTGCAGAAAAATAAATAGATCGCTGAAAGGATTCTGAAGGACTCATCTGAAAGTCTTCATAATTAAGTGCTGTGTTTTGTATGCCAATATAAAAACCATCATTGAAAGTGATTTGGACAGCTCTAGGGATGGAAGTGGATTTGTGCTAGCCCATCTATTTTCTGCCTGATTCTACGCCTGTAGATATGAAGTACTCCCTCTAGATACAAAGGTCAGCATTTAGCAGGAAAAAGTTCCCAGTACCTCTCATATTTTATAGCTGCTGTACAGGACTGTTTCCCCTTGCCCTTTGATTCCAGAGCTTTTCCTATTCTCTCCCTGAAAACTCCTGCCCTTATCTTATTACCGTGGCATCCTTTACTTTGCACTGTGGGCGTGACTCCTGGTTTATGTCTCTTGGTTATGGCGTGCGGTTGTCCTCCGGCAGTCCTGGGCTGCACACCACCACCTCTAAGGCCTTCTCCTTCCCCAACCCATGGAAATAGCGCTCCTGCTCCGTCCAGCCTGGTCCCTGGACAAAAGGGACGGGGATCCTGATTTTCCCCAGATACAACAAAACTAAGGCAATAATAACAATTATTATGAATAACAATAATGCAAACGTATAAAAGACCCCCAAAGCACACAGCTTGCCAAGCTTTCTAAAAGCATTTTTAAAATGGTTTACTCATATGATAAGACAGTACATGGTCATTATAGGAAAAGGTGATTTCTCAAAAATAAGTAAAGAGGGACATAAAAATAATCCCTAATTCCAACATTCAAAGGACAATGGTCAATCACTTGGTTTTTGTTCTTTAACTTGCTTCTTGTCTGTCTAGCTACCCAAATGCCTTGATAGAATTTGAAGAAAAATTTCTTAAGACAGTAGTGACAATTTGGGAATAAACACACCTATATAACATCATTTTTATCCTTTCTATATGCAAATGTCATGTTTTTCTCTTAATAGGCCCCTCAATCTAAGGTTTGAGTTCTCAGGTTTTATTTAATAAACTGTGTTGATTACTTCAACATTAAATTATTAACATCAGTTAATTGGAATTCTAATTGTCAAAAAGGTGAACAATGTGTTAATCATAAATTCCAGAAGTAGCTTTAATTTGATATTGCCATTGATATCAACATGACAATAGCTTTTTCTATTACAACTGTTAGTCTGAATAATTTTCTTCTCCCCTGGGGCTGTCAGGTTGTGAGTCCTAATGACAATATTAATATGCTCTGAATAGCAATCAGAATTCATAATACTATTAAAATACTTTGGGTCACCCAAGTATGTTGGATCTGTCAACATTGATAATCACATTATTTTTGCATATTATACATTTTATCAATGTCTTCATTAATAAATATATATAGTTATTAAACTAATTTAGTCAACCTCTTTATTATCCAGAAAGCTTACAAAATAACTAAAAATACTACTCTCAACATATCTTTCTCTTTTCCCACATCTTATAAACATCAGTCACTAATAAAAATTGTTCTACATACATGAATTGAAAACTATCACAAAGTGATATTTGTAAAATTGTTTTAATTACCTGATATATAATTTATTTGTGTTATAGCTTATTTAAAGAGGTCACATCAATAATAAAAATAACAAAACTAAGGAAATGTATTGAGTAAAATATGTCATATTTCTTTGGATATTTGTCACTTGTTACAGACATGAAGATGGCATCTTGGAAATCAGCATATCATATTGTTGCCAAATAATGGATTGCATGTTTTTCTCCCTGAAGAGTTCCTAGGATACAGAGAACGACCAGTGGCCACTTTGCCCTGAGAATCCCTGAGC
This sequence comes from Phataginus tricuspis, assembly GCA_029783875.1. NCBI lineage: Eukaryota > Metazoa > Chordata > Mammalia > Pholidota > Manidae > Phataginus > Phataginus tricuspis. The sequence continues at coordinate 4,635,233 of JAQQAC010015530.1, read as the reverse complement.
CAGCCAGACTCTGTGGCCCATTGTGGGGTGCTTCTAGCAAGTTCTCTGACACAAAAATAATAACCTGGTAGCTGTCCTGTCTCCATTCACATGCCATTCCTTTGACTACTGAAGACTTTAAGTCCTTCTGCTAATTAAAACATAAAAACTCTCATTTTAATTTCTTACTACTAAAGAACTTAGTTTGAGGTTGGCAGAATGTTGGCCATTCGTTATAGCTCCTTTGAAGACAAGAGAAGGAACTCTCAATGCTTGGCCCCAGCTTAGTATCCTCTCCATTTCCCTAAGTCTCGTGCCACTGCCCCTTGTTTATTTAAAGCAGAGTATTTCCTCCCTTGTCAGCACTGGTTTCACACTCAGGTGGCTGAACCAGAGCCGGGATGTGAGCATTGCAAAGGTGTCGGTGTACTTTCTCAAATGTACATCAATGTAAAATGAACCCTGATGGCCTATAGGGTGACTTTTTTCTGTATATAAGGGTTTAACCAAAATGATTTCCTGGTCATGTGCTCCTAATACAGGGTATTTCTTTGTGTGTATATATTTGTGTATTCATATATGCAGTATCATTAAATAATTTTAAGTGTCCACTCTGTCCTAAGCATTAAGCTAGGCCCGAGAGATGTAGAAGTGAGAATCCATTGTATCTGTTTATCATAAGAAATAGGAGTTGGAGCTTCCAGTTTGCCACAAGAAATAGGCTATTAATCAAGCACTTCCTGGATGAACAAGGAAGTAGGCGATCATTTTGAGTAGAAACTCAAACAAGGCGGTGAGCCGGATTGGTTTTGCCAGCTGGAGAGAGAAGCATGCCTGAAGGTTTTGCACAGAGAAAGCACAATGAACCCCAAAAAAGTCAATTATCACTGAAGAATCAATACATTTTAGAGGGTGGGTGAGGCATGTTAAGTTAAATACTTCCTCCGAGGTCCCATTGTTACCCCATACCAGTGTAAGGGCTGAACCCAGGATTTCTGACACCCAGTTTATTGTCGAGCCGTATACAGTTCTAACAAAAAGGGCTCTATGGACAAGAGACTGTAATAACCTGCATGCATAGCGATACACTTATAGCATTATAAGGGGAAAAATCTGGCAGTGTTAAAACTAGCTTTAATTTTAGTTTATGAAAGATAGACTTCTTTTGCACCCTAGGCAAAAAAGCTTTTCTGAGTACAGGTATATTCTTCATTTGTGAATTAAAATGTAATGCTAATTACTACTGGGTCACAGGATTACATATATAATTCATGTTGCCAGTTATATCTGCAGAGAGCAGTGAGATTAACCTCCTGTTTCTAGAAACAAAATGTATCTTTGAGACTCAGAATATAGATTACATGTTAAACTACAGGGAAACTCAAAGGAGTGACAACATCCTTAAAACATATACACCATGCAGTTCAAATGATTAGGGACATCGCTGTTTTAATGACGCGGTGGAAACTATCTTCAATATAGAGTCTCTGGAAGGTTTGCATGAGGGAGGAAAGAGGTCTACAGGAACTATGCTTTGATTTCAAGATTGCCGGGGCCTCTGGAGTTCCGGAACTGAGCTAAGCAGTGGCATGAACCTAAGAAGTTACCCTTTTGGTAGCAATCATTGTTGGGGATGTTTCTGGAGAATTATTGATACTTGGGTTCTGCTGTTAATTAAAAATGTCATTCTCTTTCAAGATGTGTTGTCAAGATGAGAAAATCTCCATGTTTTTCTTCTTGATGGTTCACGATCATAATTAATGCATAATGAGGAAACTTATCCTAGTTTGACAACATATTCTGGAGAAGGAACTTGAAAAGAACTTCAAAATAATCATCTGAAAATGAGCTCAACAAAATTATAGATGCAGAAATTAGATAAAACATAATAGAGATGAAAATATATGTAAAAGTGCTACATTTTCCCTTGAAATGATGGAGATTTTCATACAGAGAAGAAGTAAATCTAGCTGTATGTGGTTTTTAACAGATAAAATAGGTCCCATAATTTTTTTTAAATATAAAAAATACAAACATTAATATTAGAGAAAGTAGAAATTAATGGAAAAATATTAAACAAGATAAGGAGTTATATTTCATGCTAATTCTAATTCACCAAAAAGATATACCTGTCATTAATCATTATTTACAAAGCAATACAACATAAAAATATATAAAGAAAAGGTTGAGAATAATATGAGGAAAATGTGATAATGGTCCTATTGGGGAAGTTCAGGACTCATCTCTCAGAATCTGAGATGCAATAGACTAAAAAAATGATTAATCATAGAGATTTAAAAGTCCATAATGCTTGTTACCAATGCAATGAGGCACTGAAAGCAGAGTTGGGAAGAGATGCACCAGCAGCAGGTCATTATACAGCATTTCTCCTACAGAGACACAATGAGCATAATATCAGGAACATAGCAGTAAATGTAGTCAAATAACTTAAAATGAAAATTTTGCATAATTATTACTTTTATTTTAAACATAACTTCTTTAGTCATAACTTTTTATATTTTAGCTCTTTATAATGGCTGGGTTTAATCATTGGCTCGTAGGATTCCCTAGCATCGAACCGCAGGGAACCAGGAGGAGCTGGCTCTCGGAACCACCACTCTCCCACCCTGAGTCTTACTCGGGGGCTCTGTCTCCAGGGTGAAAAATCTTTGGGCCCCAGCCCCAATGAAAATTCTCTGAAATAGACAATTCAAATTATTTCTCCTTTTCCCAACAGGATCGAAACATGTGTCCCTCATAAGGGAATGTTCCATCCCATCAAAGCAAAGAGTGCAAACCAAAAATACGAAGTCGTAACATCTTATGTCATGTAAATGACGTGACTACAGCAAAGCCCTGTGTGCTTTCTGTCAATCCGTTGTAGAATTAGAGCTGAGAAGTGAAAAGTCTGTCAAAGAGATGTGTAACCATGCATTTATTTGAATTGAAGGGTGAAATCAGATTTTTTTTTCTGATAGAAATAAGAACTTAATATGGTTAGAAAGTCCACTTCTCCTAAAGCAATCTATTCAATGAAATCCAATTTGTAAAATGGACCAAAACATTTTAATGAAGTTTGAGAAGATATGTCTCTGAATTATCTGGATGAGGAGAAAAAAAATCCAGCCTAGAATGTTTTTAAAAGGGAGAACAATGTTAATTATGAAAATCAACTGGGATGCCTCACATGCAAATGTCTTGCTCAGAGACTGCTTAATAAATATAAGCTATTTTTATGTGTAAATCGGGTAGTAGATGGATACAAATGATATTTGTACTATATATGCTTGGTGTAAAGTATCATAGCACAAAGAAACCCACATACACTCTAGGACTCTGAGAAAAAGAATCTTTACTATTCATTTGAACTTGACAGTGGTTCCTTCTGACCCTTTCCCTTGTCCCATGCTGCTCAGATGTAACCCCCATCCTGATTTGTTTTTCTGTCTCTCTGCTTTTTAAAAAAAGAGTTTTTCCACATATATTTGTACTTTTGATAATATACAGGGTAATTCTGGTTGATTTACAACTTTATGGAAATAGAAGCATACTTAGGTATTTTTCAGCAACATGCTTTTCTTTACTGCATAAGGTTTTTCTAAGATTTAGTCATGCATGTGGCTTTAATTCACTTATTTTCACTATTGCTTCTTGTCCATTAAGGAATATCCCAGAATTTACTGGTTCATTCTTTCATGTTCAGTAGGAATGTTTCTACGTTTTAATGCTTACCAACAGCATACCTATGAACATTATGCCTATCACTGTATGCAAAATTTCTTTATCAACATACTGGTTGAATTGCAGGGTCATACAGTATGTATTCACATACATAAAATAATGCTAAATCATTTTCCAAATGTTTGCATACATTTAATCCTTCACCAGTTGTTCTAAACAATAACACCTTCATTCACACATGGATTTTTAAAAATTTATTCCAAACTGGTACATATGCCACGGTTTTTCATTTTATTTTTGGTTTATATTTTCCTGATTACTAATGAGTCTGAGCATCTTTCACACATTTTTTTGGCCATGTCAGTTTCTTCTTCAGTGAAATGACAAATTTTTCAGATTTTTCTTTGACCAAGAATGTCCTTTTTCTGCTTTGGTACTTAAAAGATTGTTTTTTCCAGCTGTTGACTTCTTGTTTAACAATAATTTTCTCTTAGAATCTAGCTTCCATTGTTGGGAAGTCAGTTGAACTGTGGCTTCTAGAAAAGTTATCTCTTTTTTCTCTAAGAATGCTATTAAACCGCTTTTATTTGGTGTTCTACAGTATCTAGTTGTGACTTTCTTTTTGCTTAACCTTTTTGGGAACTGTTTGGCTTCTTAAAATCTCAGAGATGTCTTTCATCATTTCTGGAAAATTTTCAGCCATGACCTTTTCAACTAGAAACTTTCATCTACTTAAACTGATTTGATATGTTAGACCCTATTGTTCCATCCCTTATCTCTATATCTCAACATCTCAATATTTTCCAGCTCTTTTTTCCTCTCTGAATATTTACTGAATTATCTTAAGAGTTGATTAGTATGTTCTTTAAGCAGGTCTAATCTGTTGTTCATTTTGTCCAAAAATTGTAAACTTCTTTATAAATTTTGAGATTGTATGTTTCCTAAAGTTAAATAATCTTGCTCTCCTGGGAGCAACCCAATTCAGTCATAAAGTCCTAACAATTTTACTTATTTTGAGATTTGTGTTATTACTATTTTATTTTAAATTTTATGTCTACATTCATAGTGACATTGTATCATGATATGTCTTTTTCCTGCTCTTCCTGAAGGATTGTCTGTAAGTGGGATGCTAGATAGGGTTTCTTAACCTCAGGACCGTTAACAATGTCGACCAGATAATTCTTTGTTTTGGGGGCCTGTCCTGTATGTTGTGGACGTTTAACGGTGCCCTTGGCCTCTACCCACTAGATGCTGTAGCCTCTTCCTACATCTTAAAGCTGTGATGATCCAGAAATGTCTCCAGACAAGTCCAGGGATGCCAGAAGATCAAGTTTGTCCCCAGTGAGAAACACTGAGCTCTCAGATGGTCAGAAAGAGAAAGATCGTCCTGCAAAATGTGCGGCTTATGCTCTTTAAATCTGTCAAGGACATGAAAGATGGGCGAAATCTGTGAAACTGTTCCAGATAGGAAGAAACCAAATCAAAATGATATACATTTTCTTGGATTGGATCCCAAAATGAAAAAGAAGGAAAGACATTTTTGCTAAAGATGTTGAACTTTGAATGGGGTCTATGGATTGGATGGTGATGTAGTAGAGTTTTCTGACTTCAAGGACTTTTGAACCATACTTATATAAGGCTGATAATACTTGCTAAAAAGACGCTGTTGTGCATTTCAATATTACTTGTACTTTATTTATCCTACTCTTCAGTAAGTGTTTAAAGACAACAGTATTAATACAAGAAGTACTGATAGCTGAGGACTTACTATGCTCCAATCATAGTGCTAGACGCTATGTGCATTATGAATATGTAAATAACCCTCACAACTGTCCTGTAAATTAGGTTCTATTATTAACTCCAGTTTCCTGATGCGGAAACTGAGTCTAAGCGATTTGTCATTGCTCCATGTCACCATCTAGTAATTCTCTGCAACTGTGTGTTTGGCTAATTCTAAAACCTGAGTTTTATCTACTAGGTGGTCTTGCTGTATTATTTATAAAACAGAAGTGAATTATTTTAAGGTAGGAAAACAAAATTGGAAGAAAATTTATTGTCTCATTTTATCAGAGGTATTTTTCAATAAAAGTGCTCAATTAATGGTCACGTTTGTTGAATTGCATAGGGTCCTTATGCCATTTTCATGTCAAAATTTTTGGATCTTACTTGTTTCTGGTCCAAACTGAAATAGAAAGGCTCTAACTATTCATTGTCCAAATTATAAAATAGGTTATTGTATAAAGAGGTTAAATTCAAATTTTGATTTATTGTATTTGTCTGTAAATGGAAGCAAGAAGATCTGATAAATCCCTATATGTAAGTCAGTAAAACACTTCCAGTGTCTCACATAAATCTGGGAAACTGTATTGATTGATGCCATATGGTTTTAAATATAAAGCCACACAGCATGGCTACTATGTTCATCAATACTGTATTACGTATTTGAAAGTTGCTAAGAGAGCAGATCTTAAAATTACTTATCACAGGAAGAAGAATTTGTAATTCTGTGTGGTGATGGATGTTAACTAGACTCTGTAGGGATCACTTTGCAATGTATACTTATATTGGATAATTATGTTGTACACCTGAAACTAATATAATGTTATATGTCAATTATACCTCAGTTAAAAGAACTTAATTTTAACAATTTAAGGTAAAAGAAACATATATATATATATATATATACACATATATATCATAGAATATAACATTGTCAGTGATATGGCAATTTTCTCAGGAAAAAAAAATAATTAGACAAAAATATTTCCTACTTGACACCATTATAAAGCCAATTCAAAATTATAAATTAGAGGAGTTGCAAATAGACAATGTCCTGATTTTTAGCCTTATCTCACAATAGCCTGTCATTTTTTGAGGCTTTCTAGGCCTTTCATGTTACCACACTTCCTTTCTCTGAATTGTCATTATATGGGTATTTTTAATAGTTTCTTAAAATAATCCAACCAGCCTGCACGTACTAGATTAGTATCATTTGAATCTATTTTGTAAAACTTTGATTACACCATTTAAAGACAGGTATTTGATTCCCAGCTCATAGACTGCATTAAGCAATTATATGCTAATATTGTATAAATCTGTAACTGTGATATTTCTGCAGCATTCGCTATTTTATTGACTATTAAAATTCTAATGAACCACTTAATCAATTGGATATACATATCGTAAGTTTAAAAAGAAAATAGCATGGCATTCTTTGAGCATATTCCGTTCTTCCACATTGTATTTTAATAATAACTGTCTAATTAAGCTACTTCAAAACTCTTTATATTAAACTAGCTCTGATGAATTGTGCTACCCACTTAAATAACAGAATTTACAAAAAGTTTGCTATATCTAGCTCAAAACTCACCCCTCCATTGAATAGAGGCAACGATCTTAACAGTAAGTCCACCACATAGAAACAACTCGCGTGGCATTGTACCGTCACTGAAATGACAAGAAGTGGCCTGCATTCACCTTTTGGGTGGGGTCGGAAAGTCTCTCATGAACCAGACAGGACACCCATTTCACCTTTAAGGCTCTGAAGTGTTTTCATCGAAATGACCAAATATATATTTCTTATAACTCATTATATTGCATTGTATCTATTCACTTTGTTATAAATTTTCAGAGAGATGAGTAGGTACCCACCAATCTCCAGGGGGGCTGTTGCTTTGCATTCACTTCTTGTCTCTTCCTTTATTTCCTCCCTATTTCCTCCCCCTGCCTTCCTTTCTTTTTTCCTTTCTCTCTTTCTTTTCTGTATATTTGTCTTTCTGTCTTTCTTTTGTTTCTTTCAATTTCTGTCATCCCCTTTCTTTTATTGATGAAGTCACAGTTTTTAAAATACACTTAATATTTTTTGTCCGTTTCAGCAATTATTTTCTTCAGGGTACTGTGTCTCTTAGGGCTGGTGTCAGCCCTTTATGGGGACTCTCATTCTTTTGAATTGACCCCAGTCGTCTTTGGTAACTTTCCTGCTTTCTGGCACAAAAAAATGTCCCAAGTTCACCTTGTATGTTTGTGTGTATGATTGTGTGTGTATGTGTAACCAGGTTTTTATGTCATATAGGAATTTACTCAATTTTGAGTTATTATGATGAATGGAGTAGGCAAAAATTGTTCTCTATTCATTAAGCAGATCACAAATTCCCAAACTATGGTAAATTATTAGAGTAAAACATAAAAGTACAAGACATCTTGGATTGGAGGAGATACTTTAGGACGTAATAATACGACTTTTAGTTTCCACTCAAATATGTATCGAACTTGGAAGTTATCACCCCCGTTCTTACAACAAGAAAAAGCTGAACAAACTGAAAATCAATGATTTTTCTTAGATTCTTCAGAGAATGGACGTCACAGAACAAACAGCTTCCTGGAAAACTGGAAAAATAGGTGGATATAGGTGGATTTTTGCATTTCCACTCATCATAATAACTCAAAATTGTCAGGAGTGAAACAGTTGGAGCCAATAACCGGAAGAACACTCCAGCAGTAACTTCAAAGGGCCTTGAAAGTTAAGGATCTCCCAGAAACCCAGTCTAAGGAGGTGCTTGCACGTTCCCAGGTTTTACTTCCAGGAGCTCCGCCAGATTCTCAGGTGAAGATTGGAGAAAAATCTTCTCATGTTGGGCCAGAGGGAAGGAAAAGCAGCCACTCTGAAATAAGCACAGAGCATTCTCCACAACAAAGCCCTGCCCAGCAAGGCAGAAACATCACCAGGGCCCAATCTGGCTTGAAAAGAAAGGTAGAACAACCATCCATCCACAGCTCCCGTCAGCCTTCCTGCATGACCCAGGGGAGTCCCGGACGAGGCTGAAAAGCACTGTGAAGATCACAGCCGAGGTGCATACATCCACTGAAGACTGAGGTGTCCTCTTTCCCTGCATTTTAACACCACATCGACAGGACTTCTCTATGATAACAATGTTTTATGGCTGAAAGAACTCAAAGACTCAGATGCTATTTAAGAATGAGAAACCCAAAAGAAAACCCAAAGATAACAGAGGAGACAGAAACAAGGATATTAGGGAAACTGAAGCCTCTGACACACTGAGCTATAGAAAACAATAAGCATAGCCAGGCTCCGAGCCAGATAAACACAAAACTGCACACTGGAGGCCTAGCTACTTCGGTTCCTATTACTCAGGATAATATGTACAATTTCCATCAAAAAAATTATGAACCATGCTAAAAGGTAAGAAAAATATATTATGAAGAGATAAAGCAAGCATGAGAACCAGACTCAGGCATGACAGATATTTTAGTTACCAAACCAGGAATTTTAGACAACCGATTAATATGCTAAAGGATATAATGGAAAAAGTATACAATATGTAATAACTGGTGGGTAATAAAAGCAAAAGGATGGAACTCTAATACTGAATCAAAAGGAAAAGTTAGAAATCAAAAACATTGTTACGGACATGAAGATTCCCTTCGACGGACTTATCAATACATAGGACACAGTCAAGGAAAGAATCAATGAGCTTAAAGGTAGGTCAATGGGAACTTCTAAAATTGAAATGTAAAGCAATAAATAAATAAATAGAATATTCAAAAAGTGTAGGACAAGGTGCAACATATAGGTACTGGGAATATCAAAAGAATCAAGAGAAAAGGGACCAGAAGATATATTTAAAGTAACAATTGGTTTCCAAAATTAATCATAGAAACCTAACTACAAATCTAGGAAGCTCAGAGAATACTAAGCTGGATAAAAACTAAAATTTAAATTTAGTCATATCATATTTAAACAAAGAGAAAGTCTTCAAAGAAGCCACAGGATAAAACACCTCACCTAACAAGGAACACGGATAAAAATTACATCAGACTTCTTGTCAAAAACAATGAAAGCAGAAGGATTATTTAAAGTGAGTACTGACAGAAGAAATACACCAATCTATAACTTTGTAGTCCCTGAAATTATCCTTATAGTGAAGAATAAATAAAGACTGTCTCAGACAAACAAGAACTAAGAGAATTTGTTACATTTGGACCTACTTTGCAAGAGATATTCAAATAAGTTCTGAGAGAAATAAAATGATTTGGTCAGAAACTAGGATGTATGTAAAAAAGGGATAGAATCAGAGAAGGAAAAAGTGATGGTGAAATAAAATCATTATTTTTCTTATTCTTATCTAATCTGATAGATAACTGTTCAAAGCAATAATTGATTAATCATATGGACAAGTGATATGGACAGCAGCACTGTTAGGGATGGGAAGGAGAAATTAAGAATACTCTTTTATAAAGTACACGTACTACCCATAGAGTGGTATTTCAAAACAAACTGACTAGCTGTAAATGTATGTAATGAACTCTAAGGCAACTACTAAAAAACCTAAAAAATAGTATAATCTATATGCTAAGAGAGGATAGAAAATGGAATCATACAAAATGTTCAATTAAAATCAGAGAAGAAAGCAAAAGAGGGTAAAAATTAAAAAAAGAAACAAATGCAATGAATACAGAGCAGTTATATTCATGGTAGATATTAATCTAATATGTAAATAATCACTTCAGTGTGAAGGATCTAAACATACCAATTCAGAGACTGTCGGAGTAGATCAAGAAACAAAACTCAACTACATGTTGTCAACAGGAAACCCACTTTTAATGGAAAAAGCAATACTAAATTGGAGTAGTTCTATTAATTTCAGACAGAGCAGGCATGAGAACAAGGAAAATTATCAGGGATAAGGATGGGCATTCCATAATGACAAAGGGCCCAATTCTCCAATGAGACATAACAATACTCAACATGTATGCCCCTAACAACAGAGTATCAAAATACATGAGGCAAAAAGTGATGGAGTTACAGGGAAAAATAGATGAATCTACCATTATAGTTGGAGGCTTCAGCACCCCTCTCTCAGTAATTGATATATCCAACAGGCAGAAAATCAATAAGACACAGTAATACTGTGCAGCAGCCTCTGTATCTTTTGGGACCACGGATCTCAGAGACAGAATTAGCTAAGTAGAAATGAAAGGCAGTCCCTGGGCAGTAGTGCCGCCCAACTTGCCAGGATCAGTTACTATTTCAGTATCAAAAGAGAGTTTGAGGGGGAACCTATGGTGGCGGGATCCAGGCTGCTTCGCTTCTGATCGCTCTTGTGTTGGGGAGTGAGAAAGTCACATGGATAACGTGAATACATAGATCACTACAAATTAGTTCTGTTTAATTTATGCTACCCCTTTACTGTGAACTCAATGGGAGGAAATTGAATTTGACTATCCTTTTTTTATCCACTTTTGTATCTTGGCGCCTGCTTTTTTTATTTTTATTGAAGTTGTAATTGAAACTGCAATAGGCTATATATACCTCAACAGAAATAGAAATGTACAGTCTCTAAATTAAGAAAACTTGACTAATGTATGTACACCCTACACTTGTGTTCAACAGGTAAGCCTTAGCCAAATGCTATCTGCATCTGCTGGGCTTGGTGTTTCAGTCCACCTGTGAATTATTATTATTTTAAAAAATTTGTTAGCTTTTCGTGGTTATTACATAAGAATCAGTAAACCAGTAAGTCCTAAAATGCTTACTCAGTAATTCTAATTCTCCTTCACCTGATCTTTGCTGTGTAGCTATTATTAGCCTGTTTTCTCCTAGAATTAATCAGTTACAATTTTAATTGAAGCTGAATAAAATATATTATCTTATTTAGCTATTTAAGTTTAATTCCCTAAAGTTTGTGAAAGCAGGCATTATAAAAGTTGAATAAAAATAACACATAAAAAGGAAAACGAGGTATGGATAAGTTATATTTGAATCAATCTACTTTTCACTTTCTTCAGCTCAAAATTTCAAATAGGTAAAATGAATATTCTGCAAGCACACATCATTTATGACCACGTGAACCACTATATAAATATAAACACATTCAGATACACACATATGTAAAAAGACTCCAGCCATTGACACTCTGTTTTTTTTGATTAGATAAATGTAACAGATGAAACTTTTGAATCGTGAAAAGATACGAATCATATTATGAAAGAGATAGATAAATAGTTTCTAGGCTATTTGACAAAATATCTTAATACAACCAGTTGTCAATAGGATGACACTGCAAGATTCTGAAGAAGGATCATGTCTTTTCTACATTTTTCTCGCCCATCTCTCTAACGTTTGAATAGTGGTGTCCTGTCTGGGGTCCTATACAGCACGGGTGCTCAGACACTAGATATTCTCATTATCTGACCACCATAAATACCTGTTACTGGAGAAACAGTTGATTATTTGTGAACTGTTTGGATCTACAGTGTTTCTGACTGCAGTAATAAGTCATAGGCTAGGTTACGGGGCAGCGGACTGGGGAACTTGAGCTGTTTTCACAATCGCTTCCAATCACTCAGGTTGAAGGAATCATGAGGGACCTTGAACTGCTCCTAAGGTAAACAAAAGAACTATTTTGGTCACGCAGCAATCTGTGTGTACAGGTAAGGTCTTTAGGTTACATTTCCAGTCCAGCTCTTCTCTTAACTGTTTAGCCTGAAAGTTACTTAGAATTTATAGAGCAAATGATATGATTTGCTTTAACATGGAAATAAAAAGAAGCACAGTATGGAGCCCATAAAATCGCTCGGCACTCACATCTAAGACTATGTTCCCCTGATGATGAACTAGTATTTGCGTGGGGCACCCCACTCTTAGGCCGGAGGGTGCAAGTCAGACGCGGACCTGTGGCTGCACCTGTGTGCTGCAAGACCATGTGGGCAGCAGGGCCTTGGAAAGAGTCCGGATAAACAGGAGTGGTAGGAAAGGCAAACACCCGAAGTCACACAGCTGGTGTGCTGTGCGGTATTGTACAAATGCGTAAATCGACTTTCACTGTGATTTGTAGGGTATCTCTGGCAGTGAACAGAGTGCGAACCAAAAGAACAACAATTTTCATCAAAAGGATATTGAATAAAAGACTGTTCAGAAGGTGTTTGAGAAAAGAAGATAATATACTGTCTGGGAGAAAATAAAAGTCTGTGGTATGAAATCCTAGAAACAGTAAAGTAAATAACTCTTTTCCCAATAATATCACTGAATATATATTTTTAAAAGCTTCACTGAAAGATAAACATATGATCTTAGTTTTCTATGATTCAAGGCATTACCTCGAAAGTCAAAATATACTTTCTTAATTCTATTTTAGGTTCTTAAATTTTATTTAGTACTTTGATTGCTGAATGTTTGCTGTTTACATAATGTTATCACGGTTAACTGCCAACTTGTGATTGATAAAATTACATATAATTTTTCATGACGGATAACAGGATTATCCAGATGTGGGATCCACGAGGCATCAAACAATAAGTTAAAAATATAGAATTGTCTGCATTTGTGTTTTTAACCAGCAGTCTCTCCTGTGTTTAGAAGGCTGGACACTCAAGTCAGAGCAAACTACAAACAACCTACTGTGTGAACTTAAGTGGAAGTGAACTTCCACTCTTTAGTTGCCGTTTCTTCATTTATGTAAGTTTTTAATAGTTTAACAGTTTCTACTTCACATGATTGCATGAGTTCGAAGTGAGAGAATTTCAGGTAGTGCCAAGAACATGATATGGACTCCATATGATCTCGGTCATGAAAACTGACCAACCTACAATTTTGAAATAGCTCTGTGGTAAAGCAAAAAGCAAACTATACATACATATGCATATATACACACACATATATACATATATACACAATAAGCATGTACAATATATAAATGTATATAAAAGAATATGTATAATCTAAAGGCAGCATTTAAATGAGAATAAAATGAACAACTGTAGCCCCATGAATCATGTTACAAAAGGAATCATCAGCAGTGTTAGAGCCTCTTGAACCCATTTATTTACCTTCCTCTTCAAGGATACATGAACCCTGAATGCTGTGCTGTTCTTACCCATACTTTTTCTGACAGTATCACAATCCAATTTAAATTAGCACAAAAAAGAATTAAATACTTCAGGGTGAATCTAACAAAAGAAGTAGGAAGAAGATCACCAAATGTTTTTGAAAGGAGTGAAAGAAAATCTAAGTAAATGAAAGGCATCCCATGTTTATAGATCAGGAACCTTCATTTGCTAAGATGAAAACTTAGACAGATGATGTACAGTTCCTAGCAAACCCCATCTGGCTCTTCAGGAGAAACTAACAAGCTGATTCCAAATTTCACATAGAAATTCAAGGAACCCAGTTTAGTCAAAACAATCCTGAAAATGAAGACTACATTTGGAGGCCTCATTATTTCCAGTTTCAAAACTTACCCTAAAACCACAGTAATCAGGATGTTGATACTGACATAAGTATAGACTTACAGATCAATGGAATATAACTAAAGTCTAGAATTTAGCCCTTACATTTATAGCCAGTTGATTTTTTAACAATGTGACAAGAAAACTTGATGAGGAAAGAACTCTTGAACAAATGGTACTGGTGCCAAGGGATATCCACATGCAAAAGAATGATATTGGAACTCTATCTCATTATATACACAAAAAAATTATTCAACATAGATCATAGACATAAAGTTTCCCCCTTCCTCCCAAAAACAGATACAAAAATGATTAATAAACACACGAAAAGATCTTTGATATCATTATTCACTCTGAACATACTAAAAACCTTTAAATTGTGTACTTTATGTGGGTGAACTTTATGGTATGTGAATGACATGTCAATAAAGGGGTAAAAGAAAATAGGACTAGTAATTAAAGATAGATTGTTAAATATGAATTCAATTTCTTATATCTGTTTAGGATAATACACTATTTTTAAAAAATACACTTTCTTTGATTTTATTTTTACCTACTCTTTTGTTCTTGATCAATTTATTTTATTCGTTTTTTTCCCCAAATGTCAAATTTTGGTCTTGTTAATCCTCTTTTACATCTTTTATTTATTTTTCATTTATTTCTTCTAAAAATATTTTCCTTTCTTTGTTTTATTTTGTTATTTTTATTGTACCTTAACTAGGGTATTTATCTCATTACTTTCCCACTTTCCTTCTTTTCTACAATACAGGCTATATTTTTCCTGGACAACCTAAAATTTCTACTTTTCACAACACTGGAAATGCAGGATATTAATCATCACTTAGTTCTAATTATTTTTATTTCTCTATGGATTTCTTCCATTATTCTAGAAGTTGCTATATGAGTGGATTTTTACATATAGTATGTTTTTGGATAAAAGCTTCATTATTTAAGTTTAAGTTAATTGCGTTTTAGTCACAGAACATGATTTCTATGATAGCAAACCTTTGGAATTAGCTAATTTCCCACTATATGGCCAAGGTTTTGTAGCGTTTAATGTTTGCTTAAGAAGCATGCACTTTCCATTATTGTTGGGTATGTGTTTTGTGTAAACATCACTGGGTCAAAGTTACGGCATCATTTAGGTTGTGTGCATTCTTTAAAAACTGTGTGCATGCATATGACTGAGAACATTATGCTCAAGTTCCTGGAGATTTAAATTGTCAATTTCCCCATTTGATTTTTCAGTTTCTTGCTTTATATATTTCCAGGTTATGAGGATACCCACAGCTATACTTTATTGATGGACACTTTGTTATTTTCATCATTAAATGCTATTACAAAAAGCGCTGCAAGAAGTATCTTTATATAGACATCCTGAAAAACGTTTGTATGTGTTTCCTAGGGATAATTTTCTTGAAGCTGAATATGTAGGTGAGAGGATATGTGCATTTAAAACATTTTGACTAGCAGAGCTAAACAAAGACTATCTTTCATTTTATACTTAAGCTGAATGGTTTAGAAGCACTTTGTATAGCCCTGCCAATTTTTCTCACAAGCTCTTTGATAATTTTCTCTCAATGCAATACTGTCCAAATGGATGGGCATGCTGTTTTTTTTTTCTAACATATCTCATCTATGCCATAAAACACTTCACTATGTTCACTGTGAATATGCTTTTCTTGTTTAGAATCACATTCTTCTAGCTTAATGACAATTTACTGCTTTATAACCTTCGGCTACCTCTCCATCAGAGTCTTGAGCCAAAAGATTTTAGAGTGTGATGTTTCATACCCATATGTTGCCAGTTGATGTCAGAAATGACTTATGTATGTGACTGATAGAATTGTCACATAAATAACTATAGTGTCTACAGAAAGTCTAATGGAAATAATTCTAAGGCAAGGTTGATCCTGTTTCCTTTTCATGGACTTGTTACCAACTTAATATTGAATCTCTCAATCACTTAAAAATAAATTTTCCAAAGTCATTTTATTTTATATTGTCATGCACAAGTATCACTATATCAATGCTTTTAGTCCTACTTAGTTAATGTTGTTCTGTTTTATTTTTTCCTGGTGTTTTCTAAACCCATGTTCTTCTAGCACCATTACAATTATAACTATAATAAAAAAACTAAGTAAGGTTTTAATAAGACTTTAATCATATGTACTTTTTGCAAAAAACTCAGGTCCTTCTAATTTTTTAGTTTTCTCTTCTCATTATTCTGTGACCAGTGCAGATGAAGCAATGAATTTTGACATATAACTTTGATTCATCTTACTGATAAGCATGATAATTGCATTAGAAAAGAAACCAAAGCCATAAACATACTTTGTTACTATACACATGTAAATATTTTATGTACTTTCCTAGGCAGTAAAACAGTAGCCAAAAGTTTTAATCTTATTTCATGGGTTTTTTCCCCCTATCTTCTCTTTCACGTCATGTCTGATAGTCCTGATAATGGACTTAAAAGCATAACAAATATCAGCCATAAATACTAGTTTCTAATGAATCTCCCATATAGTCTCCTAGAAAAAATTCCCTCAAGTTTGCTCTTATATTTAATTTATCTTACTGTGGGTGGGGGGTAGGAGGAAGCAGAATTTTTAGAATTTCTACTTGAAGAAATAGAAATGATAAGAAATTTGTAATCATCTATTCAGTCAGCCTGCATTGGTTTTCTACTGTTGTATAGCAATTGTAACCACTCAGGTGGCATAAAATAACAAGCATTTTCTTATCTCTCCTGAGTCTGTGGGTTGACTTAGCTCAGCTGGGTGGTTTTTCTGCTTCAAGTCACCTGGAGAACCAACTGAATCAGGAGGTCAGAGATGGTCCCTCACACAATTTGCCATCGGTGCCGGGCACTCTGCGGGGTCCAGTAGGAGCAGTTGGTCTCTTCCTCTTGTTATTCCCCTGTGACTTGGCTTCCTGTAGTTGCTGATTGGATTCCAGAAAGCAGCAAATGGAACCTCCCAGTCCTCTTAAGGTCTAGGCTTGCGTGTCCCAAAATGTCATTTCCATTGCATTCTACTTTCCAGAGCAAGATTTGAGGCCAGCCCTGAGTCAAGGGGCGGGTAGGCAACCTGCATCGCTTGATTTCAGGAATGGCACATTCAGGATGGGCAAGAACTGCGGGAAGCTGCCATGGGACCCTAGTCATCACAGCCTACATTTTCTGAGCTCTTGGTCTAAGGAAGGGACGAATGGGTGGGTAGAAGGAATGCATAGGTAAATGCCCTAAGGGTTTAAGAACCTAATGGCCTGCACGATGAAAATCAAAATAGCATAAATATGTTTAGAGAAAATAGCTCCATGGAATACCAATTCTCCAGAGGTGTCCTTTTCAGAACACTGAGGAATAAGCTTTTTTTTTGTCTTAACCTATTGTTTTAGCTAGTTTGGGCTGCTAAAACAGAAATACTGTGGACTGGGTGACTTAAACAATAAACATTTATTTCTCACAGTTCTGGAGGCTATGAAGTCCAAAACCGAGTCATCAGTAGGTTCATGTCTGGTGAGCATGCCTTTCCTGGTTCACCGAGGCCCATCTGTGTCCTCAAAAGGCAGCTCTCTGGAGTCTCGCTTTTAAGGGTACTAATTCCATTCACGAGGGCTCCCCCTTCATGACCTAAACATCTTCCAAAGACCCCACCTCTGATATCATCACACTGGGAATTAGGTTGCCACACATGACTTTTGAGGGGATTCAAGCATTCAGTCTACAGTACCTATTCATTATTTTATCACTTTCCTGAGAAAAAATATTTTTTAAGAAATCAAAACATTTCAAGTATTTTGGGTCTACATAATTAAGTAAGTATTTCTGCTATGTTTTGTTACATAAAATTGAGTAGGTAATTTGAGAATTTTATTTCAACTCTTCTGGTTTATTAATTTAAGCCTATTAAAACCAGAGATCCAGATTAGCCAAAACGAGTACACAGACTTATAATAAAACGTCAACAGAAGAATAAATGACTCATTAGTGAGTACTTTCAGGGCTGAAGAGATGATAAAATCTATCAAAAGGTGTTTAAAATATTGTTTTACTTCATTTCAAATGGTAAGAAATGTGTAAGGTTTTAACTATATCCTTAGGAAGGCAGTAGTTGCTTTTCAAATTGAGAAGGCATAGACGTAATTTAGGAACTAGTTGATTTCAAGTTACTTCTAAGCGGTTAAAAACTGAAGCTACTAGTAATGAGACAGAGAGACTAGATCACACATAGGCAAATGTAGAAGAAGCATTTGGCTGAGTGGTTTTTCATCTAAGGGACAAGGACCTGCCTTAGAAGCTAGAAAAAAGAGTAAACTAAACCCAATATAGGCAGATAAATGGAAATACTTAAGGTCAGAATGGAAATCAATGAAATAGAAAAATCAATAGAGAAGATTAATGGAAACAAAAGCTAGGTTTTATAGATCAATAAAATGATAAACTTCTAGCCAGATGAGGAAGAAAAGAAGTAAGAAAAGTTATAAGTTTCAAGAATGAGAGAGGTGATATTTCTACAGATAATACAGATATTAAAAATTACAAAGGCTTCCAGTTTCTGGTCCAGCATATAAGGAACTTGGAAGTTGAACTTTCTCCTAACAACGAGTAAATCTAAACAAACTGAAAAATTAAGTCTGATTAGATTCATCAGAAAAATTAAGTAACAGGGCAAACTGTTGTCCCCCAAATTGGAGAGACAATTAGAGAATTGCAACGTATGGAAAAGAAACCCACAAGGAAAAATCTCCCTGGGACCCGGCACTGGTGTAGGAAAGCCTGAATTCATATAATTGATGAATTGCTGGAGGCTTGGTGTGGCAAACTCTTAATAGTTAAAAATTCCAGGGGCCCCAGTCACAGAGAGACCCCGATACTTTTGTAAATATTACTTATGGGAGCTCTATTACGTCCTCACAGTGAGTGCTGGAGACAAGTCCCCTTCAACTCCCAGCAATGGTAGGGGAAAAGAACCTTTTGATTTCTGCCAGAGCGTTCTATTCCGTGAGCAGAAAGATGTAGCAGAGCCGAGCGTAGCCTATGTGGCAGAAAGAACCTGTGTAGCTCCAGTCCTTTCTAGCCATCCAGTCCTACCTAAGGGGGAAATAAAACCCTGAGAAGCACTCATAAACCTATAATGGCAAATAGTGTAGTCATAGGAAACTAGAATTCAGCATTTTCTTTGTTAAAGAATAATTGGTTTTTGGGTTCTTAATGTGGGAGAATAAAAGGTTATTTTTTAACTTTCAGTGTGTCAGCTCAGAGGGCAAACATTCCACATTTCACCAGAATAATATTTGCTGCTTCTTGTTGATTTTCTCATGTACTTAACTATTTAAAAGCAAATAGTGTCTTACTGAGAGCTAAAGCTTCTTACAATTGTGTTTCCTTCCTCCGTGTTTAATTTTAAAATTTACTGCACTTTAATCATTAACCAGGTATTGTTTCTCCAGCATTCATGAACTTGACTTAATCAAGTGATCAACGCTGACGTCTTCTTAGATTTTGTCTTTCCAAGATTGGATGGCAGAAAGATTTATTTTTCTGCATATTTCTTAATTAGCTCCATAGTATTGTCACAATACAGACTACCCTGTAGTGAGTTTGTGTATTTCATGAGAAGGCCTTGGAGATTTTTGGAGATGTCAATTCCCTTGTCTTAAGATGCTCTTACTTATAGAGATATATTTAGCAAATGATTATGGAATAGTTACACATTTTATAGTTATACAATTTTGTTGAATTTTTAATATCTTTCATAGCTTCTTTTCAAACTTGATGAATACTGTCTAAAGCACATAAATTCCCTTTCCTCAAACCTTTTAGAAACCTGCTAAAGTTTCTAAAATTTCTTAAAGTTCTTAAATTTTCCTAGAATTTTGTCTTTCAGAATATTTTTTCATTTTGTTAGAACAAACTGACAATTTAATGGAGTGCAAACTACTCTCTTTTTCCATTAAAAAATAAACCCATCTCATTATCTTGTACATGAGGTTGTATTTCCCATTCATTATAGTTATTAATATATCACAACCATCTATGCTAATTATAACTTTTAACCAAAGAATAGTTTCGTATACAAACATTTTTGCAGATTAGCAAAACTCATATTTGTGTCATGACTCTACAGGTGAGTGCATCCTTTTATGCCTTCTTAAAATGACAAGAATTAATGTTTTTATTAATATGACCCAAAGATATAAAATACTCCATAATGTGAACAATATAAGCATTGAAAGTATGATACAAATTAGAATTATGCTTTGTCATCATTATTTTATTGCTCTATCTTATTTAGAAATTACCCAGATATCTAAATTTATTCATTATTTCACTTGGTCAAAAACAATTCAAGTTAATTTTTTTGGTATATTTGATTGACATACATATTTATCTCTATAAGGAAATTTCAAAAGAGCTCCTTTAATTTAAGAGATACTATAGATAATCTATTTTATTAAAACCCTCCAGGTAAAGAAAAACCTCTTACACTTAAAGAGTGAGATATGAAGCCCTTTCCAAAGTACAAAATAGGTCTTATATCTTAAGTTGTATCACTTTGGCTAAAAATTAAAGTAAACACAGACTCACAAAAACTCTTGCGATAGTGTAGATCTCAAAGATGCTTTTTCAGAGTGAAAAGACATTTTTCATTGATTTGAGACCATAAATGGGCATACAGACAAACAAACCAAATGGCTAACAAGCAGCATTCTCTGTCAGTTCCTGCTCCAAGGTATATGATTTCAATCATTTATACAACAGAGTTCATCAAATGGTCACCTGTAAAGCGAAATCCTCAATTATTGGTGCCAAAAATGGGGAATATTTTATTACCTGTTAGAAACAAAAACAAAAGACAAAGGCACATTTGAAATAAAAACAAAAATAAAGACAAAGTTAAAATTCCTTTGCAGCTCAAAGTTCACCGTGCAAGGCAAGAAAACATCAACCTGGTCTAAGCACATCTGCATATAAGGTTGCAGAATTAGAAACAAAACTGATTAATATTCAACAGAGTAATAAGCTATAATCTTTGGGGATATCAGTTTCACAAAGCTGAAAGTATTTTCATCTCTGCAAGACTAACATCTTCAGGTTAACATGAAGCTTCTCAGAATCTTGAAGCTTAAATAGCAGTAAATAGCAGTATATATATTCTCCTAGATAATCACTAGGTGGTCTTTGCCCCTGAATGATATTGCAGGGTTATGCAGCCCATATTTTGGCCTTATTTCTAATTTCTACAAATTATTTGGATAATTTGTTGTAACACCATAAAGAAAGTAAAGAGATAATTTACAAGCCAAGATTATATATTTCAAGTTACATGATTGGCAAAACCTTACGTCAGAAATATACAAAGAAAATCTTTAAGTTAATGGAAAGTCAACAGCTAACTTTGGGCAAAAGATGTGAACATGCATTTCACAGAAAGTAAGTTACATTTGACCTGTAAACATGTAGAGCAATCAAAACTATAAATAGGTATCATTTTATACCCATTTCATTTGCAAAAAAATTATTGGTCCGACACTGCAATATGTTGGAGATGTGAATTGAAAATATTTCTTGTAAATTTCTATAAATAATGATTTTAGAAAACATTCTTCCAAGAACTTGGAAGCATGACAAATGACCACACGATTGGTGATATGCATCCCAGAGGAGACACTGCACATACACACCAGAATCATGTAAAAGAATATTTTACTAGACATTTAGAAATATCTTTAATAGAAAAATAAGAAAAAATGCAGTCACTAAGAGAATGAATAAACAAATATATAGACAGCCAAATATTGTTCACCAGTGAAATAAATATACTCACAATGTGCAACAATGTTGAAACTTACCAACACTACTGACTCTAAAAATTAAGTCCTAGGAAGTTATACCAGGGCCCCTGTGTTGTAAACCAAGGGCAGCGTTCACAAATTGAATTTCATACAAAACTAACCCCCAGGAGGTCTCAAAACATATGACTGAGTCCACTGACTCGGAGTTGTCAATATGAAGGTGTTGACTTCAATAAAAGTGATTTCTGTGTCTTTTGGAGGCAAAGCTTTATTAGATTAGACTCAAGAAAAAATGGGAGATGGGAACATGCAGACCGTCTGTGCAAACAATTCTTGTGATGCATTTGCTGTGTAGGAATGCGGATGAATTTCAGAGCTAGATGTGCGGTTATTTATTATTTGTGGCAATGAGATAGATTCAGGAATGCTGGCAAGGAAAGATAAAACCACCAGCCTGACGAGGGACGTCCCACCTACTTCTTGACTGTGGCCTTATCACATCATAGACATTGAAAAAAATCCCTTCCTATTAGAGAAAAAGCTTGAGTGTGCTGGCTTCAGTGCCAGGAGCTGCTTGTGGGCAGAGCTGCAGAGCCTCTGAGAGGTGCACAGGCTGATCTTAGACCAGCAGCACTTACATCTGGGTACATCTAAAAAACTGGTTGAGAGGAATGCTGTGCTTCTCCAGACAGAAATTTTCTTAAATGGGCACATGGTGTATCTTCAAAGAGCCAAATGCAGGAGCTGAAATTAGATCCTCAACTGTCCCATCTTGGACGGCACAGGGCCTCTGGGATCTCCCCTGGCAGAACAAAGACTGAAAGTTAAGTCCATGCAATATGCTTCTTTCTGGAACAAATATCTGTGCATTTTAGAAATTATACCAGACATCAGACTTGGTTATATACATGCATACATACATACACACATACATATATATACACACATACATATATTGATAGATAGATAGATACATTAAATAGATAGATTGCAGTGTCAGAAACCAGACCCAGAGTGCAGGAGCCATACTTTAAGCTGGTTCCCATAGTCAACCCTAAATGTTTAAATGAAAATAAGCTTCCAACTTATATTCTTAACTACCTAGATTATTAACCTCTCCAGAAACGTTTTTTCATTCTGCTCTTACACCATCTTCCTCATTAGAGACCTCTCCACTTGTCTTCCATTCTGGAGAGAATACTTGCCTTTTCATTCTGAATGTTTAATGTCTTTGCATTTGGTCCTCTGCCTCTGTTCCTGCTCTTGATTACTGCTTTCACCTTTGGTTATTAATTCCACAAAAGTCCTTTTGAGTAACATTTTTTGGATGTTTATTTGGCAGACAGAGCCACCAGGAATTGCCCTGGGGTGGGTGCCCTCCACCAAAGGGCACTAGTGAGGAGGGGTGGTATCCCAGCTTCACCCGTGCAGGGAAACAGGAGTTAGGTCTGTGGTAGATGTTAAGAATTAGGTCAATCTGCTTGTCAAAGCAAAGGGTCCCGTAGGGCACTGTCACAAGGTGAACTGCCGGTCAACATGACAAGAGGGGGATGCAGGGTGGGGATGAGCAAATCCAGAAAAGACTAGGGCGAAGACCACCAGATTGGAGGGGGTACACAGAGCTTGTCGGGACCAATACTGGAAATTGTAGTGGAAGCGGATACATTTAAAGCACCTGGAATACTGAACACCCAGTCAAATTTGGCCTTTAGAATAAACTGAGAAACCAAGGATGGAAAAAAAGGGCAAAAAGAAAACATCTTGAGAAGATGGGATCTATAAGAGTACAGAGAGGGACATGATGCTCTGCCGGACTCGAGCGGAGGCCCCTGCTGTACACAGAGGGAGGCCAAGGGGTTAACATCTGAGACAGCACCTGAATGGACCTCACTCATGGCAACCACAGAATGTAGTCGTGGGTTCCAGATATTTGGGGAATCTTCTGTAAAACAGAAAACTTGAACTGGGCACCCCTCATTGATACAGGGATTTGTGCTTCTTCTCTTCTTTTCCTTTGAGAGAATATTTTGGTTACTAGTTTTTCTTTTTCTTTTCTTTATCTTTTTTTTTTTTTAAATAAAGAGTCCTATGATTCAGCCTCATTATAAAGAAGTCAAACAAACCAGAAAACAAAGAAGGGAATACACAACACCCCCAAAATAACCATTGTTATTATTCAAGTTAAGAACATTCAATGTTGTTTTCTTTATATGTACAGTTAGAAGAGTAGGTACATGAAAGGATCATTTGATAGGGAGACAATATATTATTCAGTAAGATTGTAGTGTGAAGGCTAATTTAATAGGTAAGTTAACATATTTTGATGTGATTATTAAAAATAACAAAAAACTAAAGAAAGTGCAGTTATTTTAATAAATATTTTCTGTAGAGTCCTCTAAATTTGTAGAAAACACCTGAGAAACACTAAAAGGTTGGAAATCACTGTGTTTTATTTCCTGAAACGCACATTTCAACTTTAGGCAGGCTTTGAAAGACATTTCCCACTTTCACACATTCTCCCACCTCCCCTTCCAGAACTCTCAGTTTTTAAAAATTGTGTTATACTTGTCAAGTTTAATAAAATTTGCATTCTACTCTGTAAACATAATATTTTCATTTTTTGTTACATTCAATTATTGATTGGCTCAATTTTATGTTCATATTGCTTTATTTCTTCCTCCCTCTCACCCTCACTCTTTCTCTCCTTCCTTCCTTCCTTTCTCTCTCTGTTTCTTCTTTCTTTCCTTTCTTTTCTCTCTCTTAAAAGGAGATCTCCTATATGGTGAATTTCCTGATTGTCGAAGTGTTTAAGAATGTCTGATGTTGACTCACATGGAATCAAGACTTGATTATATCCTGATGTTAGGTCACAATTTCTTTCCTTAATCCTTTGCATATTTTGGCCTTTCTTCTACCCAGTCAGTTCTGTTTATTTTCTTTCTGGAAGCACGAAGAATCTTTTCTTTATGTAATTATTTCTTCAAATAAAGTTATACATGTAAATAATTTAAAAAGTCAGTTAGTTGTACAATGCTTACAATGGCAGCATAATACATCTATTGTCCTCTCTATTGAAGTTTAATCCATTTAGGCCATGATTCTAACCTTTAAAGTGGTTTCTTCTGCAGGTTGCTTCCTTATTTATATATTACATTTTTGTATTATTATTTCTTGGTCATTCTGATTTAGATATTATTTAATAATTTTCTATTATGTAAGATATATATTTACCACTCTATGAAGTAAATACTTTCTCTCCCTTGATGTCCTCATGTAGTTTATGTATTAGTTTATGTATCACTCTTTTTGGCTGAGTTAATTTTTAATGTTCATGAATTTATTACAATGTAAATATCATTCACAGCTAAGGGAAGTATTTTACTATGGTTACAATGACTTTTCTTGGGCAATGTTTTATTTGTCCTGGATTTAATGACTGTCTTGATTTATTTTCTCTGTTTCCTGTGTAATTCACTAAACACCAACCTCTCTGACATTACTGATGACTTAGAAAATACACTGAAATATATCAGCTCCTCTATCATTAACTTAACTTCTTGGCAATGTCCTTCCTGGAGGCCACCATCCTCCAGCTCCGGTCTGGACTGACTGTTCCCTAGACCTGCTTTTCAACTGTTGTCTTTCAATTCTCCTTCACCTGCTCCTGTCAGTCTCCTTTGTGTATGTCCTGTTAGATGCCATATTTTCTGCATTATTTTCCTTCGTTCAATTATTTTAACAATAGTAAATTAATTACTTTAACTACGACAATGATTTTAACTGTAGTAAATCTTCCAGGTGCTTTTTACTGCTAGTGGATCAAAGGAAATTTTTTGAGGCCTTATATATCAGAAAATGTCATTATTCACCCTTTGCAATAGATTGATGGTCTGTATAGAAAGCTCTATTTTAGAGTCATTTTCCCTCCCAGTTTTAAAGGCATTATACCATGGCTACAGATTACAGTGATACTGACACACAGCCCATTGAAATTCTGTAACCTGCCTCTTTATTGGTTGTCTCTCCTTTTCACTTTCTTAAAGTCATTAAGATTTCATTTATTCCACAGATAGTAAACTTAAGTAACACCGTCACCTCATGGTGAATCATTTTCATGCATTTTTTCTGGCTTCTGGGTGGAGTTGTTCATTCTGAAATTCCATATTCCTTCTTCGACTCAGACCATCCCGCTTGACTGACCCCTGTGCTCCTTCTCAGTTCAGCTGCCATATTGCTGCCATATTAATCTTTCTAAAGCTTGAGTCAAACTATGTAATTCAAAAGATGCGAGGACTTCTACTTTCATCTCATAGTAGATCTCATATATACTGAGTTCAGACACAGAAGACTGGTTAACACTTTCTAAACATCCATAAATGAAGTTCTACTTTTTCTGTTTGTACTTATTCTTCCCTTCTGACACAGTTCTGACCTCTTCTGTTAAGACCTATCTCAACCATCATTTCTGCGTGAAAAAACTTTTCTCTGAAACTATGATCTCTATCTCACCTCAACCCCATATGTATTCAGTGTATGTATTCTATCCTACAATTTAGTTACTAAAACATTTGTCTTCTCTTACCTTTCCCAAACAATTCTAGTATGTAATGATTAGCAAAATGGTCAGTGAGCAACATATGTTCATTGAATAGGATTGTAACTCCACCTATAAAGAATAATACATTAAACGTCCATTTTTTCTTAAGCATAAGAAATAAAATCATATTCATTTGATTTCCAGACTAGGAGATATCTTATAGATCAACTATGCAACTTTATTATTCATACTTAAGACACTTAAGATCTGAAAATTGACTCTGTATTACAGGACATATAACCAATAGCCATCCAACTGGAAACAAAGCCTGTTTTCTCCCAGCGTAATGATCAGTTAGATAAGTGGAATTGCTGTTTTGAAACAGCTGAAAATGCAGAAATGGGATCTTAGCTGGCCCTACGGCTTGCCCTCTCCCCTTTTGTTAATTACATATAATATGAATTCTTCCCATTAAATGATGTTTAAAATGCTATTAACAGACAGCTTAGTAAAAGGGTAGTAAAATAAAGCTAAAATACAGAATCATTTTCATCCCATTTTCCCCAAATTAATAAAAGTGGATGCAGAAAGGTACTTCAAATTACATCAAAAGACAAAAACACAAACTCTTGTCATAAGCTTGCAAGGTGAGGACCAGGACACAGAAATGTTTGGTCAGGCCCCGGGGGACCCTAAACCCCTCTGGTCTCCACACTGGAAGTGGTAAATCCTGAAAGTCCTAGCAATTTTATAATATTCCAATATTTGAAGAATAACAAATGCTTTAGATAGTCTCTGTTGTAGAACTGGTGCAAAATATATCTATCAGAAGAAGCTATGTTTTAATGAGAACAATTCAGATAATTAACACGAGATTTTTATCATCTTAATATGTTCAATATATTTTTCAAGTGCATTTATTTTGTGAAAGCATGCTTCATCTCTTAACCATGTGGACCTTAGCCAATTCTAGGGAAATAGGTTCATTTTACCTTCATTTCACCTACACCTTAAAAGTCTCTAATGTTTAGAAATATCAAAGACAAAATTAAAAACAAAAAGAGTCTCGTTACAAAACAGACCATGTGAACACATTAAAGCGATTGATTTTTAATCTTTATATTTGTCAAAAATATCTGCAAAGCAGTAGAGTGTAATGATTAAGAAAAGAGCATAGGGAATCATATACTTGGCTTTGAATCACAGCCAGCCACTGATTATTAGCAACAGGAGCTCAGGATACTTTGATAACTTCTACAGTGTTGTTTCAGAAGAGCAACGGCTTTCTTATGATATAAGGATAAGGCGAAATAGTGTAGCAAAGTGATTAAAACAGAAAGCAGAATTTAATATGTGCTCAATAAGTGATGGTGATTACTATTTTCTCTGCTTACAATTTCAGTAGAGTGAATAAAGTTGCGTACAGGAAAAAAAGCAACTTGTTTTCAACAGTGGACACATAAATCAAAATTTTCTTGGCTAATTTGGTGTATTCAAATAACAATTACTTTATAGTGTCCCAAATTTTTGTTCTATTAGCATACTTTTGTTGTGAGTTGCAGGAATTGGAGATAAGGAGATCCATTAGGAACTGCTATTGAAGTCTTCCTCTGAGATAATGAGTTCTGATTAAAGAAGAGTATTTATGTTGTTAATCGTAAATGTTTTCAGTTGGTTGTATTAAATTTGGAAGTATAATACAATTTCAGTGATATAAGCAGGAGCTGTTTTGAAGATGGGTATAGTTGAAAACTTAAAGAACTCCCATGTGATATTGTTTATAAACCTTAATATCAGCTGAACAGGAAAATGATTTCTTTTTTTAACTTGGGGATAATTTTATATCTCAGGAATGTTTTGAACATTACATTATAATGAAGTTTTCATTGTATTACATTAAAGTCAAAGAAGGAAACTTTGAATACTTAGGAGTTCCACATTTTAAACAGATGACAGTATAGTTTATTTTAGAGATTTATCATTTGCTAATAACACTGAGTTCAATGAAGATTTAACATCCATTTATGTTAAGCATCTTTCTAAAGGCTTTTTAAAAATGTATTTTCTTTCTAAGACATTTTCATATCTAATATATGGATATGTTTCTAGCTTCTCTAAAGTTATCTTGTTACTATGATAATTCCTATTCCAAATAAATTGAAACATATATGAAATAAAGGCAAGAATTGGACAGATAATCCAAAATTACTGTGTAGAAATGTGGATATTTTTTTAATTGATACTTTTTTTCTCAGCAAAATTGAGAAGATACAGAGATTTCCCTTGTACTTCCAGTCCCCACACATGCACAGCCTTCCTCATCATCCACATGCCCCACCCCACAGTGGAACATCTGTTACACTGATGAATCCTAACTGGCGAAAAATCATCACCCACAGTCCAGAGTTTACATTACAGGTCGGTCTCGGTATTGTATGACTTACGGGCTTGGACAATGTTTAATGACATGTGTCCAGGGGGAAAATCCTGGAGCAAAATACCTTTGAAACTGAAATCAGTCAAAGGGAGAAATGAAGTGGGAGAAATCCGTTTATTGCTTTCTAGCAGTCGTCCACTTCTGCTCTCCCAGGTCTCTCACAATCTGGCTGCACAAAACGGACCCCACCCAATCTTTCCAGTCCAGATATGCTCTTGCTGCCCATTGTAATCACCTATTGATGTGGAGATGAGCTAAGGCCAGGTGAGAGATTCTGGGAATATTGCAACTTTACCCTCAACCTGTCCCCGTTTCATAGCATTTTCAAATGCCCTAAAAATATTCTCTGCTTCCCCTGTACCTCTCCCCTGCCTTCAGCACCTGGCAACCACTGATCTATTTACTGTCTCCATAATTTTTCCTTTAATAAATGTCATGTATTTGGACTCATACAATATTTAGCCTTTTCTGATTGGCTTCTCTCACTTAGTAATAAGCATTTAAGATTTCTCCATGTCTTTTCATGGCTTGATAGCTCATTTCTTTTTAATGCTGTGTAAGATGGTTATTTTTTAAAGGTAGGTTACCTTATTAATTTAAGTGAAGTTAAAAATATTTGCAATTTCCAATGAAATACTTTTATATTTCTTAAAAAGCATGGGACTGAATTTATAATATAGTATACATTTATTTTAAAAATAATTCATGAAATGAGCAATACATTCAGAAAAAAATCAAGACTTAATGGCTTCTTCACTTAGAAACTTTTAGATGACTGATTTCTCCCAAATGACTGTAAATTATAAAAAAGTTCCTTTACTGAAATTGTTAAGTTTTTTTAGGGGGGAGAGGAAGGCAGAGGCTTTTATCTAGAGATAAAGTGAGAGGACAGAACTCCCGGCTCACTCCAGGAGGGGACACGAGAGTCCCTAAGATTGTTTTTAAATAGAGTAAAATGTTTTCCTTTGCCACATAATCATTACTTTGGGGATACATATTAATGTTAATATTTTCCTTTCTGGATAATCACAGACATGGCTTCATTGTCACTTAAACACTAGCGAAAGAGTCACAGTAGGGAATAAACAACAGGTGACTAGACAAGATGGCTATCTTGAGCCTTATTAAACGATGCTATATTTTAGATCATGGTTCATACGAATGCATGGTTATAGAATATGCCACCCTCAAAATATGTCTCTTTGGCATAATGATTATTTTGAGTTTATTGTTTTGAGAAACAGAATTCACAGGAAAATCTCTCAGAAAGTAGAAGTTACCCTTTTGTAAGGGGAATTCCACTTATAAAGGAAATCTCCGTTTATAATGATGTCTCCCTCTCTGTATCAGTAGAAAAGAAAAATGACAAGAAACTCATTGATTCTGATGAATGAAGAAGACACTAACTTCTAACTTGAAATCTGTGTAACGAACTTCGCTCTTGTTTGCTGTACGTTACCTGGTCACTTCCCCAAGGCTGGCCTTCCCCACACTCTTCTCTCTTTTGCTCAAGATGGTATTTAAGCCTGAATTCTAATCCGTTTCTGACAGCTACTCATTTCTCCCTGAGTATCTCCCACGTATGCATGAGGTGCACATGTCGATAAACCTCCGTTTGTTTTTCTCTGGTTGATTTGTCATTATTACAGGGGTCCCTATGAGAACTTAGAAGTGTAGACAGAGAATTATTTTTATTCCACTACAGTTCAACTACTTCAGTTGAAATAGCTTTGAAATGAACCATCCTCCAACCAAATAAACATAAATAAATATCCCTAGAACTAGGAGAATTATATTTGATAGATGGTTTCAAAATCCCAAACTGATTTATATCTAATAAGTCCATGTAACAAGTTGATTAATTTGGTTTTCAAGGTGAGGGTTTGATATTTGAAGCTAGTTGATCTTGGTAGGTATGGCAGTAAATCATATTTTGGAGCATCAGATAAACTGGGTATCTTTTGACATTTTCTAGTGTCTCTTTGTCTTACTGAAGACTCCTGTTTTGAAAGTTTTCCAGGGAAAAATCGTTTTGGCCGTGCTTTATGATATGAAACTCTGGGAATTTAGGTCTACATTTATTCGGGTGTTGAAACAGGTCCAGAGTTACTTCCTAAAGAAAAGTCTACTTTTAAATGTAGTTGCTTGTGGCAGAAAAAAATTCTTTGCCCTTTTCATTCCAGTAAGAACCTCAATTTTTCAGTAGACATTTTGCCTACCAGATAAAAAGTTTTACTTCTGAGAATCACTTGAGGATAAATATAGCCGATGGCTAGGTTGTGGCTAATGAGATGTAATTGGAAGCATTGTGCACAACTTCTAAAATACTTCCTGGATCTCCTTTTTCTTTCCTTGTGACTAAAACGCAAAAGTCATGCCGAGAACACGAGCGCTTCTCTTGGAAGACCAGACAATGTGGTTAGAGCGGCAAGAGAGAAGGATCCCGGGAACCCGGTGAACGTGGAGTGGCCACGACAGAACCGCACTATCTACTCAGACTTTCTTTTCTCTGAGAGAGAAACACCCTGTGACTTACCTACTTCGCTCTTAGTTGTTGCAGTACGCAGGTGAACTTGGTACTTAGCGAAACTATGTTATTTCTGGTCTAGATTTCTATTGAGATAAGGCAGGAGAACTTTGTCTTTGCAAGTGAATAAGCATGTGTATTGTTACACATGCACGTATGCAAGGATGAAAACCATAAAGCTTAGTGGAAGATGTAAAAGACTTACATGACAGTATGCACATACAGATTTTTATAACAGCAAATGTTTAATTAGATATTTTAAAACCTACTGGCTTTGTTCCTGGGGCTACCTTCAGATGGGTGCCTGCCATAAACACAGCTCAGTCTTTCAGACTCATAGTCTGAAAGTGCCTCTGTGCATAAGGCACACTCTGATTTTTTAATCATGTGTACTCCTCACAAGGACCCTGCAGGATATGTGATATTTTTGTGTTTTTACCCTGAAGAAGTTCAGAAAGAATATAACATGTCTAAGGTGCTCTTGCTGGCGAGTGGTTGAGCTCCTTGGATCAGGTCGGAATGCACTCCCTCGACAATATGTAGAAAAGGGGACTTGAAGCTGTCCTCGGGATTTCAGAAATGTGGACATGAATATCACGCAGCATAAATTGTTCCATTCATAGCAGCATTTTTTGAAAGTTCTTACATATACCTTAATGATGCAACTCGATTCATAACTTCCAACCTTAAATTTGTTTTACTCTGTGGAGTTATATAAAACATACAATCTCAGTTTCTGATGAAATCAATTCAAATATGTGAGGCCAACTACATGTCCTCTTGTAAAACTCTTCTGTCCAGGTGCAGGGTCTCTTCTTACTTCATTCATCATATTGCTTGGCTTGAATCCGTCACACTTTGAGTTTCTGTGTCATAGACTAAAAGCATGTTAGTGTCATTGTTGTTAACTGGATTGCTTGCTTATCTGATCAGTTAACATTCAACTTCTTATAAGTAAGATATTTGCATGTAAAGTCTCCATTAATGAAAATATAATTGGATTTTACTTGAAAGAATAGCAAAGACAACATGTCTCTTTGTAAAACATGGTTTAATGACCACTGTCATGTTACATATAACACTTGGGAAAGTAGTGTGTCTGTGGGTAATTTTGTATTAAAGAATAGACCCATGATTATAATTTGAGTATGACAGAACTCATTGTTCTAAGTGAGTCTTGTTATTCTGAGACCTGACACCTATTTAAAACTCTGCCTCGGTGGCTTCCAGTTGTCAGGAATCTTTGATCAAAATGACCAGTGCAAAATAAGTTATTTCTCAACTGTTGGAAAACTATGTATTGCTGTGCTGTGTACTCTGAATGTGTAGTTCAGTGCATCCTTTCCTCACAGTATTTTAGGTTATCCTTAACTCTATCCAACTATTGTTTGGTGTATAGAAATCACTAGCTATCTTCAGACCTCTATGGAATTAAGTGCAACATAAATAACTATATGAATAAACATATAAAAGACTATTTGAGGACATTTTCTACTGTGCAGTTGTGTCAGTCCCGTTTAGCAGGTTTATACTGTGAATCCCTCTTAGACTTCCCACTGGTCACCAAGGTGCACCTTCACCATAGATCACACACAGCTCCAGACCACCTTCTTCTACAAGTTCACCTTTCTCACTGTTTTAGCTTCCAGTAACCACTTCCAGCTCCTATAGCCCTGGTGGTTAGAACAGCCTAACAGTTTATACTTTATTATACTCTATTTTACATTATTACATTTCCTCTTCACTGAGTTTACATTTGGGAGTTGTTCTGGACTTGTTTCCTGCTGCCCTCCCTCACCTCTTTCTCTCCCCCCAGGCATCAGGCAGCGGGTCTGTGAAGAGTCCACCTCACTCTGCTCTGATGTGGGTGCCCTTTGCTCCTGTCATTATTTCAGTGGTGTCCTTGCTTTTAGCTCCCTCCCTCTTGTGTGCAGTTTTCACAGTGCCAGCCAAGTTAAATTTCTAGAACAAAAAACTCTTCTCTGAAGAGATTCTGAACACATCTCTTCTCTGCTTGAAGTCTTTCATAGGCACTCCTATCTATTGCCACAAATACTCAAATATCTGTTTTTCTGGTACTCATTTCTCACAGTACCTACACTATAGTGACCTATTCTGTAGTTTCCCTGTACATTACCTGCTTCAATACTTCCATGGAGACTGGAAGGAGTATTAGGAAGGTAGAGTCATAAGAGGGGATGTATCAAATATTTTACATTTTTATTCTTTTTAATCTTTCTTCTCTTTAGGAAGGAGGTATAATCATTATCCCAAATGAGGCTGCATAACTGCCTAATGTGGTGGAAAGAATAAGTGGATGCTGCTAGAATGAAATTCAAATCTTCTCCAAAGCTTATACTTTTACCCTGTAAGCCTTTGTGCTTTTGCACAGGCTGTTCCCTTTGCCCAGAATTTCTTCTTCTTTGCTTATCTATCTAATCAACTACAATTATTCTTTCCAACTCAGCTAAAGTGTCAACTTCTGTGAAGTCTTCTAAATCTCTCCTTCCCTCCTTAGCAGAATTAGAGGCTCCCAACCTTGGGGGTCTAAAATACCTTCCATCTACCTTCTTTAAACTGTATTACATTGTATTATAATTGTTTAGTCATCCTGTCTGTCCCATTGATTTAATATGTTGCATCTCCCTGTATTGTCTCATTTTCTTCATAAAACTTGCCACAGTGTATGCACCCAGAAACAGTGTGTGGTTAATTTATTCACTAATCATATATAATTTTATTAAGAAAGTGTCCAAGAATCTAGAAGTCAGATGAGCCTTAAAATTTGAAGACTGCTTTAAGCAGGCACTTTCATCCAGGAAGTTAAGCCCTCTCCTTGGAGGAAACAGAAGTATATCAGAATATTAGTAATGTGTTCGCTTGGCTAATTTATTAAGATGATAGGCATTTGGGAAAAGTATTGTTCTCTGAATCCTAATTAGAGACTATAAATGTAAACACATATTTTTAAGCTGGGGAAGATATCTGCTATGTTGATGTATAATATAGTTCTTCAATACGTATGTATTATACTCTAAACATATTGAAAAGGGCCATGCCTGTAAAAGACCAAGAAACAATAATATCATACTGAGTTCCATTTTGAGAGCACATTAATGTCCTATACAGGAGGACCGATGAACACAATTGGCAAATTCCTAGGAAAAATGCAACCAAGAACATCAAGTGTGTGGTCCTCAAGAATCCATTTAAGTTGATGTAATATTTTGATTGAATTAAATATTTTCCGCTTGTCCTGAACTATATACTGACATGAATATAATTAATTTTGAGCTTATTACTCAGGGAATGTCCACAGAGACAAATTTTGATATAGCAGTTTAAAAAACAAAACAAAACAATTTTCCTGCAATTTGGGGAAAATATGCAGTGGATTTCATCCTCTTAAATGGGAATCAGTGTATGTAAATGAAATAAGAAAGATCCTTTCGTCGACACACCAGTCACACCTTTGCACATGGTCTTTCCGCTGCACTCAGACATGGTCTAGAATCGCTTTCTGGCTACATCAGATACCCAGCATCATGCTGGTGTCATCACTTCTTCCCATGACAACAGTGTATAAGCTCAAGGTGTGTTCTTTAGAGGTGGCCTCTTTTGATTTTGTTCTCTCTGAAAACTTGCACAGTGGAAAAAAAAACTTTCTAAAACTCAGAACTTTCAGGCTATGTAAAGGCCAACCTTAGTCTTGGTTGAGATTTACTTTTATAACTCTGGTTATTAGATTTCTTAGCATACTGCTTTTTCATTCAGGTTTTAAAAGACACACAATGAATATGATGAACCATGGGCTATGGATATATTAAAACTCTTTTAGATAAAATACCACTCCAGTTCCTTTTCTGAATTGGCCTTTCACAGCAGTCTTTGCTTTGTTTTTGTTCTTATATATCTTGCCTTCCTAGAACGTATTGCACAATGTTTATGCACTCTCTCCTTGCACGCATACAGGTCACATTTATATCTTCCTTAATATCCCTTGCAGCCTCGTATTTATGGATAAGTCCTTTATAATGCAGTTTATATGGTGACGGGGAGGACAGATGTGACCCTGGCTTTCGTTTTCGTCCAGTCTCTAAACTCCAGATGCCTTGTCTAGGGAAATATTCATTTCCCCTCCAACCACTCAAACCAGTGACCGTGATTAGCTGAAAGGAATTTCCACCCTTGTAATTTAGAGTCTTGCCTAACTAGTGACATCATGTACCATGATAAATGATGAACTTAGGAGATCATTATTCGGTAAATGAGTGCTTGTCAGTTGCTCTGATGGCAAATTAATCTTCGGGCATCTGAAGACGGCATCACGGATTACGCAGCCGCACCATCGTCTCACCGCGGTACAGTCTCCCCCCTCGCAAACCGGTGATCTGGCCCATCAAAGGGTTTTATTTGGCATCACGGTTGAAAATATCCCAATGGGGGAAAATGAGCGTGGAAGTTTTGAAAATCAGAGGGAGCAGCTGCTGTTTTGTCTTGTAATCCCAATTTTATAGAAGGAAGACTTACGTATGGCTGTGCGCTTTACAATTAATGACAGTAAGGCACTTGTTTTCTGTTTTTCTCTATGCTACTCGGCATTTAGAAATATAGAACGTACCGAAATCTAGAGCAACTTGCTTAGACATAAACCCATTCACGTGAGGGAATAAATATCCCTTATTCTTCCTCAGGATGGTCTATTTTTTAATATTGCTGTGACTGCCCACACGAGACATGGGGGGATTAATATTTGCGGTGCCCAGTAGGTCCTCCTGGCTGCATGGGCTGGGGCGTCCCGCTCAGACAGCCTAGGCTATTCTTTAATCAAGGTTTGTCATTAATCGGACCTATTTGGCCTGATGGGATCCCATTTGTACAATAGCCTACTACATTAATCCTATACTCTAAATTCTGGTCTCTAAAACAATAATAAATATTCTGATCTCTAAAATAAAACAGTAGTGATTTACTAAGCCGAACAGGATGCACCCTTCCATAAGTTCAACTAGGGAATTCAAGATTGATTGGCCTGTTAGGAACAAGCTGTAAGACTTCAGATAGACACAGTTATGCAATTAAGAGAAAATGAAACAATGGGAATAGTGGATAGTAGAACTGCTTTATGTGTTTATGGTGTTCTGCAATAATGTCCTTTTTCTCATTGTAGGTGACATGATTCTCATTCCTATGAAACCAAAACACCATCTAGAGAATATCATGAACAATGATTGCACGGTGAGCATCGACACAATCAGAACGGATCTTCTCATTTGCCATCCTGGACCAAAAGATAAATGCCAGATAAGCGTCTGGTCTGCACTATTTTACAATTATTTTGCAGAAGCGCTCCTCTTCCCTCACTGTCATATATTACTTAGAACTCTCTTTTCAACTTATTGCCATGCATTCCCACTGGGTTCTGGATCAGTTGAGGTACCAGTTCTGTGTTAGGTCACCTGTGTGGACAATAGAGAAGCCTTTAACTTTTCGGAGCCAGTGTCCTCCCCTGCAAAATGAGAGTCATGCCATCTCATAGGAAGCATGCTTGTGAGGATTAGAGATGGCATATGTAACAACAGTACTCTACTTCATAGAAGAGGTGACACGTAAGAAGCAAAAACATTCATACTGGTAATTTAAAAGATGTCTGATCTCAGAAGAGCAGCAGAAATAAGATAAGTCTATTTTCTTCTCCTTTGAAATTTATGACTCATTCACCATTTGTCAAACATTCTTGTATTAAATAGCTATTGCTGCATAGTAAACAAGTCTCAGTGGCATACAAAATAAGGCATTTATTTCTCCCTCATCTGTCTGCAGGTTGACTGTGATTCAGCAGATTTAGGCTGGGCTTGCTTGCTTGGCATTTGGGCTGTAGGGTGGATTTAGGTCTGCTCCAAGTATCTCTCAAGATTCTGGGGCCTGCATGCATCCTGGGCCAGTTCCTTTTACAAAGGTGGCCAAAGCACAGAGGGCCAGCTCAGTTATGCAAGCTCATGGCCATCTTGCTAGTATTTTATTGTCCAAAGCCAGCCACACGGCCTTTCTGCATATCAAGAAACAGGAGAGTATGGAGATGGGTATGAGGGTGAAGTAGGTATTTTCTTAACAGTGATCCTCTGTGGTTGTCATTCAGTGTCAGGAAGCAGTTAAATGGCTTCCAAAATTTCATAGTAAAATATGCATTTTATGGATATATCATATATGCTGAGCAGTTAGTGAAATGCTTTCAACTCTGACTTACAGACATGGCTGAGGATAGTTCAGTGAACAGGGAAAACTTGATGAAAAGAAACTTCAATGCGTATGATAACCCCTGGTTCAAATTCTGTTTTGGTCCTGAAACTACAGAGGTTGCAACCAGACCCTCCCCCATCAGTTTTGAGGGCTCTATGTGTAATTGGAAAATCTTGCAAGAGTTTTATCTGATTGAAGGATTTCAGATTGTTTCCATAACTTACTTAGCTTTACTTATGTTTCTGTTTTTAGGGTAATATATGTGATTTCATATATGTTATATATGTTATACATAAGATAATGTATCTGGTCTAAGTAATAAAGAATTGTTACAAAACATTTTAAGGTACTACTAGTAAAAACATAATATTTAATATTAACTAAGATTTAATTAAAATTTATTACTCCCTGCCATCTGCCATTAATTATCTTTTTGTCATCCCAATTAAAGAACACTTTTAAAAGAGTAATATTTCAGGTTGGTAAAGAAAAATATATTGAGAATTAAAGCCATTTTATGACCTAAGATATGGTAAAAATCTTCATTTAGGTCTATTTTTTCTTTTATCTGTCATTTTGTGAAATACACAGTTAGTACTGGAAGAGATTGAAATTATAGCAAACAAAATAGCAAAGTGAAATGATATTATTTTAAGAATCTGTATTTACTTATTTATTACATGCATTATGAAATTGTCGCCACAGTAAGTTACCGCCTGTCAACCTGTCATCATATTAAGTTGTTAATATTATTAACTATAATCCCTATACTACATCACATGTCCATGTCTTATTTTATAACTAGAAAACTCTATCTCTTAATCACCTTCACCTATTGGTATTTAAATGGAAATAGTAAATATAGTAAAAGCAAACAAATCTGGCATGATTTATTTATTTCAAATACAGCTGTTTCAAAATCCAGGATAAGATTCTTATAGGACAAAGAAAAGAGCAGATGAAGTTGTTTACATATTCAATTCTTTATGTATTATTTTGTCATACTGGGTCAGGAAGCAAAGTTTATCATATAAAAATTGGAGATATTCTGAAAATAACATTATTTTAGTCCATTGAAAATCATAGCGCTACTTTGAAATGTACTCTATTCTTTTATGGAAATGAATGCAGTCTGTGAAATCATAGTTATGTTTGGGAAAGGAATGTTTTTTTAAACTATTGGAAGTTCTAGTGTAAAAGAGAAATCAGAATTTAAGCATCTTCAAAAGTTTGCTCAGGTCATTAAAATGAAAATCTGTCACAAAGATCTAGCCTGAATCAGATAGGTCAAGAAACTCTAATTCCAATCCAGAAAACCATAAAAGCTTTATATTACTGGCCGTTTGACTAAAGGTGCTCAACAGATAAAGGAAAAATAATGCTTCTAGAGATAAAAAGTGAATCAATCACATATGGAATATAATTTATTTATCTTCTGTCTTTGTGGTGATTTTTCTCCTGTAATTTATTTCAGCAAAGGAAGTGAAAAATATATTGTGACACTGGCTTTCTAAAGAATTTTCTCAGAAACTCACATATGTTGAGAGCCAGATATGAGTTATTCTTATAACACATTCTTGAAAGACATTTTCCACTAAGATAAACAAATGATGCCAAACAGCAGTCCAAGCAATGCTGTCACATGCTCTCCTATATATTTACTGTGAAGCATTAATACATATTCATGTTTACATTATATATGCATATGTGTGGGCGTGCATAGAATTTTTAATACATGTCATCAGAACAAAATTCTTAAAATAAAGCGAAGAACTTGTTTGAGTGAAACAGTATCTTCATCAGATACCTTATGAAGACACATACTGCAAAACTAACTTTTTAGCATTTTTTATTTGCTGAAGCTATATAATTTCTAATATGGTTGTAACTCCTGGGAAAAAATATGTTCCCAGCCCAGGGAAAATTACTTTTGAGCCAAAATCAGTCAAAGGGGAAATAAAGGGCTTACAAGTGGTTGTCTACTTCTGTTCCCCCATGTCTCTAATGACCTGGCTACAAAAGGACCCCAAAATATATTCAGGGATGGGAGAAATGTAAACAGTATACTCCTTTGGGGGTAAACGCACTAACCCCAGTGGGATATGGGTTTTCTCCACTGTGATTGCCTTACCCTCATAGCCATCTGTCACAGCAGGGGTCCCAGGAAAATGCTCAGGGTTGCCATAAATCAGAGAACATTCAGTTCCTGTGTCCACCAGTGCCAGGACACGTACGGTCACAGGGGACCAATGAACTGCAATTCTGCATGTAGCCTCCAGTCCATACCGTGTCCCCCAGTGTGGCGCCTTGACCACTCCCTCAGTCAATCCTCAGTGCCCAGTCGTCCTCCTGTGGGGGTGAGGGCCCAGGCAGAGCCTGAGTGCTGTTCCCTAGGAAGTCTTGCAGGGACACAGGCTGGACATGGGGTTTGCCTCCCACTTCTGCGTCCTGGGCTGCAATGGCTGGAACTGCTGCTCTGGCTTTTACTGGTGCCAGAGTTCCAATGAGATCTGTGTTGCCCACTTTGGGTTGCCCATCAGGTTTTTCTTTCACTATCCCCACCTTTTTCTAATCAACACACATCCAAATCCTTGAGACCTTCACGAGGCCCTTTGCACTTCTCCTTTCAGTTGTAGCCCGTATTTCCTTTCATGCTCTTATTGTTTCAACCTCCCCCAGATCTGCTAAGGTGCGAGTAGCCTCCCTTATGGGTTGCCCTATGTGGGGGGCAAGAATAGTCACTAGGGACCCAAAGAGAGATGGGGGCACTGTATGGAGCAGCAGATATCTCATTCCTACAGTGAGCAACTCCTCATTGGGCCATATTATAGATGATATTCTTCACGCCCAACTTCTGTAACACCTGCTGGAGCTCTGCATACATTTTCCAGCTGGTGAGTAAGTATGATAAATCACCCTGATTAGGCCAAACTGCCCTCATGGCTGCTGTCAGACAGTCCAGAAGGGCCTGATTCCCTGAGGTGTGATGGGCATTTTGCAACCACTGCTGGAGGGAAGGGTGAGTGGTCAGGGTAGCCAGTCTACCCATTTCAGAACCTGTCATAACAAAGCTTTCCAACCCCATATCCCAGAGATGCAAAAGCCACGGAGGCAGAAGTTCTGCCAGCTCCAGCTGAAACCAGATAATCGTGGCCACCAGCACATCCTGGGAATAGGGTCAGAGCATGGAGGGCTCCACAACCTGGGGAGGGCGTGGCTATTCCCCCTGAGGATCCCACTGCTGTGTTTTTATTTTCTTAATTACAGCTGGGTGGCCCTTTAATACGGGAGAGGCTGATGCCTAGGGTGGTGGCCTTGGCAACAGCTTGGCCCCTGGCCCCGCCCCCCATCCTCCCCTGACACCTCCTCCACCGTCTCAGGGCTGAGCCCCTTCCTCCCCCTCCCCCACAGCCTCATGTCTCCTCCCCTGTTGCTTATGTATCTTAGTGGGGTGCGACCTGTCTTCTCAGTGACTGCCTCTCTTTCTTACTAATTCCACAGCTTCTGGTGTCTCCCCCCTTCCCCAATTCTGGGGAAGGGCCCACCCTTCTAGGAGGCGCTTTACCCTAGACCAGCTCCCCACTAGGGGATCCCTGAGTGGAAGCTCCACAGATGGGGCTCCTGGGTGAAGCCGCACCCTCCGCTGCTGCTGGAGGGAAGGATGAGTCATCGGCCCCGACCACTGCAGCCACTGGGGTCTCCTCCCCATCCCCACGGGGTGCTCTGGGTATCTCCCCACCATCTAGGGGCAGCCCACCCAAGCGTCACACCCATGAAGACAGATTTCAGGGTCAGCGGTCCTGTCGTCTAAGATCAGGTGTAACTCTGGCATAAAATACGTTCCCAGCCTGGGGCAAATAACCTTTGAACTCAAAATCAGTAAAGGGAGAAATAAAGTGGGAGAAACCTGTTTGTTGTTTACAAGCAGTCATCTACTTCTGCTTACCTGTGTCTCTAACCACCTGGCTGCAAAAAGGGCCCCCACCCAATCCCTCTAGTCCAGAGGTTCCCTCCCTCCCCCATCTCATCACGCGTTGATATGGAGGCGGACCGCTCTCCACCCCTCGGGAGCACCTGTTAATATGGCAATGCACTAAAGCCAGGCAAGGGATTCTGGAAATATGCAACTTTACCCATAAATGTCTAAGTGAAATTAAATTAGCTATAAACATGATGCCAGAAATTAGGATGGATGGCCAAAATGGTATAACTTTGAACAAGTCATTGAAATAACTACAGCTTCATTTATCCCCCTTCATAATTTACCAATTCACAAGTGAAAAACAGGATGGTGGATAAAATGAAGAGTTATCTTCCCCTTGACAGTCCTTCTTAGTCTCTCTGTAAATTACCTGACCATTTCATTCACAGCCCTTACAAATATTTGGTTTCATATTTGCTGTTTTTCTTTACCAGTGCTGTCTGTACTCCTAAAACACGGTGGATAGTCAAGAAATATTTGTGTAATATCTAAGGATTTCCAAAGGGAAACTTAGTCAAATGGTGCTTCCTACGTAGATTTGAACAGACTTCAGGTTAGGAAAGGGTACAGGACCTGCATTGTCTGTAGATGTTCCACAATAGCGACAGCATAATCACAGGCTTCTTTCTGTGGAGGTACTATTTGTACAGAAGATTCCCTGACCGCGACCCCAGGTGCAAAAAGGTAGCTTCACAGGTTTACATCCTGGATTGAGTGGTGCGTAAACAACACTCTTTGCGTGGTGAACCCGGTATCTTTTCCAATCTGCCCACTGTTTTTTCTTAAATGATCTCCTTCATACTTATTAAAGAATAAGTAAGGTACTGCTTCTTTTTAATGGCTAAAGTCACCCCCAATCTCAGTCGTCTTTTTTGCTGTCTGTGGCCTTGCTTGATCAATCTCCTTCCCTCTTGCGTGTTCAGCGTCCATCTCCATGGACAGTTTCCTCCTGTCCAATATTTAGATATGGTTACTCTGTCACAACCTTATAAAAAGCCTTTTCTCATCCCATGTTCTGCTCAGATTATTGTACCATCTCTTTCTGTTCAGCATGAAATCCCTCCACTTTACAGAGATTGCATCCATGGGCTTCATTCGTACATTTCCTAGCCACTCTTGAACTTGCAAAAATGGGGGTTTCTTCTCATCTCTCTCCTGAAACTGCTCTCTGAAGTAAATCTCCAGACCTCCCAGTCCTCATCTTCTTCAGTCAGGGCTGAGAAATGGCCTTTCACTGTCGGTTAAGGAAAGCTCACCACTGTGACAAAGAAACCCTGCGATTTCAGGGGTGGTTAAACAATGTAGAGATTTGATTCTCACCCACACCATGGACCTGGGAATCCAGCTGGTTTCTGGGGTCTGGAGGTAGTAGACATGCTCAGCTCCACACTCTCATTCTGGGCCGGGTTTAAGAGAAGCTCTGCTCTCTCCAATACTTTACCACCTCTAACTTTGTTCTAAGGGTTGTCATCCGGCTGGACAGAGAGAAACAAAG
Source organism: Phataginus tricuspis (assembly GCA_029783875.1). Classification (NCBI taxonomy): domain Eukaryota; kingdom Metazoa; phylum Chordata; class Mammalia; order Pholidota; family Manidae; genus Phataginus; species Phataginus tricuspis. Next base: position 4,592,307 of record JAQQAC010015530.1, on the reverse strand, counting down.
GTGGACAATTTGATGGGCCATGTGTGGAAGTGGCACATACAAATTTGCTCAGATTCCATTATCTAGAAGTCACTTCCATGGCTACAGGTAATGGTGGGGCAGGGCTGGGAAACATGGGCCCAGAAAGAAGAAAAATGGGTTGAGAGATGTGGCTCCAAGTTTCTGCTATGTCTTCTTGAGAAATCTCTTCTCTCTTGTCTTAAACCATGAAGTTTTGTTCTCTTGTTTATATTTGCAATGTCTCACCAGTCCCATGGACACTCTTAACCAGTGCCTGGAATTTGTTACATCAACAGAACTCTGTGTTCTTTCAATGAGTTTATTCAATTCTATGGCTTCAAATACTAGGCACATGTGACATCTGTCTCTAGCCCTGGCCTGTTTCTTAAGATTTAAAACTCTGATTCTACTTGCTGGTGGGACATCTCTATTATTGATTATCTGGGGCTCCTGATGTCTTCTAACACAATGAAGTACATACCCATCACCTTATTCACTGATATTTTGTTTCTACTCAAAACTGGGACGTGGGAATCATATTACCTTCTTTGCCTCATTTCTATAGTTTATCTAATTCCACAGTACCTTCTGTTACTGCCAAGAGACAGACATGAATTACCTCTTAGTGCCCTTTTTGAATGACCTCTTAGCTGGCATGCCTTCTCCCGCTCATCCTGTTCTGTCACACCTTACACAGTGCTCTAAGCATTACTGTTCAAGATTACACATTTGTTTATGGCCACTTTTACTAGAAAACTCAATTAAACACCATGAAATAAAAAGTTCAAACAACTCCTCAATCTGACAGCACGTTTCCTTATCTCCCTCTCATGATACAGCTGCCACATCACTTTGAGATGAGGAAGGGTAGTGTCATGAATGACAAAGATATTCTTTGGCCTCCACAATATATGATTAAAGTCCTAATGCTACTGCTTATGGTTGCCATCCATGGGAACCTTTCTGTGTCCCAGACACTATACTGAGAGCTTTATATAAAATGGCTCATTTACCTTCCCCACAATCTCACAGTCAGAGTTATTCTTCTAGATACTAAATACAGAGATTGTCGCTTGTCCAAATTCAGGCTTTTGGGAAGTGCAGAGTCTTTTGCGTAATTTTGACTATAGGATGAAAAGCAGATAATGGAATAACCTCTATGTGATCTCAAGTGTGTCTAACACCAGGAACCACACCGGTCGTTGCTTTTCCATATTGTCTTCCCATTCAACTTCACTCAATGGAAGTGGGAGTTAGAGAGTGCATCCCACACTAGGGAGAGAAAGGGGCAAAAAGAGGAAAAAAGGAGTTATTTAACAGGGCTTGGTCACTGAGCGTACTTGTGTGTGTGAAACCAGAGAGGTCGACTGAAGCAATACTGTAGAGGTGACACTTGCAGGTTTTTGGGCAAGAAATAAAATCCGTGGAGATGCATTATTTGGAAAACTAGTGTGGTCATGATGTGAAGATGGAATTAAGTGGGTAAAGACAAGGAAAAGGAAAACACACTATTATAAAACCCAAGGGAAAAGGTAAAGATAACCTCAATTAGTATCAATCATGTATCATTGTGATGTCAATTTTCAGGCGAAATAAACGCTTTCTGAGTCCCTAAGTTGCTGTCCACTTTCTGACAGGAAGCTAGTGTTCTGGTACTATATGCCACGGTCTCCAACCAGACACCATGCTTTTGTGGAAATCATTTCTACTTCAAAATTTTTCTTACAGCATTGGTTCTTAGAATGATTCCTCTTTTGAAAAACGTATCTTACTGGAAATTAATAAATATTTTTCATTTGTACTCAGATGAAAAACTAGAGAGATATAAAAATTATACCATGATTAAAAGTTATCACACTGTGGCTTAATTGAAATTTTATCTGATAAATATTATTATATATTTCTTTAAAGCAGAATCTTCCCATAGATTTCCAAGTCTATGCAAATATATATTAATCCTGATTACCTTAAGTCTGGATTCCCTACAATGTGGATGAATTTATTTTCTTACTAATTGATGCAAAAGGCCTTTATTTTCGTATGATGTTCTTGTCTGACTACTTCATTTTTGTCTTACATCACATTCAAAAGTGATGTTTGGGCTGGTACTTGAGGTGGTGAGGTGAGGGACAGGAGCTGAGGATGGCTGGTTCTGGAGCAACTGTGTCCCTGAGGAAGAGAAGAGGGTCAGGAGAAAACCCTTATATAGATATGTCAGGACCAGAATCAGTTCCAGTGGGGCCACTAGCTTGTGTGCCATGTCAGGAACTTTCAGGGGGCCCTTGCACCTGAGAAGCCAGGCAGAGCATTTTCAGTACTGAGCCTGACCCTAAGACAGGATGAACACTGAGCCAGTCTGTTTGGCATCACTGCCCCTCTTTTGAGTATCTCGTCTCCCTCTTTCTCTGCTTTATAGGTCAGTGATGTCCTGACTACCTGTGACGTGCACATCCCCTGTCCGTAACACTGATAACTCCAGTAATTCCCATGGTTCGTGCACACTTGCTATGAGCGGGCTTCTCTGCTAAGCCCTTGATAGGCATCATTTTATTTAATCCTCACAACAGTCCAGAAAGACTGATATTATTATCCCCAAGGAAACTGGCGTTCACAAAGGCCAGCGCGTTTGTTCAAAATCATACCATCTTTAAGTGGCAAAGCTGATATTCAAATCCATTTGGTTTGACCCAAAGCTGGGTCATTTAAAACTCAACTAAGATTTAAGGATCACAGATAAACTTGTCCAGAAGTCAGGAGAGAACATCATTGTCAGAAAGAAAATTAGGCTAAGAGAAGCTGCTGTTTGTGATCTTTGTGGCTGGATAGGACTATCGTGGGAAAATCTCCGAGGCTAGCCAAGTTTTTCTTCAGTTTTTGTACTGCTTTTCATTGTTTAATCTACTTATGCTCCTGTGACAGCCAGTGACCTCATACCGCCCTGTGTTTCTCCTGTCGTGACAAACAGTGTTAAATAAACTCACTTTTCCTAAAGTGTAATTGACATAAGGTTTTATCCCTGTCAGAGAAATTTGCATTTTTAGAAGGGGATATTAAAAAATCGTAGAGGTTAACTTAAACAAATGACTCTCAAATAGTAAGATTTTTAGATGGTGACTGTTGGGGGCAGGATTCCTTTAAGGTCTGAGCTGCTTTCCGTGGCTTTTCAAGCCACACATGCTCTGTGGTCATGGGCTGCCCTGGTGTGACCGTCCGGGCCAGGCCCAGCTAGGTGTGCACTTTTTCATTTCTCACCTACCAAAAACAAACTTTCTGGTCCATGTTTTTGTTGACTTTGATCATCGTCATTATGATCTAATGCTTGTACTCTTCTTAAGTTTCATACAAACCACAGAAAGAGTCGTTGGGTAGCATCTATATCGAATGGAAAAATGCTTAATTCCTTCTTCTTCAGAAAATAAGATAATGCAGATTTGTAAAAAAATTAAAAATGAAAAAGTATCCAAATGAACATTTGGCATGAGTTTCATTTATTTAGAACTTAGTGCCCTCGATGTTATGAGATTTACAGATGGAACAGTTCTTATAAGATGAAAATAGCATTCTATATGTATATTCATATCTAAGTGCATTCGATCCAATGTGTATGTTAACATTTTTGATGCCTTAAGAGATTATTGGATTCATTGGATGGAGGTGCTCGAAGGGTACAACTTCCCGTCACAAGACGAACAAGTCCTGGCGACGGAATGTACCTGAAGGCCACAGTTAACACTACTGGGTGGTATATTGGAAAGTTGTTAAGAGATTGGATACTAAGAGTTCTCAGCACAAGGGAAAACAGTTTTTCTTTCTTTTTTTATCTATGAGATGATGGATGTTCACATAACTTATTGTGGTAATCATTTTACAATACATGTAAGTCAAGTCATTATGCTGTACACCTGAAACTTGTACAGTGCTATATACCACTTATATCTCAATAAAACTGGAAAAATCATTAAAAAAGAAATTATTGAGAGTAAGGATTCATTCATATGCAACCGCTGTATTTCAGAACTTGGTAGCAATGACATGAGTGATGTAGGCCTGATTTTCCTGGTAAAGGATGCTTTTCCAGGTGAAGAGATTAATATAGCTTCAACTTCAACATGCTAACAACCCAGTTGAATCTGTATTTACAGTTAGAAAGAGGCAATGAAAGGAAATCACCAACTTCTATTTTGAAGGCCTGTGTGCCAATGAGGGGAGATGAATTCCTATTCCATTAAAAAAGCACTTTCAGTTCCTCTGAATTTGTATTGAAAAGGGCCGTGCTACCTCAGAACATCAAGAAAATCCACAAAGTGCCACCGTGGCTGTGATTCTGATGAGATAAAGTGCAGAACATACCACATCTGCTGCAATGGAAATGCAGAGAACAAGGATGAGTTATCACCCCACTCAACTAGCACCTATCAGATCAAGCCATCAGTTCCACGCCAGTCATTGTATATAATAGTGTTGTCAGTAACAGACAGTGCCACATGATATGATCAATGAATCTGAATCTGCAAAGAAAAATCGAGGTTTGCTTTCAAGATTTATGTGGCATTAAAAAAAAAAAAAACACTTCTTGGCAGAAAATGTTAAGCCCACTGGCAATGAATTCGATTCCTGCCTTGGTGAAAAGATAATTGGTTCAGGAAAAATGTGATTAGATTGTGTCCCTCTAGAAATCATCTAGGATTGAACTTTTTCAATTCGAGCTTTATAGGAGACCTGTACAAATCGAAGAGACCCTCGGCCAAATGCATGCAATTTTTCCACTCTTGGGCATGGTCGAGACAAAGCTGTGGCCAGAGCTGAACATTGTCAGGCTCAGGCTGTCATGCCAGTGGCTTCCGCAATTAGTAAGTTGCAGGCTGGGTAGGAGAAGTGGGAGAGGGAAAGGTGGCCTAGGCAGGAATTGACAAGAGGCTAGGCAGGGAGGGAAGACTGCATATGGGCCAGGCCCTGGCTGGCAGGCTGAACACAAAAACAGTTCAGGACTGGATTAGCCGACGTGGCCTGGAGCAGACAGAATGGGCTCACACCCCTGAGTTGTGTAGGGAAGATTTTTCCAGAGCTAAAAGTTTCTTAATTTCAAAATTGGGAGAAAAGAAGACATTCCTTGGGCTGTTTCTGTCCTTAAGGGGCACTGCCCTGGGGCACGTGGGAATTTGAGTTTTATGTCACATAACCTACTTATTGCAAATACTTCATATGGTCTTTTGCAAATGTTGTCAGATGTTGAAATTTCTTTTGTCTTTTCCAGCCCAGCTGTGCAGCTGTTTACAATGGGTAAAGTGTGGTGAATACTGGCTCTAAAGCTGGTATGATAATGTCCTCATTAATTCAGAATACCGTGTGATGACATCTTTCACCGCCAAACTGCTTTCACACGGTAGTCTCTCTCCATGACATCCCATGAGGCTCTCCGTCCTTTCTCTCTCTGCCTCTCTTAACCTATGCCGGAGAGGGATTTCCATTTTCCAGATGACATTATTCAGCCCCAACAAGATGAAGCTCTGGGATGTCACCTATGCCCTCCTTTCTCCCTGGGAACTGGGCCTTGTAACCCAGGCTGCAGGAGAGGTTTTCCGTCTCGTCTACCCATAAGTGGGTCCTGTATTAGCCACTTAGGGGAAAAGAGTAGCAAGAAACTGTCAGCATCAAAACCTGAGACAGAATTAGTTGTGCTCTTAGGTTAAATAATTGCATTTTTAGAGTGGGAGAGAAAGTGAGGTCACTCTTTTCTGATAACATCCACTTAATATCTTTATTGTTGGACTGGTTTCCCCAAGTCCCTTGGATGGATCCCAATACAGGCTCAGTGGTCACTTTCAGATAATATATTGTTTCCAAGTCCCTCTGGCCTTTGATCAATAATTATTATGCCCAGTACAATGTAATCCATATTCTGATCTTTGGTCAAAATTCCTGCCCTCCACTGACCGGGTCAGCTGCCAGCAGCAGGAATCTTGCAGTGGGAAACGGGATGTGCTTTTCCCCTACCATGGAATTCTGCCTTGTGAGTCTAAGCTGCCAAGTCTGTAGCGGGGGGCCCGGGGGAAGGAAAGGACCTGAGGGGCTGCAGAGGTCCCGCGAGGATGCATAGGTTTCGCTTTCATTGCTCTGGCCACGTGGAAGCTTTAAGATCTTTCACTCAGGGGCATTTTCTCTGCAGGGTGTTCTGATGGGGTGCCCAGTCACTGGGGATTCATCCCCTGCTATTTTACAGCACTAAATATGCCTCTCTCCGGGCCCTTGATTTCTTGGTGGTCCATCTTCACTCGGACTTTCCCTAATGGAGCCTCACTGCCCTTTTAGAAATCCCAGTGCTGGTCCAATCGCGTGCTCTCTCTTTCCCGCCACACCTGTTGTGTGGGAAACACGGCTGCTGGCCTGCTGGTGAGGCGCAGCTACTGCCTAAACCGTGGCCTCTCCTCGGTGCTGTGGGCTGTTTCACCTAAACTTCTGCTCTTTTCGCTTCTCAGGAGGGACTTAGCCAGTTCTCACATTAACCACTTCAGAAATGGCGTCAGGAGCTCAGAGTGCTTTCCTCGAGTGACAGTGAGAGGGTGCATCCCTCTCCCGCACAAGGGAGCGACGCGGCGCCCGACAGTACATTCCAGGAAACCCCGCTTCCCGTCTCCCGCTCATCTCCTAGCCTCCAAAGCTCTCCTACTGGCCGGAGGTGGCTGGTCAGATAAAGTGTGTTCAATGGGTTTTTTGTCCATGTCTCTGCATAGGTGAACCGGCATCTCACTTTGGAAGTAGTTGATGCTGGTAGAGGGGTCAGGATGATGAGATGTTTCAGGACAAAATCAGCAGAATTTAGCCAAGATAAGACATGTGTGTCAGAACAGGCAAGTGGTCCATCCATTGCAATTTACTGGAGGTGGTTCCTTGTGACAAGGATTCTTAAAGAGCACACACTTCTAAGATGCACCGCACCCAGGCCTGCCTTTGTAATGAGTGAGGGGTATGCATGTGGAGCTAGTTTATGGCAACCGAATGCAGACACACTCATATCCCCTGTCCCCCAATCAGCTACCACCTCTGTTGACCCAAATTCAGAACTTGCAATTTTCCCAACTGTCTTTGACTCTTCTTGCTACAGAAAAGTTTGTTCTACAGCACTTGTCAGTCAGTGTTGGCATTATATTTTCTCTGCATTAGATCAGATCTAAAGATTGCAAATCTTTAGGCAGGAAAAAGGAAAAAAAAAGAATATTCTTAAGAGGTGTCATTGCTTTCTCTTCCACAGAAGAGGAAGAATTTAAAAAGTAAGCGTTTCCCTGCTGCTGGATACCTTCTGCATGGTTCTCCATACACCTGAACACCTAGGTCCAAACAAACTAAACTAAAAAAAAAAATGTATTGCATATTAGCTATATGCTCACCTCTGTAGCTGGTTCTGAGTTCGTTTCACTGACCGAGTGCAACTATTTCTCTTCTAATTCTTTTTATCTTCCAAAAGTAAAATAGCAACTTGCCCATTTCTTCTTCCTTATATTTGTAGAATGTACAGGTTTCCCTCACTTTTCAAAAGTGTGCATCACACCATTCACTTTTATGAAAGATCTATATTTAGTACCTGTTTGCACTAACCAAAAGAAAATCAAAGAGAATTTTTGCTTTTACAAGAAAAGGCACAAAAGCAAAAGTAGGACTCGTAGTTTGTTTCGAAGCACCCCATGAGAGAGGCACGTGCACCCGCAGGCTCCTCCCCGGAACTGCGCTCTGCATCAGGCACCAACGCTTTGTGCTGTGTCTCTGAGCATCTGTGCTCCAACGCCGTTTATTTTGTGTCAGTTAGCAAATGTGTCCTATGCTAGCAGAAAAGCCTGAGAGAGGTTGTTTTTTGGGTCTGGGGATGCTCAAAATACCTTCTATGTAAATTAACAGTATTGCTTCTTTGCTTTATGCCATTTCAGCTCAGGAAGGTTTTCATAGGGAGACTCTACTCTCAGAATGTGGGAGACTCCTGTATATATTTTCTCTTCGAGTCCCTTTTGCAAGTATGGAACAGTATCAGTATAGAGGTTCCTCAGGAATCATACCATCTACGAGCAGCAAAAAGGCTGTTCGCTTCTCTGTCTTGTGGCTCACACGGTCCTACACAGTCTTAGTCCATGTTTACCCTCACTCCCTGGGGTCCAACGATGTTCTGTCCCTGTAAGCTCAAAGCCAGAAGGGAACAGAAGGCATTGAAGTGAAATGGTGTTGCTCTAACATTACCGAGGGAGGTCAAAGGACCTGACCGTGCTCTAGTCCTTCAGCATCCCTCACCGAGCAGACAAGCGCCGCGGCTCATTCCTGAAGGGCCTGAAGGATGGGGCGGGGAAAAACTGGGAATGCTCTCCAGTTACTTTCCTTCCCCTCTGGGAACCGGAATGGAGGTGCATTCCCCTCTGCGGAAATATGACCATGAATGTGTTTTCTCCACAATGGAAAGAATGCTGAATTCATAGTCATAAAATTTGAACAGGAACTGACATCTGCTACTTATTAGCAGCTTTCCATGTGCAAACTGTTTACATCTTAGGTCTTGGTTTTCTCAGATGAAAAATGAGAATAGTAATTCCTACATCGTAGTTTTTCTAAGAATTACAGTGAGAAACATTATAAAATGAAGGCTCCCAACAAATGGCAGAAAATATGAAATTTACTGAAATAATCTCTTTGAGCCTCAGTTTCTCCTCCGTAAAATGAGCATGATACACATATTTCATACGTTTGTGGGAAATTAGATGAGGGTGTGTAAGAAAGTGCCCTGTATCAACAAAATTTTTGTTTTTAGATATCCCTGGCTTTAGTTGAAGAAAGACAAAATCTGTAAAAAACAAACAAACAAACAAAACTACAGTTTTTCCTCCCTATGTGTCTTCTTTACTCACACAGAACACTTCACTTTTGACACTTCTCATCACCAAACGCGTGTGGGGCTTTCCCATACCGAGCGATTGTCTACAGCCCCAGCCGGGTGTCCTACAGTTTAACTCAATTCTGAACACGGCTCCTTGGAGAGTCACCTCCCTGGCGTGAGGGCTCAGCCCCAGGAGTGGCCCCAGCCCTCTTCAGATGCCAGCCTCGGGCGTAAGTCCCCGGGCGAGACACAACTGTCCGATTCAGCCCCAAGCTGGAGGCTCCCGTGACTCTCTCCTCAGTTAGACTCGTTTGCAGAGTGGCTCGTAGGGCCCAGGGGAGCACTGGCATCGGATGGTTTATTGAAGGCGGCAGAGGAGCGGCAGAGGCAGGGGGCCGTGGCCGTCTGGAAGGGTCCTGAGCCCGGGAGCTTCTGGCCCTGTGGACTTGGGATTCGCCAACTTCCCAGTGTGGTTACGTCTGTCGCCCTGGAAGCTCTCCAAACCCTGCGCTTTTGGGATTTTATCGAGCTTCATCACATAAACATGATCAATCATTAACCCATTTTCAGCCTGACTCCCCTCTCAAGAGAAGGGGGAGTGGAGCTCGAAATCCTACGCTTCCAGTCATGGCTTCATCTTTCTGATGACCAGCCATCATCCAGGAGTCCACCCGCGGTGACCTCATTAGGGCAGAAGACACTCCTACCACCCAGGATCACAAAGGTTTCAGGAGATGTGTGTCAGCAGCTGGGGTCCAAAGCCAAAAAGAACAAAAGATTCTACTGCTCCTGTCACTTAGGACGTGAGAAGGTTTCAGCTCTGTTCCAAGACTCAGGGACAGACACCAATACTTATTTTCCATCATCTCACAAAGGTGGAATCTGTCTTCTGCTCTCCAAGCACCTCTCTTCGCGCTGTCCCATCCTTGCTTTTGTCCCCAGTTGTCCCCAGTGCGGCATTTGCTGTCCTGCTTACATTTTCTCCAGCCCAGAGATGTGGGACCGTGTGTTTTACTTTTCCTACAGCAATACATGTAATGAGGGGACATTTCTGTTATATGGCATATAATACATACTATACACACACACGTGCGCATGCATTATATGACATATCTATGTAAAATGGCCGTACTGTGAATCTAAGTGCATGTTTCTATCCCATCACAACTCTTCCCTGTCACCTCTAAGTTTCTGATCCTTCTGTGAAACATTTCCGTCATGAGAAAATAAGTAGAAGAGATCTAGGGAATTCCCAAGAGGTCACTTTGGTTCCTTTGAAATCATACAGTATGGGCTGATATCTACATCATTTTCAAGCAAAGCAAGCCCTACCAGCGCCTGGGTTACTGAAGATGGTATCTCTGGGGCCATTATTTATGTTCCCTAACAGGCTTCTGGCATAGGGCCCTAAAGTCATTTTCAGTCTTGGCCAGAGCAAAAAAATTCCTGGGGTGAAGCCTGAGGAACTTTGAATTAGGGCAGCTGGACTCCCTGCTTTTTTATGACAGAAATAGTGAAGTTGACAACTGTAAAAAGGTCCGTGGAGGCAGCTGGAAATAGAGCCAGTGGCATTTGATTTGAAATCTTTTGTGTAAGGCTATTTGTTTTGTGTCTTCCTAAATCTCACTTAGCTATGTTTCAGCAAATGTGAAGACTAAAATCCAAGCAAGCAACTGGCATTTCTGTTCGTCATCAAAATTTGGAGCTATGTCTTGAAGCAGAAAAAGCGCATTTTTGAAAATGCTTGAAATGTTGTCATAGTGCATTCCTGGTAAAGCATCCCAATGTAATATTTCAGCTCTTGTTGAGTCCACTTTAATGAAGGAGGACAGGCTGAATTCACACATGTGTAAACTCCCTTCTGTCGTACAAATTGTTGTCTTCAGACATTTCTTTTTTAATACGAGGGCTTATTTAACCAGCTCTAAAATCACTTCCTGGTGGGTCGTCACTTCTCACAGGCCAGGGCATCATTCAAGTGTGAATGCCTACGTTATTGTCAAAAAATAAAGTTATCAGAAAACATGATTGAAGTCAGAGACGACGGCAGTTTTAAAGTAGAAATGACAATGTTAACAGCTATTGAATATTCATGATGTGCCTGGGAAAGTTTTAAGCAGTTGACCATGCATTAGTTCATGTTATCCTTACCACAAATTGATGCAGAGTCTATCTCATAGTTAGGTACATCTTATTCCATGGGAATGGCCTTGGGGCTTGTATGATTCTCCTTATTCGAGGTGGGAGAGCGCTATCCACAGAGGATTGCAGAGATGGCCAGAAGTGGCTTACGTGCCCACCTCCACCAGCGCAGGATCTGCCCTTCCTTCCTGACTAAAGAGGAACCAGGAGAATTCAGATTTGCCCAATCACGATTAAAATGTTGTGGACAGAGGAGCCCCGCGATGAGAGCCATCATGCCCCTCTGCCTGTGAGTTCGTGAGGATTCTTTCATTCCTCGGTGGTCTCCCTCATTCCTTGGTGGTCTCCTCTTTCGTTGGGCCCAGCTGTCTCCTGGAGATGACTGCTTCTGGGTTCTCCTCCTCCTCTGCCCTTCCCAGCCCTTCCCCCTCCAGGCTGGGGTCGGTGAGGAAGAAAACAGCAAGGTGATAAGAAGTGGCTTCTGCTCTTGAACAATTTCTACAGCTTCCCTTAGACCCAGTCCTAAAAGTTTTAGTGTGCTTGGGACCAGATTGGGTGGGAGATGTGTAAACATTTTCTGCATACTGGTTATTGATCAAACCCAGCTTCTGGAGCAGAATGCAGTTAGAAAATATTTTCAGTCCTTCTAATCTTCTGTTTTTAATTTTCTTTCCTTCCAAGGCTACCACTTTCCAAAGCTCTTGGGAGGAAGCGTGACTTTCTCTCTCTCAGGTGGGAGGGAGGCCAGAGACCCTCAGAGGCTCTCAAGCGAGCTTACCTGCTTGTTTCACTGGCAACTCTCATTCTCTGAGTGTCAGTGGAGGATATTTGATGACTGAGGGCATATTTGTGATGGTATTAAATTTATCTTTGTTCCTTTTTGAGTCTTCCTGAAAGCGGATTCAGCACAGTTCTCTACTTCTTGGCTACCATGATTATAATACGGAACAGATCATCAAACCTGGTACAGTTGAATGGAATTCCTAATTCTGACTTTACTTCCCCCTTTTCATAGACACACATAAAACCTGCTGGTCTTTTTCTTCTCCATCTCAGTAAAGGGTGCAATTTGGCTTAAACTCCAAACTGAGGAGTCCCTCTGAATGCTCCCTTTACATCATTTTTGGTGGTGAGGTTAGTGTCATGGGATATGGCCTTTACGTCCAAGCAGGGAAAAATCAGGCCAGTGACAAGGGTTCAGGGCAGACCAAGCAGCGGATGTCTTGGTGCCAGTGAACAAGAGAGTACCAGAAGTCTCTGGATGTCAAGACGTCAGAGAGATGGCACAATCAAGAATTGGGAGCTGGTCAGGAGCCCATCAAGGAGAATAGAGCCCCTCCCAAGCCAATGTCCAGTCTGAGGAACCCTTTAGAGCCCCAATATTTAGGTATAGAATTGGTCTTCGAGAGTGGGGAGGCCATAGAATACACTTTATTAGGAACACTAAAGACAAAGACTAACACAATCTCCCCATTCTCTCTTCATCCCACTGAGAGGCACAGTTTGGGGGTGTCCCTGGCACATGTGCTGGGACATTGCTCTAGGGTAACAGACCCTGAGTCCTTCCATTCTACATTTGTGGAGCCAAGCACGATTACAGCTTTTTGGTGAGAAATGAAAGTCAAGATCTGGATGCCAAAGGGTGAAGCTCTTCCAGCTACTAAATAAATGAGCAGCTCTCTACCCCAGGTTGGGTCACAGCTCAGCAAACCCGAGCTCCAGGAGAAATCCACCACACCATCTTGCTGTTCCTCCACCACACATACACACACCCACATAACGTCCCATTGGCTCTATGTTCAAAATTCTTTTCATGCAACTCATTTTCGTCTCATCTGCTAGCACCCCAGCTGGAGTCACTATTGTCTCTTGCCTTGACTATACTGGTTGCTTTTCCAGTTGATCCTCCTGCTTTAACATGGTTACTATCTTCACCTCCTCTTCAATTAATTGCCCTCTTTGTCTCCTCTGTTCCAGTCCCATAGTTCTGTCTCCATAGCAGCCAGAGTAAGTTTTAAAAATGAGATCACAGCCTTCCTCTCTCTTATGACACTCTGAGGCCCACCCTTTGGGTCTAGAATATTCTTGGAATACAGATTCCACCTTATCTGTGGAATCTCCATGTTCGGGCCTGTCTGCCTCTCTGACTGGGGTCCCTTTCGGCCCCTTACCAACCATGTCCACGGTGCTCTTGTCTTCTTTCCTCCCTCCAAGAGATGGGAGTGTGTGTGCCCCTTCATTTAAGTCAGGACTGTGCTTCTGCTCAGGGTTTAAGACACTAAGTCTTTCCATTTCCTATTTCTTTTGATGCTCACTTTTGGAACCTAACCACCATGTTGATGAGAAAAGCAAAATGCTACAAAGGATTGTGTAGGATTTTTGGCCACAGCCCAAGTCAAAGTTCTAGTCAACAGTCAACATCAACCTCTAAACATATGAGTGAGCGAGCTCTCATATCAGAGGTCAGCATTTTTTTTTCTGTAAAGGGCCAGCTAGTAAATATTTACACGGTGGACAGTATAGTCTCTGATGCACATACTCAGCTCTCCTGTCATAACGTAAATGTAGTCAAAAACAATAGATAAACAAGTGAGCAATGCTGTGTTCCAATAAAACTTTATTTACAAAACTGGGTGGGGGATCGTATTTGGCAAATAGGCTATAGTTGGCCCACCTGTTCATTCGATCACTCTCTCCTCATCCAAATCCATAAGGGAGACTTCTCCTCCCATCACTTACATAAGTTGTTTCCAGCCTTTGAGTTATCCCAGCTGAGGACATGTTGAACAATAGATACACTTTCCCAGTAAACCTTGCCCAAACTGCAGACTTCTCAACAAAATTAATGCTTGAGGTGGTTTGCTATGTATTAATAGATGAATGGAACAGGGTCAAATCCAATCTTTTTAAAATATGACAAATCACAATATTTCAATTTTAATTATGTTTTGCCAATATTTTTAACATATATGACATATATGGAATATGACTATATGCTTACAAAGTATGGATAACAATGCACATCTCCAACTTCTTGACTTCAAAATAAAACATTTAAAGACATTTTCAGTAGACTAACTGTAGAGAAATGTCAATGAGCTGGTTTTGGCTATGAAAATGTTTCATGATTTTGCTTCTAGAAAAATACATGCATAAATATCCTTGTCTATGGGAAAACAAAAACAATATGTTCATCTACACTTTAAAATAGAAAAATTGACAGTGACTGTAATGGGGTTGGTGGGGGGGGACCTGATAAAGGGGGTAGTTTAATAACCATAATATTGCATATGTAATAGTAGATTAATGATACCAAAATAAATTATAAAAAAAGAAAAAAATAGAAAAATTGAAATAGTTCTCCAGAAATTTCACACATTTGCATGGAATGCACATCTGTATTAGGAAAATACATATAACCTCTGTTAAGCTTATGAAAAGACTAGTACATTTCCACTCTATTGCATGTGCAAAGAAAAGTACAATCTTGAGAGACAGTTTTTGTAGTAAAGAATTTTCAGATTTTTCATTGTATTTTTTTCCTACATTAAGAGACTATCAAGAACACGGATTAAAGATGGCGGTGTGAGAGGTGAGACAGAGGCTTCCTCCAAAAACCGCATATAATATGAAAATATAACTACTACAACTACTCTTGAAAGAGCTACAGGAAAGAGGACGGCAACAAACTGCATACCCCTGGAGACAAGAGTAGCCCTCACGGAAAAGGGTAACGTACTAAAGCTGTGGTCCTGCAGGATCCAAGCCCTTCCCCCACCCCAGCTCAGCAGCGGGAGGAAGAGGAACGGAGCAGGGAGGGAGTGGAGAACTGGGACTGCTGAATACCTAACTCTGGAGATCTGCTCAGGGAGCACAAACCTCCACTTCATGGTACTTGTATGATACTCTCATAATTAGGGGGTTGGAAAGCTAAGACAGGCAGAATTCCTGGAGAGACTAAGATTCCAGCTGCTTGTGAAAACCAGGGATCCATATCCAGCTGCTCGGGGACAAAAGAAAAGCAGGCAGTCTGAGAGACTTCCTAACAAAGAAGCCCTTAGCAAGAGGGCTGCTAAAGGGGCAAGGATTGCACAGAGCTTACTGCTCAGGAGAAACGACAAGTAGACAAAATTGTCCCGGTGTACTCTGCCCAGCAGATTGGGAGTTTTCACGATCTTCAGGTGCTCCAGCTCCCTGGCTGCCTACACAGCTCCAAGAACCCCTTCTGTGACAGGCAGACTAATGCACCTTTCTCCTGGCCAGCCCCACCGGGCTTGCAAACCTGGAAACACTTCCCTGGTGTTAGGCCAGCCAGAGGGAAGATCTGTCTACAGCAACTAAAAACGCAAAGCATAGAGGCTTATGTCTGTGTGCTCGGCCCACTGGTTCAGGCAGTGGAGACAGGCATAGCAGCCAGGAATCAGGAAACAGCCCTTTCCTCCCCAGAGGCACCAATACCACTCCCCTACAATCCCCAACATCACTTCAGGGGCTGAGCAGCTCCAGAGAGTAGAGCTTCTGGGTACTAGAGGGTGCCATATACAAATATGAAATGCCAAAGGAACCTGGTCCAGAGTAAAATTCTGAACACAACTCCTGAGAAAGATTTAAATGATATGGACCTTATGACTCTCCCTGAAAGGGATTTCAAAATAAAAATCATTAACATGATCATGGAGTTATGGAAAGATATTCAAGAACTCAGGAATGAATTCTGGTCAGAAATCCAATCGTTGAAGAGCACAATGGACGGTATTAAAAGCAGATTGGATACCGTGGGGAGACGGTGAATGAAATAGAAACTAGAGAAGAGGAATACAAAGAAGCTGAGGCAGAGAGAGAAAATGGGATCTCTGAAAATGAAAGAATATTGAAAGAACTGTGTGACCAATCCAAACACAACAATATTCACATTATAGGGGTACCAGAGGAAGAAGAGAGAGAAAAAGGAATGGAGAGTGTCTTTGAGGAGGTAATTGCTGAAAACTTCCCCAATCTGGGGAAGGAGATAGTCTCTCAGGCCATGGAGGTGCACAGATCTCCCAACACAAGGGGCCCACAGAAGACAACATCAAGACATATAGTAATTAAAATGGCAAAGATCAAGGATAAGGACAGACTATTAAAAGCAGCCAGAGAGAGAAGTAAGATCGCATACAAAGGAAAACCCATCAGGTTATCATCAGAGTTCTCATCAGAAACCTTACAGGCCAGAAGGGAGTGGCATGATGTATTTAATGCAATGAAGCAGAAGGGCCTTGAACCAAGATTACTTTATACAGCAAGATTATCATTTAAATTTGAAGGAGAGATTAAACAATTCCCAGATAAGCAAAAGCTGAAAGAATTTACCTTCCACAAACCATTTCTACAGTGTATTTTGGAGGGACCGCTATAGACGGAAGTGTTCCTACTGTTTAACAGCTGTCGCCAGAGGTAATAAAACCACAGTAAAGAAGGTAGAACAGCTAATTGCTAAGAAAATGCAAAATTAAATTAACTGTCCCCAAAGTCAATCAAGGGATAGACAAACAGTACAGAATACGATACCTAATATATAAAGAATGGAGGAGGAAGAAAAAGGAGGAGGGGAAAAAAACAAACAAACAAAAAGAACCTTTGGATTGTGTTTGTAATAGTATATTAAGTGATTTGTTAGACTCTTAGATAGTAGGGAAATTAACCTTGAACCTTTGGTAACCATGAATCTAAAGCCTGCAATGCCAATAAGTACATACTTATCCATAATCACCCTAAATATAAATGGACTGAATGCACCAGCCAAAAGACATAGAGTCACTGAATGGATAAAAAAACAAGACCCATTTATATGCTGCCTTCAAGAGACTCACTTTAAACCCAAAGACATACACAGACTAAAAGTGAAGGGATGGAGAAAGACATTTCATGCAACTAATAGGGAGAAAAAAGCAGGAGTTGCAGTACTTATGTCACACAAAATAGACTTCAAAACAAAGAAAGTCATAAGAGACAAAGAAGGACATTACATAATGATAAAGGGGTCAATCCAACAAGAAGATATAACCATTATAAATATCTATGCACCCAACACAGGAGCTCCTACATATGTGAAACAAATATTAAGAGAATTAAAGGGGAAAATAGAATGCAATGCATTTATTCAGAGACTTCAACACACCACTCACTCTGAAGGACAGATTAACCAGACAGAAAATAAGTAAGGAGACAGAGGCACTGAACAACACACTAGAACAGATGGACCTAACAGACATCTACAGAACTCTACATCCAAAAGCAGCAGAATACACATTCTTCTCAAGTACACATGGAACATTTTCAAGAATAGATCATATACTAGGCCACAAAAAGAGCCTCGGTAAATTCAAAAAGATTGAAATTGTACCAACAAGATTCTCAGACCACAAAGGAATGAAACTAGAAATGAATTACACAAAGAAAATGAAAAATCCCACAAACATATGGAGGCTTGCAACATGCTCCTAAATAACCAATGGATCAATGACCAAATTAAAACAGAGATCAAGCAATATATGGAGACAAATGACAACAATAATTCAACACCACAAAATCTGTGGGACGCAGCAAAGGCCATGCTAAGAGGAAAGTATATTGCAATACAGGCCTACCTCAGGAAAGAAGAACATTCCCATATGAGCAGTCTAAACACACAATTAACGAAACTAGAAAAAGAAGAACAAATGAGGCCCAAAGGAGGGACATAATAAAGATTAGAGCATAAATAAATAAAATCGAGAAGAATAAAACAATAGAAAGGATCAATAAAACAAGAGCTGGTTCTTTGAGAAAATAAACAAAATAGATCAACCCGTAGCCAGACTTGTCAAGAAAAAAAGAGAGTCTACTCACATAAACAGAATCAGAAATGAGAAAGGAAAAATCACTACAGACAGCACAGAAATACAAAGAACTATTAGAGAATAGTATGAAAAATTATAGGCTAACAAACTGGATAACCTAGAAGAAATGGACAACTTTCTAGAAAAATATAACCTTCCAAGGCTGACCCAAAAAGAAACAGAAAATCTCAACAGACCAATTATGAGGAATGAAATTGAACTGATAATCAAAAACCTACCTAAGAACAAAATGCCTGAACCAGATGGATTCACCATTGAATTTTATCAAACATTTAGTGAAGACCTAATACCCATACTCCTTATAGTTTTCCAAGGATTAGAAGAAGAGGGAGTACTTCCAAACTCATTCTATGAGGCCACCATCACTCTAATACCAAAACCAGGCAAAGACACCACAAAAAAAGAAAACTACAGACCAATATCCCTGATGATCATAGACGCAAAAATACTCAACAAAATATTAGCAAACCGAATTCAAAAGTACATCAAAAGGATCATCCATCATGATCAAGTAGGATTTATTCCAGGAATGCAAGGATGGTTCAACATTTGAAAATCCATCAACATCATCCACCACATCAAAAAAAGGACAAAAACCACATGAGCATCTCCAAGATGCTGAAAAAGCTTTTGACAAAATTCAACATCCATTCATGATAAAAACTTTCAACAAAATGGGTATAGAAGGCATGTACCTCAACATAATAAAGGCCATATATGACAAACCCAAAGCCAACATTATCCTTAACAGCGAGAAGCTGAAAGCTTTTCCTTTAAGATCGGGAACAAGACAAGGATGCCCACTCTCCAAACTTCTATTCAACATAGTACTGGAGGTCCTAGCCACGGCAATCAGACAACACAAAGAAATAAAAGGCATCCAGATTTCCAGGGAAGAAGTTAAACTGTCCCTGTTTGAAGATGACATGATATTGTACATAAAAAACCCTAAAGAATCTACTCCAAAACTACTAGATCTAATATCTGAATTCAGCAAAGTTGTGGGATACAAAATTGATGCGCAGAAATCTATGGCATTTCTATACAGTAACAATGACATAGCAGAGAGAGAAATCAGGAAAACAATTCCAGTCAAAGTTGCATCAAAAAGAATAAAATACCTAGGACTAAACCTAACCAAGGAAGTGAAAGACCTATACTCTGAAAACTACAGACACTCATGAGAGAAATTAAAGAAGATACCAATAAATGGAAACACTTCCCGTCCTCATGGATAGGAAGAATTAATATTGTCAAAATGGTCATCCTGCCTAAAGCAATCTACTGATTCAATGCAATTCCTATCAAAATACCAACAGCATTTTTCAACGAACTAGATAAAAGCATTCTAAAATTCATATCAAATCACAAAAGACCCCGAATAGCCAAAGCAATCCTGAGAAGGAAGAATAAAGCTGGGGGGATTATGCTCCCAACTTCAAGCTTTACTACAAAGCCACAATACTCAAGACAATTTGGTACTGGCACAAGAACAGACTCATAGACCAGTGGAACAGAGTAGAGATCCCAGATATAAACCCAGGCATCCAGATATAAACCCAGGCATATATGGTCAATTAATATATGATGAAGGAGCCATGGACATACAATGCGGAAATGATAGCCTCTTCAGCAGCTGGTGTTGGCAAAACTGGACAGCTACATGCAAGAGAATGAAACTGGATTATTTTTTAACCCCATACACAAAAGTAAACTCTAAATGGATCAAGGACCTGAATGTAAGTCATGAAATCATAAAACTCTTAGAAGACAACATAGGCAAAAATCTCTTGAATATAAGCATGAATGACTTCTTCCTGAACGCATCTCCTCAAGCAAGGGAAACAAAAGCAAAAATGAACTCACGGGACTACATCAAACAAAAAAGTTTCTGTACGGTAAAGGACACCATCAACAGATCAAAAAGGTATCTAACAGTATGGGAGAATATATTTGTAAATGACATATCTGACAAGGGGTTAACATCCAAAATATAAAGAACTTACATGCCTCTACACCCAAAAAGCAAATAACCTGATTAAAAAATGGGCAGAGGATATGAAGAGACAGTTCTCCAAAGAAGAAATTCAGATGGCCAACAGACACATGAAAAGTTGCTCCACATCACTAATCATCAGGCAAATGCAAATTAAAACCACAATGAGATATCACCTCACACCAGTAAGGATGGCCAGCATACAAAAGACTAAGAACAACAAATGCTGGCGAGGATGTGGAGAAGGGGAACCCTCCTACACTGCTGGTGGGAATGTAAGCTAGTTCAACCATTGTGGAAAGCAATATGGAGGTTCCTCAAAAAACTAAAAATACAAATACCATTTGACCCAGGAATCCCACTCCTTGGAATTTACCCAAAGAATACAACTTCTCAGATTCAAAAAGACATGTGCACCCCTATGTTTATTGCAGCACTTTTTACAATAGCCAAGATATGGAAGCAACTTAAGTGTCCATCAGTAGATGAATGGATAAAGAAGAAGTGGTACATATACACAATGGAATTCAGCCATAAGAAGGAAACAAATCCTGCCATTTGCAACAACATGGATGAAGCTGGAGGATATTATGCTCAGTGAAATAAGCCAGGTGGAGAAAGACAAGTGCCAAATGATTTCCCTCATTTGTGGAGTATAACAATGAAACAAAACTGAAGGAACAAAATAGTAGCCGACTCAGAGACTCCAAGAAGGGACTAGTGGTTACCAGAGGGGAGGGATGTGGGAGGGTGGGTGGCGAGGGTGGGAGAAGGGGATTTTGGGGTATTATGTTTAGTACACATGGTGTGGGGGGTCACGAGGAAAACAGTGTAGCACAGAGAAGGCAAACAGTGAATCTGTGGCATCTTACTACACTGATGGACAGTGACTGCATTGGGGTATGAGTGGGGACTTGATAATATGGGTAATGTAGTAACCACATTGTTTTTTCATGTGAAACCTTCATAAAAGTGTATACCAATAATACCTTAATAAAAAAATGGCAAAAACAAAAACCAGACTATTGATATGGACATTTTCATTTCTTCAATAAACTAGAGTCTTTATATTAAGAATGTTCATGCTCTTGAAACTCACTTTAACATGTGCCACAGCATTTCTGAGTTTTCAGTACAGCGCACACATCACATGAGCTTCTGCTGGATTTGATGTGGATTTCACAGATTACTGGTCAGTTTTCATTCTTTTTTCGAATACACTGGAAATGATTGTTTGTCTTATAATCCAAATCCATAAGGGAGACTTCTCCTTCCATCACTTACATAATCAATGTGGCAAATGCATTGGTGTAAATGTACCTCCAAACCCTCTCTTTACTCCAAATAGGCACTGATACTAATAGAAGTAAAATCTGACCTTCAGATGTTCTGTCTAGAGGGATTAATGGTAGTGCATTGGTTTGCAAATGGTGAGGAAACAGAATTAAAAAAATGTTCAAACAGAAATACTGGTATAAATGACAAGAATCTTGGGCTTTGGCAACTTAGGAAGGTTGAGAAGAGGAGTAAAAATAAAGGTGCCGTTCCTTGAAAATATTTAGATTTCTTTTTTTTTCTGGGCAACTAGTAGGGAAAAACATATTTAATACCAAATATTCAACTTTTAATACTACAGATGCCTTTTAAATTCTGAAGCACTGCACAAAAAAAATGTATCTCCCCCATCTTGAGGGGATGCGTGTTTCTCAAATTTCTTTAGGAAAATTCAAGCAAGCTGAGAAATCGTTCCAGATTAACTTGACATTTCCTTTCAGTCTGAGTCAGATATGCATTGAATGGACAATTTGAGCTAAAGCTTTGAGACTTCACCTCCTTTAGTTTTCTTCGCGTCACCCTTCAGGGTTGTCTGTTCTGATGCCTAAGGTTTGTGTATTTAAGAAGGTGGTAGCAGAATCTAGTGTTTTCTGAAGCGCTTCCTGTCCCCACTGTGCTGCTACTTTTGTTTCAGGAACTCGGCAGCTCCCTTTTAGCTCCGTGATAGCTCAGGAAAACCTGCTCTGTGAGCATGTTAATTTTCTTCCCTTTAGAAAAAGCTTGCTAATCTCAGGAGGTATTGCAGTTTAAATTGAACTAAATAGAAAAATTTCTAAGTTGAAAAAAAAATGTTCTGTGCAGTTTGTGGTGAGCGGGGAACCATCTGCTTCGGAATACAAGATGACATCCTTCAGCTCATGGCTTTCTGCGGGGTGTGAGAGAAATCACTGCTGTTGAGAGAGCATCTGTCTGGAGCACCAGCAGGTGCAGCTTTAATTACTGATCTATGATTACTTGACCTGTGGATTATGTAGGAGTAGTCTAGTCCCACTTTCCGCTTTCCTCAGAGAAACTACTTTTCCATAAGGCACGTTCAGAAAAACAAGCGCTGGCTTCTTATCATTTGCTTATTTTTTGTTTGATTTCTGTATTTTCCTTTAAGAGGCATGCCGACATTGTTTATGAACCATTCAAGGCCATCTCCAGCTTTCGCATGCTGTTCTTTTCATATGATCGTGCCAGTGAGATCCACATGGGTGTTGGGCTTGTCTTAAAGAGAAGTCAGCAGTGAAAAATGCATCATATGGGGCCACTTGGAGGATTTAAAGCAGAGGAGATCCTTCCCAACAAACATGGTAAAAGATGTGACACAGAGTGACTGGAGGCGGATTGCTAGCTGGTGTGGGACAAGAACTATGGCAGAAGGACAGCCTGAACAATACAGAGGACAAGAACCTCTGTGTGTCCCACTTGCCACATGGTAAGGATAAGCTTACCTGGGGCCTGAGAAGCACTAGAGCTTCCCACAAAAGGTCACTGCCACAGGTAAGTAGTAATAAAGAATCAAACCACCAGCCAGGACTGTTGCCATCTTTCTAACTTACAACGTTGTTGGGCAGCAAGAATATCCCACTTTGCCTTGAGTTCTTCTAGCTGGACTCAGGTTGACATGAGAGAGGTGAATAGGAGAAAAAAAACACAAAGTTTAATTATGTGCAAAGGGGAAGGCCATCGGCGTGGGTTCCAAAGACAATCAGGGACAATGAGGTACGTATGTCATCCTGAACTAAGGAGAAGGGGGTAGGGGTCTGAGACCTCAAAGAAAAAGGGAAGCAGTTCACAGGAATGTGAAGAGAGTAAATATTTGGTAAACAAAATACTTGATGGCCATACAGAAGCAATGGTGGGGGGAGGGGATGCATAAAGAAGAATTTTAACCAATTTAAGCGCATCCCTCCCTGTCTGCTGCACCTAGTTTACTATATAATTCAGCTTCTAAGGTGAAAGTGCTTTTCCGGGAACAGGTCCTCTTTCTGAATTCTTTTCACACATATGGTCAAAGTTTGTTTCTGGGTCTTTTGAGCCTTGAATGTTCTCAACTCTGAAATAATATGCGTGTCACAATGACATGTCTTGGGGCGACCTGCCCTTGGTCCCTATACCGATGTCATCTCATTTAGAGGAGAGTTTTCAGCAGAAGTTTTCAAATTCTTTCTGAATTTCAGCAGAATTTCAAGTATCTTTCAGAATATCCAAATAGCTAAGTAAATAGACTATCAGAAATCGAATCCGATTTGCATTTTTAGGACTATTACCAGTTTTTAGAAGGATGCCTTTGTGAAAATTTATAATATTTTTCTCTAAATTAAACACTGTAATCAGAATACACGATTAAAGTTCTGCTGCCTTGAGAGAAGTTAATACTGTGGATTATTAAGTCAGTGTCTTGGTCTGCAAGCAGACAGATGAAGAAAATATAAAAACTACTGAGATTTCAGTGATGTTTTACATTGTCTATGACCCTCTTCCCTAAATAGAGGATGATTTCAAATCAGTTTTCTCCTTCCTATTAAAATACTTTCTAATAAAATTGCCTCAATACCTCTATATGCCCCAAGTTTTCCACCGCCCAACTGAGCCCCTTGATTCTTCTCGCCTGCAGTATAAAGACCATCTATCTCTTCATCCAACCACCCACTCCTCCATCCCTCCAGCCATTCACCAGTTCATCAATCTGTATGACACATATAAGGAGCACAAAAGAAGATGAGTAAATGCAGTCCCTATAATAAAAGAGTTGATAATCAAGAATAGTGGCAAGTATACAATAAACTGTACTAAAAAACAACACCACAGATAACACTGAAACAAAAGAAATTTGGGATTATAGGAAAAAAAAAGAATTTTACCTGAAGGAATTTTATTAGGCTTGGAAAGCAATACTTAGTGTATTTAACAGCCAGTAAAGGCTTGATGGTAGCTATTTATTAAATGGTTGCAATATGCCAGACACAGTTCAAAGTAGATAATATTGTAAAGCAAACTAGGCTTTACAATACCTTACAAATTACTGCCCTAACATTACCGGGGAAAACAAATAAACGAACAGAGGAGTTCACAGGCTCCCTCAAACTTGCACTGCTTATAGGTGGAGAACTGGAGTTCAAATGCAGCAGCTTAATCCCAGTGTCTGAGCACTAACTCAATGTGCTATTTTGCCACATAGAAAAAGGTGGCTACTCATTCTGGTGGTACAGTAGATGCCCTGAAAGACCTCTTTTAAAAGGCATTGCCAAGCTGGCATGAAAGAAGGGCCCTGCAAAGATCAAAAGGCCAGAGAAAAATTTCAGCCCGGGTATTACATTAGAGAAGCGACAAAAAGTCACCAACCCAGACAAGAGAGCAAGGTGGGGTCCATGTGATCACAGGGACCGTCTCCGGTGAACTTCCGCGCTGCCCCGAAGTTCATCTGCGTGACTACGAGGCGAGAGCAGCCAGGGGGCGAGCCGGCCGTGGAGTGGCGAGGACGTCAGCGGCTCCGTGGGGGCGCAAAGTGGAGAAGGATGGAGACTTTCCGCTGGAGGAGAGGCGAGGACAGCCGCCCACCCCCGGGAGGAGCGCCTTCTTAGCAGCAGCTCTCAAGGCTTCCGGGGATGCCGACCCGGCCCTCATTCCTGTTCGGTAGAAAAATCGACACAAGCAGCTGGGGAAGGGAAGACGAGGTTCAAGAAAAAACCACCCAGGGAGGGGTTCCTACTTGAAGACCACAGAGGCTTTGCAGGGCGATTAGTTCCTTACCCATCGGGACCAGCGAGCTGGTCCCAACCAGGTCCCGACGACTCTGCAGTAGAACAAAACAGACCCGCCAAACCCATCTCATCATCACCTCATTAAAATAAAATAGTGTTTTTGCTCCCTCCCGCCATTGGGCTTCCCTGTGTGGATTCTGGGAAAAGACATGCACACCAAGAGGAATGGGTGTGTAATTAGAACCGTCAATCAAATGACCTCATCCTGTCAACCAGAGGCACCTCCCAGTGAGGACATGATAACAGACCATCCCTAAAAATTAGGTGCCTTTGTCTCCCTTGACTCTGGCCCTCTCCTCCCTTGGAGTCTAGTCAATAAAACTTTCACTGTGCTTGCCGAGGGTGTCTCTGCCTTTTAATTCTTTGTTTCGGTGGGAACAAGGGCCGAGGAGGATGAACTCAATGGGTAACATTTTGACTGCACTTCATGAGGGAATTCAGAAGCACCCAGCTAACTTGCACCCAAATTCCTGCTGCATAGAAATGGGACATCATCATCATTTCTTGTTTCAAGCCATTCAGTTGAGCTAATGTATAAGAAAGCAGTAGATAACCAATACATAGCTCTTCTCTCAAGTCTGGTGTGTCGCACCACAGCACAGCCATCCTGTGAAATAAAATGCAGAGCGTAGGTGCATTTCAGGGCTCATTGTGTGATCCTGTTCTTCTTTTCTCTCCTCACAACTGGGAAAACACATCAGCCTATTAGATCTTCCATACGCCTTCCTCAGGGTTTTCCTTAATCCATGTTCCCCACCACTAAAGCCCTGAAACTGACCTGATTATATTGTACCACATTACTGATATATTAGTCCAGATTATATACACGTGAAGACACGAAAATGTATTCTTTGATATATAATGGAAATAATCCTCTAATCTTCTCCATATTTGTAAATGAAGGTCATTTCCCTAAAGGGTCAAAGGGAAGATGCAGTCCTTGATAATGCCTGACCTTGGATATGGCCCACACATTCTATTGGCCTAAACAACTCATGGTCAGACTTATCATGGGGGGGGGGAATTGATGAATAAGAGTATAATCAATCATAATAACTTTGGAATAACAGATATTCCAAAACTTTGGCTGAAAGGGAATGGAAAATTCATACTATTATTGTATTTCTCTACTCATCACCTTTCTCAACATGTTTTCTTCCTCCATATTTCTTTATCCCTCAGATTAATGCTTTTAACAACTGCCTTAAGCTATGCTTATTTCTCCTGCATAATCTATAATTATATTTCTTCTCTCATTTAAGAAGCTTAGCATAACTAGTTATTTCAAATAATAAAATACATGAAATATTTTGTGTTTTCACATGGTATTGACTTTAACAGATACATATAATTTGTTTTTCTAATTTTCTTGCAATCATTCGTTTTCTCCATAACTGAAAATAGAAAGCAAGTTACCTTCTCCAATTTAATTCTCTCCAAGTCTTGACCAATGTTACAACTAATTATTGGTGTATTAGGCCAAGTCATATACTAACGCAGGCATGAGAATCTTTTTTGTTAAATTGATGGAATAATCTACAACTAAGTTCTATTCTTTATTTGGAAATTAAATTTTCCTCCCTAAATAAAATGTACTTCTGGGTGGGATTTTTCCTAATGAATATAACAAAAGCCTTCCAAGTAGAATTGGAAAAAAAATTTAAATATATATATAGTGGGGCAAGAATGAACGTCATAGAGATTAAATAACTTGCTCATAATCAAGTGACAAAGCCCAGTTCAAACTCACATTTAGCTTAGATTCTGCTAGAACTGCAAACAATAAGGTCTGTCTTCCTCCATTCCTCCTCCTTCATTCCTTACTTATTTTCTTCCTTTGCTTCCTTTCTCATTCTCTCTTTCCTTTAAAAAATATATTGGCTACTGTAGAAACTTGTTAAGTAACAACAAATGAAAACACATATATATAAAGTGGAACATGTATTTCTATACACATATATCTCAATATCACAGCACAGTGTCATTAATATTTGAGTGTCAGTTAGGTCTCCATACTATCTCCTTCTCTGAGATCAGGGGCAAAGGGAAGATAACAGAGGCTCTATCACTGAGACGAGGTGAAAACAATGGGGACAAGAGTGCACCAAATGAACACTTTACCCAATTACATTTTTGCTTCAGATTTCCAAGCATGCATTCTGGTGCTGCATAATGAGCATTTTACCACAAAGCTGCATTTCCAAAAATGCTTTTGAAAGGGTTAAATATAGCCCTTTGCCAGTGAGCGTTCTTGGGAATCTGAATAAGCCTGAGCTCCTGCAGTTCAGCAGGTAACAGTTGCCAGGTTTGCTGCACGCACAGAACTGCACAGGGTTGTGTTTTCATGGCAGCACAATTCTCGTAGACGCTGCTCCTGGAATGGCCTAGACTCCTAGGTGAAAGACCCACACGGTGTTGCAAGGGCCACCACAATACCGAAATTCTCTCAGAAGCCGTAGCCTTTGGATTTTGAGGCCAACTGAACTGGAAGGATGACAGTCTGACCGAAGGGAAGTCTCTATCAAATGGTCACCTGGGAAGACAAATGCCCCCATGTGATGGCCATTGAGCAGGTCCTCCAACCCCAGAGCCATTGCTCCAGGCAGAGTCCCTGAGTGTGCAGGTGGGGAACCAGTTCACCTTCCCCATAGCTCCTGGTACAGCACAGATAGGGTGGTTCTCGTGCTCAGCGTCCCCATGCCCAGAGTCACTGACTCCACCTGCATGTCTGAGTGCGCTGACTATGCTCAAGGGGGGTGAGGAGGTGTCCCTGAAGGGTATGCTTCCTTGACTGCTTTATTATAAACACAATGAAAAAGTAATAGTTTTTCCTACTTGGCGTTGCAGTGCTTCCACTCAGGAAATGAATTTTTATGTGTTGGATCTCTTATGAATTCTGTGTGATTTTTGTCCCAGTAGTCTAGGAAAAACTGCTCTTTTTGTACTACTAAGTGATGCAATGTGTAGCCTAAACAGATGGAAACAGCTTGACTTTATCATAAGTGTTAGAATATGTAGTTTAGGTGCAGAAATCCCTCAGGCACAACTAACAGAGAGCCTATCCCTTCAAAGGCCGATCACATTTACATTGACATGGGGATTGGGGCATTGTTATGAAAGGCTTTTAAAATAATTTTTGTATGAAATTAGTAGAGAATGTTAAATATCTGTGGCTAAAAAAATAAACACAAAAGAACTTAAAATAGTAATTGGTACAAAGTAGTGCTTGTTAAACTCTAGCTGTAATTATTTTCACTAAAGGTGGTTAAGTTTTTCTTTTTCCACTCAAAGAGTGGTTATGTATTAAGTACCCTATTGGTAAATACCAGGAACTACCCTATTGGTAAATACCCTCAGGCCATCTCTCCACAAAATAAAAGTCTTAAAATAGTTGGTGAATAATCACTTCTAATCTTTCAAATTATGTCTTGTATAATGCTTTTTCATATTTACTATTAATACTTTTATTCTTAAGAAACATCTATAAAAGGAAAACATATGAGTCAAGCATACACAGTAGTGAACAAGTAAGGCAAAAGCAGCATAATGGGTGTGGGGTCTGGTGCTCCATCTTACACAGCTTCTCTTCTGTAAAAGGAGACCTCAGCTAAGACAGAGAAATAGGCAGTGGATCCTTCTAACAGATGTTTTTTGCTTTTTCCCTACAAAGGTGTAAGATTTTGGTATTTTTAAATGAGTATACTAAATTATTTTTCACCAAAATCAAAATGGGAGAGAAAATGAGCTCTTAATGATTGTATGGTGTTTCAGATGAGTATGTTTTTATTCATTTCAACTCATTCCATGTTTGGGGATACTTTTTAACCCTTTTAATTATTTAGAAATGGCACCCTTTTTATTGCCCTGGCTAACTCAAAGGTGTCTGTATCTGAAATGCCAAATAAATCTTTAGCATCAAACACACTGAGGCAGATTTGCAAAGTTGTTTTCATGATAATTTCATGCTTTCTTCAGGTATTAACGCATTCATATACAGAATGGCTTTAACCAAAAACACACAAAAAACAAAAACGCCAAACAAAAACAAATGAAATGTTCATTCATGTCACATTTTTAATCACTTTCCAATTGTCAGGGTCAAAGTAAATGCCTGAGCTATTCTGGATTTCTAGGCTGGAAATGCAGGTATTTTAAAATCAGGCATCTAAGTGCTATGGACACGTGTACGGAGAACATTTCTTTTAACTTCCACTAACTTTGTTCAGACAGCTCGCAAAATAGTTGTTTTTTTTAAATCCATATAGTTTTGGTTACAAATTATATCAATTTCTTCTTTAATGACTACCACCAGCAAAAGCATCAGAATGGGCTATTGTATTGACACATTCAGGGTAATTTCTTCTCCTAGGAGTTCTGAGGAAATAGTGTTACCTAGATGTACACATTACTTCTCATTGGCCGATATATTCTATGTTATGGATCTATATTTCATTTTACTGCTTTCCCAATAGAGAAAACCCAATCTTAAAAGGTTATAGTATAATACAAAACTAATAGCATGACTTTTTTTGCTAAATTCAGGGAAAGAAAATTGTATAACACCATTTTATTCTCTGATATATTTCACATATGTTTCCTTTGGAATGTTTTCTCAATGAATCATAATTACAAGGTTCTATTAAATATTTGCAATATATATGTATGTTTTCTCACAGGGTGTAGTATACAGAATATAAATTCTGTTTTCATTTGGAAGGTTGCACTATTCAACTGATATTAATATCTTATGCCTTATCACTATAAAATAAATTGAAAAATGTAGTGTTCAGGTGTCTGAGTTTTATTTTTTCAACTTTGTCTACTATATAAAAAACATAGATTTCAAAAGTGTCTAATATAGCCTAAGAGAATCTGGCTGAGTGTTAAGAAACCATATTAAGGGAAGTGTTTCATTTCTTAGAAACTAATCCTTTTTAGGGTTTGCTTAAATGCACAACTCAAGTGTTTAAACCAATTAGGATGCTATACTTACATAAGAATTGATCACTTGACTATCATAGTCTGCCTTGAACATCCATTATGTACATGTATTCTTTAAGTCTATGTGTGGCATATGCTATAATAGCAATAGCTGACCATAAATTCCATTTCTTTTGCTCTGACAATAAAAACCTTAGCCTACTATGAACTTTTTCTCCATAAATACCTTTGGCTTGCCTTGGCATTTATGCAGCAGCAGAAGGCCATCCAGGGACACATTCTACCCCACTGACATCATCACTCAAAGACAGTCGATTTCATTTTCAGGAAGGTCCCAGAGAGCTACAGACAAGTTACAATCAATCACATAACCACAATTGCCAGTAGCATCACATTACTCTCAAAAGAAAGAACAAGGAAAACACAAATGTACTAATGCATATTTAAATTTCATAGTTAGCTCCTAGAGGGCTGAAGAATTGTAGCATGTCTTCACATTAACAACATCATTATGTTTAAGCCGTGCCACTATTTTCCCTCCCTTATATAAATACAGAAGTGAATCTGGATGCTCTGTTGCATGGCTGCAGAACATAGCTAGCCCAGGTGCGCTGGGAAAGTGCAGCTCTGG
This sequence comes from Phataginus tricuspis, assembly GCA_029783875.1. NCBI lineage: Eukaryota > Metazoa > Chordata > Mammalia > Pholidota > Manidae > Phataginus > Phataginus tricuspis. The sequence continues at coordinate 4,561,781 of JAQQAC010015530.1, read as the reverse complement.
GAGCAAGGGGCTTCCCCACCCAGGGCAAGATTCTGACGAATCCTCGGAAACCAAAGGACGACAAGGGGAAGGGCAGGTCGGGAGAAAGGGTTTTTATTTCTCACAGCTTGCTTGGGATTGCTAGCCAGTCCTCACTCCACCCGGCCCCTCCTGCTGTATGCTATCAATCCCCCTGCCTGTGCCTTCCAGCTGGAGCTCCATGGGAGGGTCGCTAGTACCTGGCGGGCACCAGACCAATTAGGTACCAGGATTGGAGGGGAGAAGAGAATGGCCATTTTCTCTCTACCCCCTGCCCCTGAACGGCTGGAGACTCTGCTGTGGTAAACATCCATTGGTATATAAATGAACTAAGGCCAGGTGTGAAATTCTGGAAGTTCTGAGTGAAAACTTCCATTTACCCCACAGAAAGGTTACAGAGGTTGTACATCAGGTAATATACGAGTGGCAATGAGTGGAGAGCTTTGAGGTTAGTCACGTAAAGCCAGATATGAATCAGACTAGGCTTGAGGGACTGTTAGGGTTAAGCAGAATGCACTTTGGAGAAAGTGGCAGATGTTATGGATAAAGAAAATCACCCCTAGGTTTGAAAAAGCAGCCTGACTGTCCAGAGAGTCTTTAAATAAGGAATTTCCCCAGGCATTGTGAGAATTTCTACAAAATGGACTTCAGGTTTATTAAGTGGATCAAACCCTATCTCTCCATTGCTTTTTTTGAGAAAAGAGCCATATTCCTATGCATCCATTCAAGTCTTTGAGGATCTTTGAATTAACTCTATTTCCCAAAACGTTTGTGCTGAAAGTTGGAATCATGTCTTGTGACCTTGTGCAATTCTACTGAACCGTCTATGTCATGTGCTGGGCCGTGCTACTCTCCACTTCTCAAGGAGGAGATGATCAGAGTTCACTGAATCTCTAATACAACTCCAGAGGCCACACGCGTCTCACCAGTAAGGGAACCGAGACTCAACAAAATAAAGCTTATGCTGTGTCTGAGCTCATTAATAAGTGAGCTGATACTATAGGCCTAACCTCTTGATGTTTGGTCCAGTAACCATTTATATTTCATTGAATGACCTTTCCACATAATCTATTTCATTCATTCCAGAACAGTAATAGGGCACTTGACATGGGTTTTATGGAATTCAAATGTGAAAACATTTCCTGTGAAATAGTTATCTTACCCTCATGATGTAAATGGAAGCCTATCAATCTTGATTAGCTGAATAAAGAAACTGAATTATCACACAGTCCTCCCATTGCATCCACATAATTGTCAAAAAAGCTCAAAATATCAGACCATATTGCTACATTCCATGTTACATTTAGGATTGAATGAGCTCTTTACTTCTATCAAGACACACATAATTTTAATCCTTTAAAGGGCCTCCAAATAAACTAGCAGCTTTATAGAGTCAGCAAAACTTACCAGTAAAATAAGCACAGTAACATTCTTATATAAAATGACTAACTGGGATATTAAAGTTCTTGGACAATTTGTCTAAACTTTCTAGAACTCAGTTTCTTAATATATAAAATATGGGAGAATCAGGGGAGAATGAAGTGCTGGCTAAAACACAGACACATTTGCCAGGTTTCCTGGTTCTGCCACTTATTAAATATATGTCCTTGAGTAACTTTTCTGTGCATTAATCTTCCTATATGTAAAATGGGGCTAATTATAGAATCTAGCTCACAGAATTGTTCCGAAAATAGAGTGAACACAGGAAAACCACTTAAAACAGTGATTTTATTGTAGTATCTTATCAGATTTAAGTCTTATTAGTGTAGTTAATTCTAAAATACATTCCTGACCTATAATTTGATGACTACATATAAAAACCTTTATGGTGATTTTTCTTTGAAAAATCTAAATTTTATTGTAATTAGAGGCTGTTTGTACTTTTTAAAGCCAGGCAGCTAATTTATTCACGCTTTCTATAACAAGAATTCATTACATTCTACTTGACTATAAATGTATGTAACTCTAAATCAGCGACACTAGTACTGGTTCTTTAGGGCAGAGGTACTCAGTGGTGTTGGGTGGGATCCAAGTCCCTCATGGTATTCTGAGATTCTGATAACCTCTCGACTAAAATTACTACTATTTTTAGTAACTAAAAGTCTCTACCCTAGATCTATTTGTAAAGCCAGATGCAAGCAGAATATGTCCAAGCTATCTTATCAATTAGCTAGTTTAATAAAAATAAAAAATACATTAAGTAGATGTGACACTGTTTTCCTCCTTTTAAAACTAGAATAGGTAGAGAAGGAGCCACTGAAGTTATGCACTTGACTGGGAAGAGTGGCTTTAGGATTGGCATGACCATGAGATATGCACTGTTAAAAATACCCGGTCAGCAGCGTGCTTCCAAAATAACTTCTCACCAGACTGCGTCAATATCTCTTACTACAACACTTCTTGATTTATATTTAATTTCATTATGCAGGTGCTCTGATCTGCCTAATACTCTACCTCACTGTCACAAGACTTTTCTCTATTATCTCACAGGTTTCTGTGATGTTGGCCAACGTCAATCATCCAGCAAGTGTTGATAGATCATCTGCGTGGAGCCAGAAACTACAGTTAGTGCTGGAATACAATTAGAAAGGGACACAGTGTCTCCCCTAGAAAACACACTCTTACGTGGGTGAGAGGCAACTTGACAGGCAATCCAAATGCATTGAAATAAGTGGTGTGATAGTGGCACCTAAGTGACATACCCAGTTCTATAACTGGAGGATACTAAATGAATCAGAAATGCCTTATGAAGGTGTTCACAACTAACCTGGAACTAAAAGATAGGGTAGGGAAAGAATATTCTGGATGGGAGGGACAGTAGTGCAGAATTTCTATAGCAAAAGTAAGTATGCAATTTAGAGAAAGACCAGTAATTTAGTATGGCTCTAACACAATATGGGGTGAAGTCTGATGAGGGAGGCTCAAGACCCAAAATCAGAAAGGGCTTTAAGAGCCATGTGAGGAGTTTAGAAAATACCCCAAACACTAAGTTTAAAAGAATGGTTGCTATATCAGATTTGTATGTTAGTTGTATAATTCTAGTTGCTATGGAAAGATTGAAGAAGGATAGGACTATAGACAGGGATATCTGTTAGAAAAATATTTCATTCATAGATAGAAACCAGGAATTGGTGGCCGTATCTGAAGGTGTAGTTTGCTAATGGAGATGAATGAATGAAATCAGAAATATTAAGAAAGTAGGATTAACAAGATTTAAGGAAAGAAGACGCTAAAGGGGTCACCTAGATCTCTTGCTTGAACAATTGAATGGAAACTGGGATCATTACTGAGATAGGGGGTTTAGGAGACAGGACAGGTTTGTGGGAAAAGATTCAGGTTTTGAAATGTTGTAAGGTGCCTCCAAACAGCAGAAAGGAAAATTTTCAATAGAAGTATTTCAATAGAATTTCAATTAAGTACTTAAATGGGATTAAGTATTTCTAGAGCAAAAAATAAAAGTCTAGAGCAGTAATACAGATCTGGGTGTTATCAGGAGACAGATGGCAATTGAAGAGTTGTAGTAGATGAGCTCCGTCTTGACAAACATGGCATTTTAAGGAATAAGCAGGAGGATAGGATCTTGTGAAAAACAGTAAGAGAAAATAGGCAAAAGAGAAGACATTGGGAGAATACAGTGTCATAGCTTCAAAGGGACCAGGCTCCTCACAAGATACATACGGGACCTATCCATTGAATTTAGCATCAAATTTATTGATGATCTTAGCAATGGCAGTTTTTGTAAAATATTGGTGAGAAACTAGATTACAGAGCTTGAGGAGTGAACAGGTGATCAGGAAGTGAAAACACTGAGTGTGTAGGAAACGTTGTTAATAACTTTGGCTAGAAAGAAGAAGAAAAGGAGCTAGAACACACTGAGTCGAGGGAAGGAGTGAGAACATGAAGCTAAAGAGACTTGAGCATGTTTAAATGATAAATGGAAGAAACAATAGAGATTAAGATGTTTCTGATACAGGAGAGAAAAGGAATATACTGCAGCAAGGTCTTTATTAAGGAAAAAAGCAGAGGAAACAAGCTTTAACACAGGTGGAGAAATTCGCTTTGGACAGGAAAAACAGTCTTGCCATAAGGGATGGAGGCAGGATGAATATACATGCCTTAAAGTTGGTAAGTGAGGTGAAAGGAAGTAGAATCTTTTTCTGATGGTCTTATTTTCTTTGTGGGGTAGGAGACGATGTCATTGACTGTGAGGAAGCAGGAGGTCGTAGGGTAGGAGATTTAATGGAAGTGGACATTATTCAGAATAGCCACAGTGGAAGCATGAAATAGAACAAAAGAAATCCAATGATTGAAGAGACTTGGCAGGGTATTTGCATCCAGGATGACAGTAAGATCAGCTAAAGGCCCAGTTGGAGCTAGAAACCATGAATTTGTAATGCCTTCAATTTTCAAGATTGTACAATTTTTTTTCTCTAGGATTGTTCAGCATCCTTTGTATACCGTTTGAGAAATCCGACTACTGAATTTTCCAGAATTGTGATTTTTGCCAATTAATATAATGGAAGGAAGAAAGATGAACAGACAAGAATGTTGTCAAGGGAGTGACAGAAGTGATGGATGGTAAAATCTAGACTTCTGAGGTAAACAGAAAGCAGTGGAGATTTACAAACCCAGCTTTTTTGTTGTTTCTTTTTTCTTTTTTTTTACTTTGCTATTATTAATGTACAATTACATGAGCAACATTATGGTTGCTAGACTCCCCCTATTATCAAGTCCCCACCACATATGCCATTAAGTCACTGTCCATCAGCATAGTAAGATGCTATACAATCACTACTTGTCTTCTCTGTGTTATACTGCCTTCCCTGTATCCCCCCCACCCTGGCTACCTTATGTGTGCTAATTGTAATAGCCTTTTTTTTGCCCTTATCCCTCCCTTCCCACCCATCTTCCCCAGTCCCTTTCCCTTTGGTAACTATTAGTCCTTTCTTGGGTTCTGTGAGTCTGCTGCTGTTTTGTTCCTTCAGTTTTTTCTTTGTTCTTATACTCCACAGATGAGTGAAATCATTTGATATTTGTCTTTCTCTGCTTGGCTTATTTGGCTGAACATAATACCCTCTAGCTCTATCCATGTTGTTGCAAATGGTAGGATTTATTTTCTTACAGCTGAATAATATTTCCTTGTGTATATATACCATATCTTCTTTATCCATTCATCTGCTGATGGACACTTAGGTTGCTTCCATTTCTTGGCTATTGTAAATAGTGCTGCAATAAACATAGGGGTGCATATGTCTTTTTCAAAATGGGCTGCTGCATTCTTAGGGTAAATTCCTAGGAGTGGAATTCCTGGGTCAAATGGTATCTCTATTTTTAGATTTTTGAGGAACCTCCATATTGCTTTCCACAATGGTTGAACTATTTACATTCCCACCAGCAGTGTAGGAGGGTTCCCCTTTCTCCACATCCTTGCCAACATTTGTTGTTGTTTGTTTTTTGGATGTTAGCCATCCTAACTGGTGTGAGGTGATATCTCGTTGTGGTTTTAATTTGCATTTCTCTGATGATTAGGGATGTGGAGCATCTTTTCATGTGCCTGTTGGCCATTTGAATTTCTTCTTTGGAGAAGTATCTGTTCAGCTCCTCTGCCCATTTTTTAATATGGCTTATTTGCTTTTTGTTGGGGTGCATGAGCTCTTTATATATTTTGTATTTTAACCCCTTTTTGGACATGTCTTTTATGAATATATCCTCCCATACTGTAGGATGTCTTTTTGTTCTATTGATGGTGTCTTTTACTGTACAGAAGCTTTTTAGTTTGATATAGTCCCACTTGTTCATTTTTGCTTTTGTTTCCCTTGCCCAGGGAGATATGTTCATGAAGAAGTTGCTCATATTTATGTCCAAGAGATTTTTGCCTATGTTTTTTTCTAATACTTTTATGGTTTCATGACTTACATTCAGGTCTTTGATCCATTTTGAGTTTACTTTGTGTATGGGGTTAGACAATAATCCAGTTTCATTCTCTTACATGTAGCTGTCCAGTTTTGCCAGTACCAGCTGCTGAAGAGGCTGTCATTTCCCCATTGTATATCCATGGCTCCTTTATCGTATTTAATTGACCATATATGCTTGGGTTTATGTCTGGGTTCTCTAGTCTGTTCCATTGGTCTATGGGTCTGTTCTTGTGGCAGTACAAATTGATTACTGTAGCTTTGTAATAGAGCTTGAAGTCAGGGAGCATAATTTCCCCCACTTTATTCTTCCTTCTCAGGATTGTTTTGGCTATTCAGGGTCTTTTGTGGTTCCATATGAATCTTAGAACTATTTTCTCTAGTTCATTGAAGAATGCTGTTGGTATTTTCATAAAGATTGCATTAAATCTGTCTATTGCTTTAGGTAGGATGGCCATTGTGACAATATCAATTCTTCCTATCCATGAGCACGGGACATGTTTCCATTTATTGGTATCTTCCTTAATTTCTCTCATGAGTGTCTTGTAGTTTTCAGGGTATAAGTCTTTCACTTCCTTGGTTAGGTTTATTCCTAGGAATTTTATTCTTTTGGATGCAATTGTGAATGGAATTGTTTTCCTGATTTCTCTTTCTGCTAGTTCACCGTTAGTGTATAGAAATGCAACAGGTTTCTGTGTACTAATTTTGTATCCTTCAACTTTACTGAATTCTGATATTAGATCTAATAGTTTTGGGGTGGATTATTTAGTGTTTTTTATGTTTAATCTTATGTCATCTGCAAACAGGGACAGTTTAACTTCTTCCTTGCTAATCTGGATGCCTTTTATTTCTTTGCATTTTCTGATTGCCATGGCTAGGACCTCTAGAACTATGTTGAATAAAAGTGGGGAGAGTGGGCATCCTTGTCTTGTTCCTGATCTTAAAGGAAAAGCTTTCAGCTTCAGTGTGTTAAGTATAATGTTGGCTGTGGGTTTGTCATATATGGCCTTTATTATGTTGAGGTACTTGCCCTCTGAACCTATTTCGTTGAGAGTTTTTATCATGAATGGATGTTGAATTTGTCAAATGCTTTTTCAGCATCTATGGAGATGATCATGTGTTTTTTCTCCTTCTTTTTGTTGATGTAGTGGATGATGTTGATGGATTTTCGAATGTTGTACCATCCTTGTATCCCTGGGATGAATCCCACTTGATTATGATGGATGATCGTTTTTTTTAATTTAATTAATTAATTTTTTATTAAGGTATTATTGATATACACTCTTATGAAGATTTCACATGAAAAAACAGTGTGGTTACTACATTTACCCATATTATCAAGTCCCCACTCATACCCCAATGCAGTCACTGTCCATCAGTGTAGTAAGATGATACAGATTCACTGTTTGCCTTCTCTGTGCTACACTGTCTTCCCCATGATTCCCCACACCATGTGCACTAAACATAATACCCCACAATCCCCTTCCCCCACCCTCCCCACCCACCCTCCCACACCCCTTCCCTTTGATAACCACTAGCTCCTTCTTGGAGTCTCTGAGTCTGCTATCATTTTATTCCTTCAGTTTTTTTTTGTAGTTATGCTCCACAAATGAGGGAAATCATTTGGCACTTGTCTTTCTCCACCTGGCTTATTTCACTGAGCATAATATCCTCCAGCTTCATCCATGTTGTTGCAAATGGCAGGATTTGTTTCCTGCTTATGGCTGAATGGTATTTCATTGTGTATATGTACCACATCTTCTTTATCCATTCATCTACTGATGGACACTTAGGTTGCTTCCATATCTTGGCTATTGTAAAGAGTGCTGCAATAAACAGAGGGGTGCGTATGTCTTTTTGAATCTGAGAAGTTGTATTATTTGGGTAAATTCCAAGGAGTGGGATTCCTGGGTCAAATGGCATTTGTATTTTTAGTTTTTTGAGGAACCTCCATATTGCTTTCCACAATGATTGAACTAGTTTACATTCCCACCAGCAGTGTAGGAGGGTTCCCCTTTCTCCACATCCTTGCCAGCATTTGTTGTTCTAAGTCTTTTGGATGGTGACCACATGATGGATGATCTTTTTGATGTGTTTTTGAATTCGGTTTGCTATTATTTCGTTGAGTATTTTTTCATCTATGGATGTTGGCCTTGTAGAATGAGTTTGGGAGTATTCCCTCCTCTTGTACTTTTTGGAAAACTTTAAGGAGGATGGGTATTAGGTCTTCACTAAATGTTTGATAAAATTCAGCAGTGAAACCATCTGGTACTGGTGCTTTGTTCGTAGGTTGTTTTTTGATTACCAATTCAATTTCTTTGCTGGTAATTGGTCTTTTCAGATTTTCTGTTTCTTCCTGGGTAGCCTTGGAAGGTTGTATTTTTCTAGAAAGTTGTTCATTTCTTCTAGGTTATCCAGTTAGCATATATTTTTTTCATAGTATTTTCTCATAATTCTTTGTATTTCTGTGGTTTCTGTAGTGATTCTTTCTCATTTCTCATTCTGTATATGTGTGTAGACTCTCTTTTTTCTTGATAAGTCTGGCTAGGGGGTTATCTATTTTGTTTATTTTCTCAAAGAACAAGCTTCAACTTTCATTGATTCTTCCTATATTTTTATTCTCAATTTTATTTATTTCTATTTCTGCTTCAATCTTCATTATGTCCCTCCTTCTACTGACTTTGGGCCTCATTTGTTCTTCCTTTTCTAGTTTCATTAACTGTGAGTTTAGACTGTTCATTTTGGATTGTTCTTCTTTCCTGAGGTAGGCCTGTATTGCAATATATTTCCCTCTTAGCACGGCTTTTGCTGCGTCCCACAGGTTTTGTGGTGTTGTTGTCATTTGTCTCTATATATTGCTTGATCTCTTTTTTTCATCATTGATCCACTGAATATTTAGGAGCATGTTATTAAGCCTCCATGTGTTTGTGGGCTTTTCCTTTTTTTTTTGAGTAATATATTTCTAGTTTCATACCTTTGTGAACTGAAAAGCTGGTTGTTACAATTTCAATCTTTTTGAATTTACTGAGGCTCTTTTTGTGGTCAAGAATATGATCTATTCTTGAAAATGTTCCATGTGCACTTGAGAAGAATGTGTACCCTGTTGCTTTTGAATGGAGAGTTCTGTAGATGTCCATTAGGTCCATCTGTTCTAATATGTTGTTTAGTGCCTCTGTCTCTTTATTTATTTTCTGTCTGGTTGACCTGTCCTTTGAGTGGTGTGTTGAAGTCTCCCAAAATTAATGCATTGCATTCTATTTCCCCCTTTAATTCTGTTAGTATTTGTTTCACATATGTAGGTGATCCTGTGTTGGGTGCATAGATATTTATAATGGTTATATCTTCTTGTTGGATTGACCCCTTTATCATTATGTAATGTCCTTCTTTGTCTCTTGTGACTTTCTTTGTTTTAAAGTCTATTTAGTCTAATACAAGTACTGCAACTCCTGCTTTTTTCTCCCTAATAGTTGAAGAAATATCTTTTTCCATCCCTTCACTTTTAGTCTGTGTACGTATTTGGGTTTGAAGTGAGTCTCTTCTAGGCAGCATATAGATGGGTCTTGTTTTTTTATCCACTCTGTTTCTCTATGTCTTTTGATTGGTGCATTCAGACCATTTACATTTAGGGTGATTATCGATAGGTATGTACTTATTGCCATTGCAGGCTTTAGATTCGTGGTTACCAAAGGTTCAAGAGTAATTCCCTTACTATCTAACAGTCTAATTTAATTCACTTCATATGTTATTACAAACACAACCTAAAGAGTCTTTTTTTCCCTCCTTTTTATTCATCCTCCATTCTTTGTATGTTATGAATCATATTCTGTACTCTGTCTATCCATTCACTGACATCCTTTTAGTCTTAGGAATACTTCTATGTATAGGAGTCCCTCCAAAATACACTGTAGTGGTAGTTTGAGGGAGGTAAATTCTCTTAGGTTTTCCTTATCTGAAAATTGTTTAATCCCTCCTTCAAATTTAATTGATAACCTTGCCGGGTAGAGTATTCTTGTTTAGAGGCCCTTCTGATTCATTGCATTAAATATATCATGCCACTCCCTTCTGGCCTGTAAGGTTTCTGTTGAGAAATCTAATGATAGCCTGATGGGTTTTCCTTTGTATGTGATGTTTTTTTCTCTCTCTGGCTGCTTTTAAAAGTCTGTCTTTATCCTTGATTGGGGAAGTTTTCAGCAATTACCTCCTCAATGACACTTTCTATCCCTTTTCCTCTCTCTTCTTCTTCTGGTCCCCCTTTTATGCGAATATTGTTCCATTTGGATTGGTCACACAGTTCTCTCAATATTCTTTCATTTTTAGAGATTCTTTTTTCTCTCTCTGCCTCAGTTTCTTTGTATTCCTCTTCTCTATTTTCCATTCCATTTACTTTGTCTTCTACTACATCTAACCTGCTTTTAAATCCTTTATTGTATGTTTCATTTCAGATATGAATTTCTTAATGATTGTATCTCCATCTTAAATTCATTCCTGAGGTCTTGAATATTTTTCTGTACCTCCATAAGTATACTTATGATGTTTATTTTGAACTCTCTTTCAGGAAGATTGGTGAGTTCAGTTTCATTTGGCCCTTTTTATGGGGTTTGTGGGATTTTGGCCTGTACATGTTCTTTTGTCATTTCATATTTCTGTGTGGTGCCTTCTATTGCCCAGAAGCTCCAGTCTCTGGAGCTGTTCATCCTGTAGAGTGAGGTTGGGGGTCATAGGGGAGCAGAGCTGATGCCTGGAGGGAGGAAATATCTGTTCCTGACTCTCGTCTACCCTGCCTGTCTCCAGTATCATAGCCAGTGGGCCGAACACACAGGTGTAAACCTCCGAGCTTGGCGTCTCTAGCTGTTGTAGGTGAGGCCTCTCTCTGGCTGGCCTGACAACAGAGCAGTGACTTCCGGTTTGCGAGCTGGCGCTCTCAGGCCAGGAGGAAGGCTCAGCAGGCTGCATATCACAGTGGGGGTCCCGGAGCTGAGTAGCCAGCCAGGGGGATGTAGCACCTGAAGCTCCCCAAAGTTCCTAATCTGCTGGGCAGAGCATGGCCAGAAAACTTTGTCCCCCTATCACTTCTCCCGTGCAGCAAGCTCTGTGCAAACCCCGCACCTTCAGCAGCCCTCTTGCTGCTAGGAAGCCTCTCAGACCTCCTGCCTTTCCCTTGTCTCAGAGCAGCCAGGTGTGGATCCTGTCCTCCACAAATGGCCAGAATCTGTCTCTCAAGCAGTCTGCCTGTCCCAGCTCTCCATCCTCTAGAGCACCACACAATGTAGATTTCTGCTTGCAAAGCAGATCTTCAGGGCTAGGTGTCCAGCAGTCCCAGGCTTCCACCCCCTCCCCTGCTCCATTTCTCTTCCTCCTGCAGGTGAGCTTGGGTGGGGGAAGGGCTCCGGTCCCGCTGGATCAAGGCTTTCATACGTTACCCTGTTTTGTGAGGTCTGCTCTGTTGTGAGGTCTGTATGCAGTCTTGTGCAGCCTTCTTTCCTGTTGCTGTTTTAGGGTTAGTTGTATTAACTATATTTTCACACTATCTGAGGGTTTGGGAGAAGTTCTCTGTCTCACCTCTCAGGTCACCATCTTGAATCTCTTGAGAATGTCTTCTTCAGGGCTCTGAGAAGAACAGGAACCTGCCTGGGCAATACTCAGTGATTCTGTCACAAACCCAGCTTTTAAAGAAAAGATGTACTCAAGAAAAATCATTTTATAGAAATTAAAGAATAGAAGGCTGTAATTAAAGAAGAATGTTTTGGATTTAAGATTTTTGAGCTTGTGAATCATGGACATATTATTTAAAATAGCATTAGGTGACTGAATACTGCCATTTTTGTAAGTGATTATTCTACCATGCAAAATAAAATCTCATACTAGCAATGTTTTTAACAAAGTACTGATATAAACTAGTAAAACAAATGATGTTTAGAAATTAAGCAAGAGATCAATGCTTAACTATGATGTTGAAATATGGGAAACTTTGTAAGGCCAATTCTAGTGATCACATTTTCAGTTATAATGCCATTGACATTTTTACTTTTAATAGTATTTTGCCAATGCAAAACATAAAAATGTCAAGTCTCAATTCTGTTCTTTAAATAAGTGCTAAGCATTTCTTTGTAGATAGATTAATAGATAGGTATGAAAGAGATTGATTAGCCACTGGCCTAACTCAAGAGAGCACAGGTTGGTTCAGTTCATCTGTTCAATACAGGTGCATGATATGGGCAGCTTCCCTGTGGCCAAGGGCTTAGGCACCACTTTCATTTGAGGAGTGTGCTTAAAGTACGTTAGGTTGTAATTGGACATACCCACAGCAATAAATCATGTGAAGATTGAGCAGAGAGAGGTATTTATTGATAGAAAAGTAAAAATAAAAATTAATAAAAACAGGAAGGGATAAAAAGGGAAATAAAGGTCAAGTACAAATCCATTTTAGTATCTATACTTCTCAAAATAATACATATATATGCAAAAATATCTTATAAGGCTGGATTCATACTATATACTGTGTTCTAAAACTTCTTTATTTTGGTTTCATAAATGAAGGAGATATTGAACATTGATAAATATTTATCTAAATGATATTTTAGTTGTGGCAAAAAAATCCTGTAATGACACCATATGGTTTGTTTCTTTAATTTTTTATTATTTTTTAACCAATTTTCTATTAAGGAAAATATAAGGTAATCCCATTGTTTGACTATTAGTAATTTATGGGAATTTTTATATGCTAAGGATGATGTTTTAAATCAGTGGGAAAACAAATGGTTATATATATTCATTATTGGGATTACTGGTTATCTATTTTTAAAAAAAGCAATATTCCTTTCATATTATGAATAATAATAAATAATACAAGGGCCAAATATTTTAAAAAATAACTAAAGAAATAAAAGAAATAGAATAATAAATGGGATTAAAAAATATATATTTTGACTTTGGAAGTCATTCTGAAATAAGTGTCAAGATTCAAAACTCTGGAACGAAGATCCTGGCTCTCTGAGCTTTACACACACATTATACTCATTAAGAGACTTACGCATGAGACTGAAGATCACAGTTACTACATCTTTGTAATGTGTTTTAATTCATTCAAGACCAATTCTTCTACATTAGTCTTCATTTTCAAAAAGCTTTTTGGCTCATCTCAGATGTTTGTTCTTCTAAACTATAGAATCATTTTGGATAATCTCTGATTCTCACTAACCCTAAAAGAAGTCTATTGGAATTTGGGTTGGCAGTGTATCAAGTTTATGGATTAACTGGAGTAGAATTGTCACCGTTTTTAGTTTCAAACTTCCAGCCTCTAAATTGTCTTTGCCTTTGCAAATGAATGTTTTATTAATAATCTTTAAAGAACATTAATATGTTAATGCATAACCACTGTTTAATCAGTTAAAATAGGCAGTTTATTTAGGCGAAACTCAAAGGGTTTGACTATAAGACCCCAAGCAGTTCCTATCCCATGGGCTGGGAGCCATGGCCTCAGAGAAGAACTGTTTTTGTTTGGTGGGTTATGCTTACCTGGGACGTGAGAGAGGGGAGGTCCAGAGTGCTGTGTACCTTTGCTTATAGGCCTGGCCTTGAGGGTTTTCCTTTCTTTAAAAGATGGTTTAATCCAGCCCATGTCAAGTTCGAACTTTGACATAACCGAAAGATTCAAAGATGTCCTTCCAAATCTAGGAGTTAACCAATTTTAAATCTATTTACCCATTTAATCTATCATCTATCATCTATCTATCTATCTATCTATCTATCTATCATCTATCTATCTATCTATCTAACTCTGGGGTGGAGTGGGGGGAAATCCTGGGGCAAAATACCTTTAAAACCGAAATCAGTCCAAGGGAGAAATAAAGTGGGAGAAACCTGTTTATTTCTTACAAGCAGTTGTCCACTTCTGCTCTCCCGCATCTCTCGCAATCAGGCTGCAGAAGAAGGGACCCATCCATCCTCTCTAACCTTCACTCGCCCTTGTAATTACCTATTGATACGGCGATGGTTACTTCTCTCCACCCCTTGGAAACACCTATTGATATGGAGATGCACTGAGGCAAGGCGATAGATTCTGGAAATATTGCAATTTTATCTATCATGTATCTACCATGTGTCTATGTCTTTCATTAATCACCTATTTATCTATATTTTATAATTTAGAAAAAAAGAAAATTCAACTACCACTTTTATAATGACATTCAATTTTATTAGTTTAATAGCTTTTCAGTAAGAAACAAGAATTCACACTGGTGCCATTTTCCATAGCTGAAACAGGGCAGAATAAACACATGTCTATTTCTTCTGCAATCTAGCTTCTTATGCAGAATGGGAGTTTATCATTATTAAGTGATTAGAGTTTCAAGTAGTAATGTTCTAACTGATTTGTTTTCAGAACAAATAGTTTTCTAATCATTGTCATGGAGTTTTATAGTTTTCATAAGTGTATTTTTTTCCATGATCAGGAAGAAAGATTAATTCAAAACTTACTTTAACTGCTTTTCATTAAATCATAGCTGAGTTTCATAGGGCAAAATTTGGTATTTTTCCAATCTAAATGTGTTTTAGGTTGATGTTAAGACTAATTCAATTGCTTTTCTGATTCATAGGTTTCATAAAAAGTTCAATTTATGTTAGCCTAGGGCTTTTCTGCCTAGTGAGGATTATTGTCACAAGGGTGCCAAGATTTATTATAAGAAAGAAAATAATTTGTAAATTTTACAATTGAAATGACTATATTTAGAATGCTTAATAATGGCACTTAAGAATCAACAGTGTTTGTACATTCTTATGCTAATTAGCCAATCTGCTGTTGCTTTTCTTAATTGCAAAGGTGGTTTTAGGGCAGAGTTCTGTGCTGTGATTTATAGACCATTAAGACCTTAACTTATATCAGTGCTTTCAGTGGAATTGGGATATTTTCTTCAGCACAAACGCTGTCACATCACAGAAGGCACAAAACTCATCACGCTATTTATTTATTGGATGGTAGCTTTCACAGAATAGATAGTGGAGATAGGGGGAACTATGCCTTTCTTAATGTGTCTCATTTTTTGCGAGGACGGCTGACTGTACTGCCATTACCATTCTGGTCACACCATCCAGAGAGCTTGGAATTTTAATAACTGCCCTATTCAGTGAATTATAGTGGTTTGATGTAGCAATTTGACAGTGTTGTGATTAGCTGGCTAGTGGCTACCCCATCCCCTTGGTGTCTAATAAGGCTGCTCTATCCAGGCCTGTAGGCATCTTGGATTCTGTACAAAGACATAACTGAAATGATGAAGTGTTGTATATTATTTATAGCTTCAATTTGCTGAACTAGCTTGTTTTGTGTTGGTTTTGAGTGAAAGGAAAGATCGGGCAACTCTAAATGATTTCCATTTGTGTCCTCTGGGTATGTTGCTCAGTTCACTGCACCTCTAATTTAAAAGATGGCATTACTTCTCAGATGAAAGTGATTGCACCAGAACCTGGCTGGAGCCAACCACAGAACTGGATGAGGATTTGAAAAAGCCAGCACATATCTCTAAACACTTTAACGTACTACAGGGAGTAACTTTGGGAGGGGAGGAGGAGAATCCAGGGCACAGACAGATTCATGGATCATTTCAACTTTAAAAAAACAACTGCTATTTTTATTACTCTAAGAGATACTTGTCTGAAATCATGTTACACGTGACCTTTAATCCCAGACTCTAGTCTAATGACAACATGATTATTCCTTGTACATTTTTTATTAGAAGAGCCCAAGAATATACTTCGTGCCCCTCTTTCCATCCATCCATCCATCTATCCATCTGTTCATACTTCCATTTATCTAACTATTCATTGTTAACTGAATGTCTACAAGGTGTTGTTTATCTGTTTGTGCAATATTTAGTATTTAGTATTATGGATAGACCAGATGCTTAGTGCTGGGGATATAAGGATGATTAAAACCCTTGTGAAAGTAATGCCAAACCATGTGCTAACAGGCTGCTATAAGGCAAGGTGGTAAGTGGTTTGACGGTGCTTTGGAAATTATGTCAGAGGCACACAGATGTGGGATACTGAGCCCAGCCAGGAATGGAATGTGGTAGAGTCAGAAGGAACTTCTCTTAAGGGGTTGTCCTTGAGTTGTGATTTGAAAGGCAAGTAGATACCGCCAAGTGGGAAGAGGGCAAAATGCTCCCAGAGTAGCCAAGATCAGTGCAAGAAAATGTATGAGACAAGGATTTACTCTTTGAGGGGCCACAGAAGTGGAGCAAGCAGACAGAAATACATCCCAAGGGTGAAGTGCTACCCAGACCATTGCAAGTGCTGTGGGGATATTTCACTGCCCATATGAAATCCACTTTGTCCTATATATATAAAAAGGAAACAAAAAATATCTCTGAGATTGTCCTTTTGGTTTCTAAGGATGACTGCTTCTCAATACAAGGTTAGATAAATGCCCTTTTTAACTTGAAAAAGGAAAGCAGACACTCTGGAGATAATGCAAGTATTCAGTAAATATTCAGTACCAGTGAGGTGATCGTTATTGAAATGGTGAAGTGATACCTCAATGGTAGCTTCTGTGGAAATCCTTTATATTTGTCATCATATTTAATCCTCATGACATCATATTTGACTGTACTCATTACACATACTCACAGCAACTCTATGTAGTAGGAACTAATAGATTACAATTTTATAGATTAGGACATTGAGCCGCAGACAGGTTTATTAACCTACTCAACCACATAGCTACAAGTTGCTGCGTTGGTCTCCAGCTCCGTGCTCTTCCAGAGCCCATGTTTAACACACACGAGAAGCTATCTGCACTGGTCCAGGTATTGTGCTAGACACAGAGCGGTGAGTGATAAAAGTCTGAAAGACTGCAGAGAATTTGGGAGCAAACTTTCAATTTCAGAGCATTTCAAAGATTTGGTGAAGTGTACCTATCCAGATTTAAGGATGTTGTAATACTCTGAAGTTTCATAGTACAGATTAAGGATATGTTTCCCTTTGGGGATGTGCTTAATGTTTCTTTTTATGTTCTGTCAGTAATCTTCACTATGGGACAGTACACTTCTCTAGAATCTTCTAGAGCTCAGAATCTCAGGAAAGAAAAATTATGAGTTTGGTGATAGAATACATGGCCATAATCACCAGTCTTCTCTGTACTGTCTGTGATTAATGGTTTGACTCTGACACCTACAATAGTGGAATGCATTTTTATGAAGCTATTTATGATCCACTGGAATGAATCCAATCACACTAAATATTGTTATTCTTTTATGTTTGAGGTGCATGTTAGACTAATATGGCTTTCAGGTCAGATCTCATAATGGCAAACTGCTACCACCACACTCTTACTTCACTACTAATTTCAGCAGATAGCAACTATTTGGTGTAAAATGCAGTATTCCCTGCTGAATAAAATAGAGAAGGATTTCATGTTTTTCTAAATTCTACAGCTATTTTCAGCTTCTAGAAGAACATCAACATAACTACAGAATGTGTGGCTTTTATTAAAGAAAGTCTACCAAGGCTTAAATGGTGTCATAAATTTTGTAGCTACTTGCCAAAGGAAATCATGTGCATGATTTTAGATATTATAGAAAGAAGGCTTCTTGGACTTCGCTTGACCATATTTGTTATACTTCTTGACTGTCTCTACAATTGTAAATAGATATATGCCACACCTCCTCAATCCATCTTCCGTCTCTTAGCCTTTCTTGTTTTCCACCTCTTTGTTTCTTTGTGCTGAACTTTATATAATTTCTTTAGGTCATTCTTGCTCTACATTAATTTTCCTATCCACCTCTTATTTTCGTTCCAACTCTCTTCTGAATTTTTAATTTCATTGTTATATTTCTCTCCTGTGAAAGCATTACTTTTGGTTTTTATTCAGATCTAGTTCATCATTTTTACAATCTCTCATCTCTTGTATACTTTTTATTCCTCCCTTTCTTCTTTAAATGTAAAAAATGCATTTATTATATGTTTTATCCAATAGCTGTAATATCTAAAACCTCAGGTCTTATTTGTTGTTTCTAGCTTATATTATTTGTTTCTTTTGTATGTTTTTATTATAATGTTTGGCTCTGTGGTCATATCCTTGGACCATTAGCTCTTGCTGGGAAGAAAAGTGTATTCAAATAGGAGACTCACAGGTTGCTTTTAGGAAATGCAGAGTTTTATTTCATAAGGCATATTATGGGTATTTGGGCATTCATTTTATTATTGTATATGATATATTACTTCAAAAATTTTTAGAAAGTTAAAGTAGGTGCATTTTCCTGTCCTCCTAATTATTTCTAGAATTCCTGTTAGCTAGAAATAAGCACTTAGATCCACTAAATGGTTTATCATTCAGAAATCCACGTAATGTCCTCCTCTCAAAGTACCTACTCACACAATGAATGTTGTTGGAAAGCTTCCTGCAACAGAATGGTGATTGCTGCCTTATTCAATAACAAAAATGAGTGATTACTTATTAGGTTTTCTAATACTCTGAGTTCATTCAAGCAGCCGTGGAATTTGAACAGAGACTTCTCAAGGGCAGGTCTCTGAGGTGAGCCAAAAGACTCAGTCTGCATGAAGGGTTCAATGTTGAAATTAAATACATTTTGTAGGTTAATGGAGCAGGTAATATCCGAGGCAAAGTGAACTCAAGAATCAAGAGATTACCAAGCAGAATAGGTGAAAGCAAAGTAAAATACAAAGGGAAAGAAGTGAAGGGAGAGAATGGAGGGGTTCACAAATGGGGTGGCTTGAATGCATTTCACAAAAACAAATTTTGATACTTGATTGGTTCTGTTGTTAATGAAATGCATCTTTTTTGCAAAGTGTGTGGTGTTGAGGCACCATCTTAGTGATCTTTTACAATATTGCCTAGAGTTGGGTGAAAGAGTCACCATGTAAAATGAGCTCTGTACGATGTAAAATGTCTTCCTCAAGGGATTCAAAATCTAGTTGTTAGGCAGAAAGACAGGCATGGGCGTGGTGGAGAGAGAATTAAATCAGTAAAGCTCACTTTTATAAAAAGGACTCAAAAGGTTAACCAGATAAAACCAGAGAGGTAGAAAGGACTCACAGAGTTAGTTAATTAGTTGAAGTTTCAAAGGCCAGGAGTGATATGGAATGTCCATATATTCCCCAGATGAAAACAACTCCCCAGATAAAGAAAAGTATCTGAACACAGACCATGTGCTCATCGCACCAATCAGATCAGGCCATTGTGAACTACACCCAGCCTGAAAAAAGGCCCAGTTTATTCTTTAACTTTATATGCTGTTCTTCTTCTTCTTCCAGTTACTTAATCAATTAAGTAACTTTGTAACCAGCATAGGAGATAGACCTCCAAAGTGTAAATAAACGTATGTGGAAAAAGAATGCCTAGATCTAGAACAAAGTAGTCACCTAAATAACTCTATTCTTAAAGATAAAACTTCAAAGGAATTATAAACCACTTGTATACATCACGCCTTATGCTGACCCTTACCCCAGACACTGACCCCTTAAGCACACCTCCCTCTGAGGTTGCCCACACTCCTTCGAGGGTGCACTTTTTGCCTTAAAGACTTCTCACTGCTCAGCTTACTATGATTCGGCTCTGCACTCTTCCAGTGGCAAGCATCTTTGTTACTTTGCTATTTCATTCGATTCTCCAGATGTAAGCAGAGCTCTTCACTCTCTCTCTGTTCTACTCCAGGTAAGTAAAGAGGAGCTACTGAGAGCTCTGATTTGGGCTTCCAAGTTCCCATCACCTGGGTGACCTGGGCAGGACCACAGCTGTATGATCGTGTTCTTTAGTAGCTTGCCTGAAAATCCCCTTTCTTTGCTTTGGGAAATTCCCAAAACATAATCGTACTCCCTCCAGTGTTCTGCAGTTCCCCCAAATCCTGGGATGGTAGGGACTTAGTTCCCACACTCTGAAGATTCCAGTGGACACTGGATGCCAAGTGACACTGGCTTTAGGAGCTGGCAAGGGATTTGCCCTGTGCTGAGCGGCAGTTCGACGAGCTTGCCTTCCCTTCCTCTGTTCTTTGCTCTCGGCAGCAAGGCAGCTGCCGTTCTCTGCTCTTCTCCCTTGAATGAAGGCCTCCCACTGTGTCTCCAAACTGAACTCCTTCCCAACATAGTGATAATGAAATGTTAAGTCAGGAAACAGTGATTAGGGGAGTGTAAGGTGATATATATTATACTGTGATGTATAAGGTATATGTGCACACACACCTTACTCTAAACAATATATTTCTTTTGAGTAGAAAGTAATTTTTAGGATTTCTAAATGATAGTCCCTTTTTATACAAATGATTTTAAAAAGTTATTTCTTTATGTCAGAAACAGGTTATAATTCAAATTTTTGGAATCCTGGCTTTATAACTAACTCTATTATTCCATTTTGCCTCATGTAGTAAGTTGTTTAGTAAACCTATGTGTTGATTAAATAAAAGGATGAAAATGCAACAAGCTTCGCCTTAGTATTAGATAATATATATGATACTTGTGTGATTATATCACTCAAAGTATTATTCACATATTTTTATAACTCACATTGCTCTCAAATACTCTTATTGATAGACTCCAAAATTCCCTTTATAAAATATCTGCAAAGTTCTTCGCAAGCCACACTCATTGCTGTCATATCCCACTTCCAGATTTAACTACTTAACCCCAGAAGGCAAAGATTAAAATGGACAAAGCTTGTAAAGAGACCACAAATGAACAGAAATTACAAAAAATGATTGATAGCATGTTCTCTTGGCTGCCATAGCTGGAGCCCATCTGTTACGAGGTACAGTGCCATCTAGAGGGGTCAGCCTGTACACGCGGGAGGGGCCCTACCTGGGGAGCCTTTTAAATTCACCTATTTTTTGCCTACCTCCATAGTGTGAGAAATAATTCACCTAGTGTTGTAAACCTCTTCACAAAGATTAATACAACTTAAAACATATTGATTGACATACTTAAGCTTTCTAAATATCCCAAATACTCCTATATTATTAAGTTTTCTATTTTAATTTACTATTTGTTTTGTTTCACAAGCAGTACAAAAATTTAGGAATGGGTAGAAATACACAAATTAATAATACAACATCTCATTGAAGAATTTAGGGTCAAAGAGGCAAAAAAAAAAAAAAAGGTACAAGTAATCACAATATTAGGAGAGGTGTTATTCCAAGGCGTATGCCAGCATTATGAGAATGCAGGTTTGGGAATGATTAACTGCCTCTGGAAGTTAGTTGGGGATTCACAAAGGAAGCAGCCTTGGAAAGGATCTTGAAAGTTAAGTAGTAGTTTTCAAGGTTTGAGAGCTGTAAAAAGTACACTGGTGTAAAGCAGATCATGCAGAGATAAAAAGACATAGGAGAAAGCATGGATTATTTAGGAATTGTGAGGGATTTCTTGTGGCTGGAACATCTAAGTTGCACAGGTGGGAGCAGGGAGGGAGGGGTGGACAGAAAGCTGGAAGGCAAAGAAAAGGTAGACTGTGAAGGTTTTCTTCCATGTAAGGTGGTTGATACCACTCTGTAGGGAACAAAGGGAAAAACAGTGATCAACTATTTTTACACAGGGAGTGTTGAGAGGCAATTTGTGTTTCAGAAAAGAACCTGGCCTCATTAAAGAGGATAGATGAGGAAAAGGAAAAGGGAAGCAGCGTTTGCTAAATACAACCCCACTGCGGTAGCAAAGCACTTGCCTCTGACCCAAGCGAGCAGGAGAACCAACTGAAGTGGGCGCTCCCTGCACAGACGCAGCCCTACAGCATTCACCAAGCCCCATGTTTCCAAAGGGATTTTCATGCTGACTTCCTTCTGCATAGACATTCTGCACTGTCAAACCAAAATAAAACCAGAGTGCCGCTTAGAAGACTACTGAAGTCTTCCAGAAGAACAAGTGGGCGTTGACAACAGTTGGTAGCTGCTGGTATGGTAGACAGTAACCGGAAGACCATAGTAGAAGAAATGCAGCTGGGAGAACAGGTTTAAGGATCAAAGAAACAGTTTGGTTCTGAGTGTTTTATTTGTGTTGATACATAGAAGAAAAGGGCATGGATGTTTTCACCCCGTAGTTTCTTCAGAAATCAGTGTACCTTGCATTATCCTATTAATGCCATGATTGCTTTTTAAAGAATATGTTGATATCTGTTACCCAGCCTTACTGAAAATGATGATGTTGACATGCCTAAGAGAAACCCATGGTATACTTGTTGCCATGGAACAGCCCAGCACCTTTAACATGGTCAGCTGTTTACGTCTTCTTTGCATATCCTCAGTCAAGTGTACTGTTCCGCGGAGTCCTCATAAGACATAAGCCCTCCTTTGTTATTCTCCATGCCCCGCGCCAGCAGAGATGGTAAAGATGACCAATGAAACCAGAAGGTTCTGATTCCGTAAGACAGTAATTCTCAACGCTTTTTAAATTATCGATAGGTATCTCATGTTTCTCAACATATGCCATATAATCATCAAAATAAACTTAAAGTGACATCATTTTATTTATGTGAATAAAAAGTAATAACAAAACACTATTTTTACGAGAGTGAGGATTACAAGATGGAAATTCTGTCTTTTGACTCATCTATGTACTTATTTAACCTGTCTCTGCCTGTGTTCGCTCATCTAGTGAAAAATGACAGGATTTTGTCTTTTTAAATAAAGTTTCTGTTGCTGTGTAGGGAAAGCCAACCTTACCTAAGACGCTTTCACCCCATGTATGCTCTGGGCTGACTTTTTATCCTTCAGGTTTTAGCTCAAAGTCACCCTCTCAGGGAGGTGTCCAGTGACCTGGCTGTCAAGTGTCTGTCTGTCCTCCACATCACCTCTGCTCTCCATCCTTCCTTCCTAGCGCCCGTCACCATGCGACATCATCTTGTTTATTTGTCTAATTGTTCAGTATTTGTCCCAGGCCATCGCCTCTAGGGGGATGTGTCTGCCAGTGTTCTCAGCGTTTGGGTCTCTGTTTGAGGCAACAGACACCCAATGAATATACATGAAAAGGATAAAGGAATGGATGAATAACTTAGACATACACATGCTAAAAGGAGGCAACTGAAAATGGAAGTATTCTTCAGGATAGCAACTTAAGTCAAGGAAAAACATTCCATCTCTCATCTGCTACTTTTTAAGTGTCTACGGAAAGGACAAGGGAACCTATCAGTGATTACCCAGGAAGAAAGGAAGTATGGATTTTCCTTGTGAGCCTTAAATTAGACCTTTGTGACAGAGAGCAGCAGGACATGCTATAGCAGAAAAGAGATATTAGCCCTATTATGTAAGTGAAATTACTCCATCACGTGGACGGCCCTGACAGATGGTAGTATAAATCACCCTTATAGCAATCTTCACTGAGAAATTTAATATAAAGCTTTGCTGGAAATCAGTAAAATTCCAGACACAAGGCTGAAATCTCCTGGGAGCAGTTAGCAATCGCAGTAAATCACAGAAATTCCAGCATTCCAAACCAGCAACACTCCCTCTTCAGGCCTCCGTGAGAAGGAAACACAGCTGGCCTGGCCGTACGAGCCACCAGAGGAGGTTTAGCTCAGGTTGTCCGGGCTCGGGATCCACCACGGCTGTGAGGGTCAATCAAACGTTTTGTTTCCTGGCCAGCCCGCACTCCCTCACTGCCCAGTGCTCTCCGAGCGATTTTATGCATCACCCAGGAGAGTGACCAGCTGGCTGTCCACGTCCATGTCTTTCGAAGCAAACGTTTTATCCTATTTTTTATAGCATTTTTTAATTCTTTAAGCTTCATAGCAATTTCTAATTGTGTTGTTCATGGTGAATTTTTAGTTTTCATTCCAGTGTCCTTAAATCTAGAACAGTGTTTGGGTACTGGTGTCCTAAGACTCTGAACCCCCAGATCTACCTGGTCCCTCTCCAGACCGCCCTCCCTCCAAAACCACACGCCACTCTTTCTTGGGATCAGAGCATTTTCGCCTCTACTTTGAGTTACGTCCTGAATTGTGCCATATTCCTCTTTCTTTCAGGTTTGTTTCTTTCTTTTTCTTAATCTTTATCTATTTTTTTTTTAATCTTTAGGTCTCCTTTCTCAAATATTGCCACTAACCTCTCCCCCTCAATGATAATTTCCTTTCAGTAGCTGTTGGCTGTCAAATCGTGGGTGTATCTGGGGTTGTAGATTTGTTTGCTGGCATCTTCAAGGCATGAACCCTGATCCCTGAATTTTTAACTTGATATTTTCTCTTCACAGATAAGTACAGGGACCTCAAAAATGAACAGAAGAGCAAATTGTATATGATCTTAGATGTTCTGCAGACGGAGTTTTGAACTCTGAATGGTCAACTGAGTTATCTGAACCCATGCTTTTCACGACTGTTTTGCCTTTCTAAACCATAAGGCAAGTTTCATACAGGAAAAATGATACTATGACTAATTATGGAAACCTGTGATCTGCCTAAAATTATAAACTCAAACATAGCCATGACAGTTCTTTAAATTAGCTGTTATAAAAGTATATATATATATGACCTACATGCCAAATAAATACATTTTAGGAAAATGTCACAAAATTAGTGTTTTTGAAGTTTTGAGATCTAGTTCTCATAATTTTGTGAAGAAACTAAAGCCCAGAGGGATTAAGTCTCTTGGTAAAGTCCAGGTCTTCTCTCTAAATCCTGGGTTCATTTCACTTTACAATTTGGGGCTCTGGACACCCTACACTCAGGACTGACGCTCGTTAAAAATGTGGGCAAAACCCAAGTGATGCTGATAGCTGCACGCTGCCTTCTTTGTCTCTACTTTTGTTTTAGAAGCAGCAAGAGTAGGATTTTGTGTAGCGATCCTACTTACGTCCTCTCCTGCCTGCGGGTGTCACAGCCCCTGTGAGCTCCGTTATATACTGTCTATCGCTTCCCCCATGCCCCTCCACTCCCACCTACTGGGGCAATGATGTAAAAGGTGGAAACAGGAAGATAACGGATCAAATTCTCCTTCCCTGCATGGGAAGACATGGGCATTATTATTTTAATAATAAAACAGATCCATACAACAGAGTTGGGTAGAGGGATTCACTCCCTATAGGTCTGCTTGGAAAAACACCTTTGTGTTTGGATATTTTGCTTAACTGTATTTTCTCTCTTCTTTTCTTCCATCCACAGAGGCTAATTGAACATTATGTGATAAGCCTCGTGCTAGGCATTGGGAAAACAAAAAAGGAATAAAGTCCTATTACCTGCCTTCAAGGTGTTCTTAGCCTAGGAGAAGGGAGGACAAATAAATGCACAATGATAATAGCATGAAGTAAGGGTGCTGATGATGGAAAGCACCTCCATCATCACACACAGAGGGGCATCTAACCTAGAGAAGAAGACCAAGAAGCTGCCTGAGAGTCTCCACACCTGAGCTGAGTTTCCCAGGATTCTCAGGAATTATCTCAGTAAAAAAGGGCAAACAGCCATCCCAGATAGAGGATGGAACCATCAGAGACCATGTGGACCATGGAAATGATTTTGGGTTTTGTAGGCTGTGTGGCACAGCTATTCCATAAACTCAGGCTGCTGTAGAGAGGCCGACACCTCCCCAAAAGGAATGGTGTTCCTTAAATCTACTGGTGTTATCTGTCAATAAATCTCACTAAACTAGGCTATTCTGCAATATAAATTCCAAAACCCAATGGCTTAGCACAATAAAAGTTTATTTCTCAATCGCACCGAGTCCAAGGCAGGATAAGAGAAATTTCTCCACCTGGTAAATACACCGTATGTGTCTTTATCCCCCAAAGTTGCAGCGGGGAAGAGTGCTGGAGGATTGCCTGAGATGCTTTTAAAGAGCAGTCCTTAAAGGGGACTGCCGTTGCCCAGAACTGTCACATATCACCAGCCTAACTACAAGGGAGACAGGGAAATGCACTCTCCCTGGGTGCTGGTAATAGAGGAAATTGGGTATGGCAAACTCAGATAAATATCTGCCATAAGCTGCAGATTGTTATTTAGTTGGTATCGTGAGATCCTATTTAGGACACAGTTTTTAAAAACAGCCTACAGCTATGCCCTCTCCAAAGGTCATTCTAATTAAACACTTATTGATTTGCATTCTATCTTATGTAAATGAATGCAATTACAAATGAAAAAAAGTAACTGAAAACAACTAAGAGTTGATGTTTTTCAGAATTAGTGAATTGTGGTCTGCACATTTTGGCAGAAAACACTTTCCTTTGTTCAGTTAATAGACCCAATCCCTAACTTGGGGTTTTCTAGAAAATCTGTCGGAATAGTGTATTTGAAGTCACTGAAGTGATTGTTTGAGCCCAAACGGGGGAATTTCTGGGTATCAGGTTGGGAATATCAGAAAGGGAAAGATTCTACTTCTGGGTAGCCCTGCCTGTTCGCTTAACAAATCAAATGATTTTGAGGTATGATGATGTGAAAATTATGAGTTTGTTCGTATGTGGGTAAGAGAACTGAGGAAAACATTGTCCTTGTCTGTGAGGTGCTTATAATTAATCTCCATGAAGAGAGTGAATCGGGATCAACAAATAGCAATGAATGAAACAATAGTATATGGGGGAAAGAATTGTAAGTGAGCACCGTGGGCCTGTTGAGGAAGGCTTGGAAAAAAGTAGGGTAGCATAGCAGTTGAATTTTGAAGGGTGAAGTAAGCTTTCAGTAGAAGTAGGGGTGCAAAACATTCTAGGGTAGAAGAATAATATGAGCAATTACAGCTTCGCGAATGTTAAATGTATGTTGTGAAGGGTTCAATAGCTTCTTGGGGCTGGGGCAACGACTGCTTGAAGGATGCAGCTTGTAGAGGGAAGAGGATATTGAAAATGTTCATTTTGCAGTTGATAAGGCCAAGTCCAGGTGTCCTGGTTACCGGGCCAGGGTTCTGTCTGCTGAACCTGTGTGTGCTGGGGGATTGAGGCTGTCCAGCAAAGACAGGGCTGGATTGCACATGGCTGGCTGTCTTTCTTCTTCAGGGACTCTGGCTGAAGAGGCTTCAGGCTACCTAGCAATGGGAGTGGCATTTTTAGGAATGTTAGGTAGATGGACAGGAGCAGCCGAAAAGGAGAAGATAAGGCTCAAAGAGGAAGCTGCCCAAACTCAATCCAGGAAGGGGGTCCTATGTGGAGAGAACAAAGGTTTTGCAGGTAGATAACTTCTCCCCCAACCAGATCCCCATCAAAAGGAACTAAGAACTGGTCAGATCACACCTCGGCGTGGGGAAAGGCCATGGGCCCTGAGAGGGGCTATAGAGATGGACCTGTCAATCAGATAACCTCCACCTTGTCAGTCAAAGAGGAGCCTCCCAACCAGAATGCAGTATATTAACCTGCCACTGAACAGATCAAGGTCTTTGTCTACCTTGACTCTGGCCCTCTTCTTCCTTGGAGTGCATTCAAATAAAACTTTCCCTCCGCTTTGCTCTCCTGTCTCTGCCTTTCAATTCTTTGTTCCGGTGGGGATGAGGACCAAGGAGGACAAACTCAACCCATAGCAGGATGAGAAATGATTCTTTACACTCGCTGTCATCAGATTGTCTTACAGGAACAGCCTGCGTCAGGTCATTACCTTAGGATACAGCCTTAGGGAAAGGCAGCCACCTGGGTGAAGATGTGCTCTGTTTTCAATTCCTTCTGTATAAATCACAGCCAGTAGTATCTCCCTCACGAAGTACTAGGACAACGGTGGAATGCACCCTTCCATTTCCAGCCCTTAGCATAGTGCTAAGCACAATGTGAACATGAAATGAATGTTAGGTGTCACTACCGTCGCTGCGCTTGGAAAAAGGAATAAAAGAAAATGATGCCACCAACAAAAGATATAGATTGTGTATCAGGTAAGACTGAGAATTTACAGGTCGAGAAAAGCAGAGGGTGAGAGAGATGATAGGAGCCTCTAGGAGAGAAACTTGCTGGAAATGGTTGAGAAAGTGGACTAATAACAATAATAATAATAATGATGCAATAATAATCTAATCAACTTTAATTTCTTGGTTTCTTGTTCTCACTTTCCAAGTGGAAAACCAAGTCAGGGTTGACAAGGGGCCAAACATAGTCCAAGAACTTCAGGAAACTCAGGGAGGACCAAGGAGTTAAGGGGTCCCCTCATGTGACAAGGGGAGGGTGGGCCATCCAGGGGTTCAGCCAGGGGCCAAGGGGCAGTGTGACCCCAACTGACTTCATTGTTCCCACGCCCAGGAAACCAAGGCTTTTGTAGGGCCATTGAGCTATTAAATTCCTCAGCTGGGAATTCCAGGAATAATGCAAACGTTTGCCTGGTTAATAATAGTTGAAGGGTCTTGTTTTCCTGTGGTTCTTATATTGATATGTTTTATTGTTATTATATGATTCAATAAAACAGGACCAATTATTAGTGTTTCAGTTGAAGATTCATAGAACTGTGAATGTGCTGTCTTGAAACACTGCTCATTGCTAAATGAGAAATGGAGCACAGAGGCACCAGAATTAGGGAAACGTGCTTTGGGGTTTTGAGACATAGGTTATATGTCAAGTGATTTTATAGGGGGTTGAGGGGAACCTACTGGGACGTACCTGGCATTGGAAGTTAGGAGGTCTTGACAAATTATGGGATTCAGTTCAGTTATAACCTTCTTTACAGACTATTGCCTATGTCATAGTCATTGGAATATCTCTGCATGCCTAGTACAGTGCCAGGAACATGGCTTCATTAAAAAAAAGCTTGTATTCATTTTTTACAAATATCTTTTGACTACTTATTATGTGCCAAATAGTATGCTTAGTAACCAGGATAAGGCAGTAAAGAAGGTTCTTTCTACCCTTAAGAAGCTCAGTTCTAGTGGGAAGTTAGGAAACACACACACACACAAAGAAATTGGTTGTATTCTGTAATAATTTCATCAAGAAAACTAACAAGGGTCTGTATAGAAGGTAGCATATTTTAGATAAGCTTTTTGATTTTATCACTTGCTAAGAGGTCACTATTTCTGAATTACATAGATTTAACACAACTGTTCCAAGTATAAAGTAAATTACAATATGTATTTGTTATCATCTTTCCTTTCAATTATGACATACAAACTGTTTGGCCTTGCATGATCTCTGTTGGGTCAAAAAACATAAATAACTCCTTTGCAATGATTTGTTTATTTATTTATTTTTTATTTTGCTCTAATTAATATACAATTACATGAGCAACATTATGGTTACTAGACTCTCCCTATTATCAAGTTCCCACCATAAACCCCATTGAAGTCACTGTCCATCAGCATAGAAGGATGTTATAGAATCACTACTTATCTTCTCTGTGTTATACTGCCTTCCCCATGTCCTCCCCCACCCCCACACCCACTATATTATGTGTGCTAATTGTAATAGCCCTTTTTTCCCCATTATCCCTCCCTTCTCACCTAACTTCCCCAGTCCCTTTCCCTTTGGTAACTGTTAGTCCATTCTTGAGTTCTGTGAATCTGCTGCTGTTGTGTTCCTTCAGTTTTTTCTTTGTTCTTATACTCCACATATGAGTGAAATCATTTGGTACTTGTCTTTCTCCACCTGGCTTATTTCACTGAGCATAATACCCTCTAGCTCCATCCAGGTTGATGCAAATGGTAGGATTTATTTTCTTCTTATGGCTGAATAATATTCCATTGTGTATATGTACCACATCTTCTTTATCCATTCATCTACTGATGGACACTTAGGTTGCTTCCATATCTTGGCTATTGTAAATAGTGCTGCGATAAACATAGGGGTGCATATGTCTTTTTCAAACTGGTATGAGGTGATATCTCATTGTGGTTTTAATTTGCATTTCCCTGATGACTAGTGATGTGCAGCATCTTTTCATGTGCCTGTTGGCCATCTGAATTTCTTCCCTGGAGAAGTGTCTGTTCATGTCCTCTGCCCATTTTTTAATTGGAATATTTGCTTTTTGTTTGTTGAGGTACGTGAGCTGTTTATATATTTTGGATGTCAACCCCTTGTCGGATATGTCATTTATAAATATATTCTCCCATACTGTAGGATGCCTTTTTGTATCCCTTGCTGTACAGAAGCTTTTTGCAATGACTTAGTTTTATTGCTGGTTATGAGCATGTAACTAATACCACTCTGCTTCCTACTCTGTTCAAATTTGATTCATTACTTTAGCTTGGAAAGGTAAATAACTGACAAGTTGGTGCAACACGGGATTTGGTTGCAGATTGCTGTGATTCATAACATTTCGTCAAAGGAAATGTCTGCTTTGTAAGTTACAGCCTTTCAAATACTGAAATTTGGCAAGGTGTCTGAATCTATGCACTTATTATCTTTTTTTTTAGTGGAAGAATCATAAACTATTGGTCTTGAGTCATCCAAATAACCACTTCACTCTTCAATTTTTCTTTCTTCTGTACAGCTGATTTTTAGAACTATTTTTAGCCAGGTAATAATTTATATAAGGGTCATTAAATGGGACACATTCTCTACCCTTAAACGTTTTTTTTCTTTTTTTTTTGAAAGAAGGAAAAAACATTCCTAAGAGACTTTGAAGTCACCTACCCCGACTTGGTGTGAGAACCTGTTTTGGTAGGAAGTTATAAATAGAAGAGAAAAGACATGCAGATTTCTAATTCTGGTATTAACCAGATGGGCCAGCCATAAACCTTACATCTTTCGAGTTGGGTCCCGCTAAGCCAAGCCTCTTACAATGTTGAAGTTGGAAGAGCCTAAGAAAAATGGCTCTTCCTAAATGTAATGAGAAGTCAGAATCTCCTTTTATATAGCATATTATACATTATATCCATTCCCAGGTTCTATCCCAATCATATTGTATCAAATCCAGACAGGGTAGGGCCACGGAATCTGTATGTTTATCACGTTCTCAAAATGATGAGCAGCTAAATTTGGGAAATCTTTAAAATGCAGGTAAGGACACTGAAGTCCAGGGTTATAACGGGAATTTAAGATAAGAAAAGTAAAGGGGGAAGTCATTAATTCATTTATTTACTTTTCAGTGAAGAGTTATTTCACTGTGTGTAGCATAAGGTAGAGACCGGGAATGCAAAGGTGAGAACAACAAGGTCCTTGACTTCAGGTCTGTATCATTCTTACCAGCATCTCCAAGGGCTGTGATGATGCAAGTAAGTACATTTACACAGAGCACCAAAGAGTTCATGTATTTTATGTTCTTTCTGAAAAAAAAAAGTGAAATGCAGGCACTAATATTCCCAATTTCCTCTTCTTCCTTTTCTACTTTCTCTCAAGGAGACGCATAACACCCATGATCAACAAATGATCTCCATAGGAGTAATAAATTAAATATAGAAGAATGAAAGTTAACATGTATTAAGTACTTGTAAAATTGTAGGCGCTGTCCTAAAAATGTCTATGTGTTAACATCTGATCTTTATGACAAGCTTATGAATCAAGGACAATCACTGTTCTTGTTTTGTGACTGATGAAACCGAGGGGCAGGGAAGCTGAACGATGTGCCCCAAGCCTCCCA
Organism: Phataginus tricuspis; assembly: GCA_029783875.1. Taxonomy (NCBI): domain Eukaryota; kingdom Metazoa; phylum Chordata; class Mammalia; order Pholidota; family Manidae; genus Phataginus; species Phataginus tricuspis. Next base: position 4,530,464 of record JAQQAC010015530.1, on the reverse strand, counting down.
GCTTGTCTGGAGTGGGGGTGCTTACTTGCCAGATGACTGTGTCTCTCTGGAATAAAGGAAAAACAAAAACAATTTCGGCACAAACAAAACAATGGTATTCTGACATCCAACAAAATAGAAATCACTGGGATAACCAAGCATCAAAAGCTCTTTGTTTCTATTTCCACAAAACACACACCCCTATCTCCACCCACAAGACCCTGACTATGGGGAAACAGTGCTCTCTGCGGACCCTGGAGCCAGAGAAATCACCATGGCATTCGACAATAAAATTTTCAGTGCACGCTAATCAAGCAGATAGAAAGAGGGCCATGGCATGTGATTTACTTAATTAAATATCTTCGAGGGAGGAGAGTGAGTTAGTTCGTAGAGCTGTACACTTTTCATGCTAACAAAAACCAGTGATACCAGCAGCACGAGAAAGCTATCACTCTAACAATGACGTGTGCAGAGGCTCAGGTCTGTCTCTGTGAAATGTGACAGTCTGTGCCATGTCAGCACATAGACTTCTATTTGACAGCTGGTGTCTGAGTCTTGCCTGTCGCATTAAAATTTACCCTCCAAGTGTGGGGAATCACCTCTCAGGGAAGTCTCTGGAGGCTGTTCTGGCAACCGAAAGCACCAGGCAGTTCTTCTTGAGGTAAATGTATGAATGTGGTCAGATGAATATAGAGAAATTATTTCCTTGTTCCTTGGTGCCCCTTGGCCATCTGGGGTTCCACTTTAGGACATTTGAGAATATCCTGACTGCCTTCTCCTGTTGTCCGGCGTCTCTACCATCTTCTCACATGTTCAGCAGGATTCGGGAGCTGTATCAGTCAGGACAGTCCAGATTCTGCTGCAATAACAAAACCCTCAGCTCTGAAGGGATGGGCCCAACAAGACGTGTTCGTCTTGCTCGCACTACAGCATAAAAGGGCCTGGGAGTGGAGGGCCCCTCGACAGTCATCACCTAGGCACTCAGGTGAAAGAATATTTTTCTTGACACGTGTTTTTGTAATAGCCAGGGGGAGGAGAAGGGACTGTGGCCATTACCCGCTGGTTCATAAAGCTTCTGTCTGGAAGACATAGATGTCACTTTAGATCACCTTTCACTGGCCAGAGAAGGTCACATGATGGTGACTAATTTCAAAGAGAACGGGGAAATATTATCACACATGGAAAAGAAAGGAAACAGAATATATATTAACAGTCCTAAGGGAAAAGGAGTCCTGGACACGCTGGTGAGGGATGAGAATTTAGGAGCACACATGACCTGATCTCCTGTATTCCCAGTTGCACGAATTAATTGGATATCCTTTCTCGTGTTTGGAGTCTTCCTGCATCTCAGCCTAGGACCAGTCTTGACCGTCAAAGATATTCTCTTGTCTGCTGAATACGGAGGAAACAGAATTAGGAGCAAAGCATATGGACCATATGCTTTCCTGAGAGGCCTGTATGCTATTCTTATAAATGAAGACTTAATGACTTTGGTTTAAAAGACAAAACAGATGACAGGTGACTGTGCAAGTCCCTTGTTCAAGTCTGCTCAAGGCTCACCAAACATGTCTAAAAGGCTCGCTCAGGCACTGCTTGAGTCAAACCATCCCTCGTCACTGCTTTTGTTTGTTCAGGGATTAGGTTTTCGTTCGCTTCTAAAATTAATTGCACACTGGTGCAGTCATTACTGGCCATGAAATGGAGTGGTAGCCACAGTCTAATTCTCCAAGGTCTACCTTACAGAGCTGCACCTCCCACGGGAAGAATTCGTCCCTACTGGGCACATTGTCCCAAATGACTTCCAATCACACCGGTATTTGCTCCCATTTCCAAAGCTGTCCGATGGCTAATGTCAGAGTTTCTGACTCTGAAGGAGAGGCCACCTAATTTCACAGTATTCTCATGTAGGACAAACACAGGGGGAATCTCTTTAGTCATTAACACCATTTCTCTTCACTTTTAATTTTACATCTCATAAAGGTGTTCCTTGGAACAACAGAGTTCATTTATCTCACCAGAAAATATTGTACAGAATTAGTGGGGGGAAGGAACAGAAAAGGAGAACAAAATGAACATTTATTCTTATTTATCTTTATATATCTATTCTCTTCCCTGTAAGCCCAAAGAAGAGATTGTGTCAATACATTCTAACCAAGGTAAAAATCCTATACATCCTGCAGAACACTTTTTCCTGGCGGGAACAGTGGGCCTTGCAATCACGGGTTTACCAGGGGCTCGTGTGGTACATCTTTATCCAACCCGTCAGCAGACCTATTGGCTCCATGTTCAAATCTTAAACCTGATCGTTTTCCACCATTTCCTCAATAACGTCCTAGTGCAAACCACCATGGTGTCTAACCTGGGTTATTCAAGCAGCTTTCTAAGTGACCTCAGTGACTCTACTCTTGCTCTGTGTGGTTTATTCTCCACCCAGCAGCCTTACCGATCTTTCTCATGGTGAATCAGAATCACTGTCTCTTCATAACCACCCAATGGGTCCATATTACAGACGGACGGGGTCTAAATTCTTCTGTAAAGCATAGGATTCTCCCTACCATCAAGGCCTTGGTTTCTGACCTCAGCCTTCACCTCTCACTACTTCTCTCTTCTCTGTCTCTGTTCCAGCCAAAAAGGGAACTTACTGTTCCTTGTACACAATGAACATACTCAAAATTTTTGTACATGCTTTTCTTGCTGCCTGAAATCTTTTCCCCAAAATGTTGCCGTTATTTGCTCCTTCAGTTGATTTAAGTGTCTGGTCATCTGTCACCTTACCAAAGAACCATTTCTTGACTGCCCTATTTGTTTTCTATTGCTGAGTAAAAATTATCCCAAAGTGCAGTGGCTTAAAACAATAAACACCTATTAGCGCACACAGTTTTTTTTTTTTTAGAGAATAAGCAAACTTTATTTTATAACAGTATTACAGAAAGCAAAATATCATTTAATACGACTTGAAGCTGTTATATATCTACTCTGGCATCGTAACTATACGTGGGGTCAAAAGCAAAGGTCGAACATTTAACACAGTTACTAGGTCCCTATCAGGTTTCTGGGGTCAAGCTTTAAGTGGTGTAGCTTTCTTGTAACCATCAAAAAACCCACCAGAGCTCCTATTCCTCTCCCCAGTGTCCTCAAACCTGTGTGAATCACCCAACTATCTGAAAGAGAGATACAAGTAACAAGAAGTCAGTCTGACATGTAGACAAGGAGGTTTAATAAAAAGCAAGTGTTCTATGCAAGTGTTCAAATAATGTTAAGTATTGAAATTTGGACATGTTAAGAAAGAAAGCACTAAGGTTTTAAGCTGCCTGAATATTTTAGTAGAAGGGAAGAAATTGTTTCCTCTCTCATCCCTCTTGTTTCTGGAATGCCGCCGAAGAGCCCATGTCTGAGAAGCATTGGCACGGCGGTGCGATAGGGTCTCTAAACACAGTGCAAGGTCTGCAGACTTCTTCGTAATTCTCCTGTCTGGAGATTCTCTGACTTTCTACTGAATGTTAAAGTCACAGGACTGGAAAGTCGAAAGGGTTCAATATAAAAAATATCCCCAATTAAATTCTCAAACATTAGAAAATTTTCAAGGTATAAGAAATGCTTTTAATTTGTATAATTATTTTCTCATGCAGTATATTTACCGCAGTCTGAAAACTCTGTAAATATTTACTGTAAGAATTCAATGGGGAGGATCTGGAAGAAGGAAAGCCACTCTCTAAATTAGAGTTTCCTTTCCGCACAACAGCACCTGTTCAAGTGCACAGCACCTTACCAGCTTGGGCTGGCTTTGTTCACCATCATTTGATCAAAGTGAGTCATAAAAAGCAGGTAGTTGTACACAAAGTCAACAGGAAAAAAACAAAACTTCCTAATTAAAAAAAAAAATTAGGAATTGAGAGCAGCTTAGCTTGATGGTCCTGACTCAGAGGTTTCACTCACATCATGCAGGGCTGTTGTTATCTAAAGCCTGGCCGGGGCTGGAGGTCCCACTGGCAAGGTGGCTCTCCACGGGCCTGACAACTTAGTGCTGGTTGTCCATAGGAGGCCTCGGTTCCTCACCATGGCGACATCGTCAAGTGATGGTTGAGTGTCTTTGCAGTGTGCTAGCTGGCTTTCCCCCGGTGTGTGGCCCAAGACAAAAAGAAAAAAGAAGTCTCAATGCTGTTGGTAACTTGACCTTGGAAGTCAACACATCTTCGCTTCCACTTCACTCTCTTTGTTAGAATTCTATACCCATGCTTCACTGAAGCGGAGAGGAGTTAGGTTCCACATCCTGAAGGTACGAATATAAAAAAATCTGTGGACATACTTTACAATCACCATAACAAAGATGATATGCCCCATACCACCCCTCCTCTAGCTGCCAATCCCATTACCCTGCTTCATTTATCCTGTGCCACATGTAACTCATGGTACATCTTTAAAGAGGCAATAAAGTGAAGTTAAGAATATGAACTTTGATATTAGACTATCTCTATTCAAATTCCAGTTGTACAATTTACAGGGAATAAAACCTTGGTCGAATTGCATAACTTTTCTGTGCCTCAATTTTTACATCTGTAAAATGGGCACCCACATCATTACCTTAAAAGGTTGTGGTGAGGAATGAAGCAGTAGATAGGAAGATAAACAGAGATATCATTTAAAACTGTTCAAATTTTTTATTTAAAATTAAGTTAAATTTTAAATTAAAGAACTGCGTATTATGAGTTATTACATATTATTATTACAGATTACATATTATTACTGCTACTACTATTATTCTTATTCTCATTTTTAGTAAACAAACAAGTATGTGTTTATTCCCCTCCTACTGGAATATGATTTTCATCAGTGCAGGGAATCTGAGAGCCTGCATGTTCACCCACTGCTGTGTTCTCAGAGCCTGACATAGGTTTTCAAAAATATGTGTTGAATGAATTTATGCACTAGAGCGCAAAGACATTAGTTATATCTATAAGTGAAGATACTTAGTTATCTATTTCAGGTTTGGCAGCTATGATATCTTTAATGTATCAATGAATTTATCCATCCATTTCCTGCATTCAAAATGTTTTTGTTGAGTACTTCCTAAAAGTCTGACATATCCAGTAGCACCTATTTAAAGCCATCATCTTCCCACTCAGATATAAATTAAGTGTTCAGTCAGAAGACATTAGAGTTAGAGTAGAAAAATCGCAGAAGAATTGAGGGAGAAAGCCCAGTATGAATGAAGATAAACTGTGACTCTCGCCAGAGTTCTGTTGGTAATTAGTCTGTGCATTGTCTCACTGAGAAACATGTAGGTTAAACTGCTATATCTTTTTCTATTACAGATCATTAATTAGTCTTGAACAAATGTAAGAGAAGTATATGGGTGGGGAGAGAGCCTTGGTATAAGGTATAACTGGGGGGATGCTGTGAGAGTCTTCAGCTGGCTTCTCTCAGGGTAGTACGCTGTGCTTTTTAATTTCAGTGCTCATCCTGGAATTTCTTAATAAATTAATGATCTACAGAAAGCAGAGATCTATTACACATTTTCTTTCAAAATTCAGAAACTGAAAGCTTAAACACATTGAAACATAAACAAAAATCGAAACACAAAACCTGTGTTTTAAGTGTACAGTATACGGGGACTCCACAAAATTTCCAGCTTTACCTGAACCTGTGCCAGCGACAGGTCGGTGACTCACACAGATGTGCACATCAGCCATGGACTGCAGACAGAACTATAGCCCAAGGCCCGGTCTGGACATGGTCTGAAAACCTGTTATGCCCGTATGATGTCACTACACTTACTTTTGCACCTGCAGTTTGCTTTTTGGGGTTGTTTAATGGAAACTTCAAGTCCCCTTAAACCAAACATAACTGATGAAAGGGTGGTTGTGCTCTACCACGAGGATATGTACATTAACAAGTCCTAGTCCACCCAACCATGGGCATGGCCAGCTACTCTTGAGTGAGCCTGCTTTTGGCCAGGAAAATAAAACATTGTCCCTTTTAATTGATTGCTTCTACCAAGAACCTGGGGAGAAGGGAACAGCCTAGGCAAAATCTGGAGTACATTGAACTCCCCAATTTGCCTGGCCACTGCTTCTTTTCCTAATAATATTATGCTTATTTTATTCTTGCTGCTTATGTGAACCCACACAATGAGGTGTCATATATATTTTCTTTGATTTTCTTTCTGGATCAGAATGGTAGTTGCAGAATTACAATATGCTTCTAAGCAAGGAAAATCTATTACTGCTTATTGTGAAGGAAAACTGCTCTTTTAAATAAAAGACCTATGTTAGTCAGGTAATTTAAAATTGGATTGCTTCATGGAGTTATAACAGAGAGAGCAAATGGCAAGTACATTCTTTTTGTCATTATTTCACTAAATAAATAAATATATGTTATACATTTTATGGCCTGGCATGTGCTAGGCATTGAGGATACAAGATAGACAAAACATAAATGGTCTGTGGTCTCCAGGCACTTCTGTCAACACTGAGGGCAGGGAAAGCAGACATTGAGCAGATAACCATGCTAAACATGGGGACATGTCTGAGGTATGTCTGTGCAAATGCCTTGAGAAGACAAAACAATGATTTATTCAATTCAACAATATTTTAAAGTACCTACTCTGTGAGTACTTAGTCTGGAAGTAGCTACTCTGGGTACATAGCAGTGAACAAAAGAGGCAAAAATCTTTTTGTTAATTGAATAAAACAGGCAAAAGCCCTGTTTTTAGAGAAGCAACAAACAAAATGTTCTAGGGAAGAGTCTATCAACCAGAGGCGTGAGAGTAACAGGAGATGTGGTCAGAGATGTTCTGAGTGAGGTTGGGGGGTGGATGAAAGGGTCCCACCATTTACAAAAGCACTGGCTTGTTCCCTGGTAAGATGGAAGCTTTGGAGAACCTTGGGGAGGAGCGTGGTCTGCTGTGTCATAAAAGGTGACTGTGGCTGTAAGGGGCAGAGGTGGGAGCTGGAATGCTGATGAAATCTCTGTTTCATATCCAGGCGCCAGTTAGTGTGGCTCAGAAACTGCTGGCAACATTACAGGTAGTGAGAACTGGTTGTTTTCTGCGTATAATTTCAAGGTAGAGCAACAAAGTTAGCTGCTAGACTGGATAGGAATAAAAAAGAGAGGAGTCAGGGCGAATTCTAGGGGATTTCAAAATCTTGAGAGTTTTTAGGGACGTCTTCCTTGAGGGAGTGATGATTGAGTTGATACTTGGAGGAATAATAGGAATTATCCAGGAAAAGGGTAAGGATGAACATAGGTCAGGAGTTGATTACATTCCTAGGAAGATAAAGGAAAAGACTTTTATTTATTGAGGTATTGTTTAGCAAAATATGCTCAAATTAGAGTAGATTTATTATACTTGCAAAACTTTGAAGAAAGATATTCTTTGCAACATTGTGTACCATAAAATTTTGTACCATATGGCACTGTATTAATGATAAATTCTTTAATTAGGCTTATTGTACATAAACTTAATAAACTGTTGCACAATTTTTTTTGCTGACACTAGTCATCTGTACCTCAACAAGAAGAGAAAAAGCACAAGTGTGACTTTCCAAAATTACTTTGCAACCGTTTTCCTTAACGATAACAGTAGGGAAGAGAGAAGAACAGCCTACAGGATGTGATGGTATAATGGCCTGACAGAACTGTAGCCTTTTGCTGTAAATAAACCAGGAAACTTCCAGCCTGCTTAGAAGGATTCAAACCACACATTTAACCTGAATGAACTATATTAAATCTGGTCACATATTAAATAACAAATCTAAGCAAATATGTGTGGTAGTCTCAAGCATTTCATTTTCTGTTAAATATTTGCACCTTTTAATAGTTTCGTATTTATTTTACTTATTAAATAATTGCTCATCTCTTTTCTGTTTCTTAAACACAGTATTTATATAAAAGAAGTCATAACAGAAAAGCAGTGCCCTGAAAGTTGTGTTTAATGCATTTTAAATCATTGCTTTGCCCTTTTGTTTTACTTCATTTTTTGTTTCGTGTTTTCATTTTTTAGAGCTCCTTACAGAGGTATCGAATCTTAGAAGAGTTATTAACCAAACTTTTAAAAAATTAGGTTATTCAAACTGCCCAAAACTATAAAAAAGACATCGAAGGCTTTGTATGATGTTATTTTTAAAACCAGAATCATCAAGTTTGGTTTGATTTTTCCAGAGGAGGAAATCAGAGGCCTTAGGGCAGGAGGTGTAGAATTATGAAAAGGCAGCTTTCCCAGCATGGGACTGATGGAATAAGGGGCAACCCTGTCAGGACGCACATCTGGCCACGCCTCTCATTCTAAAGTGAGGCGTCAAGTCTTCTTGCTGGAGAACTGTGGTCCACTACTCAGACCACGACCTCCATGGCTTTGTAAACGCACAGGTGTCTCGGGGATCCACACTGGGTTCCATCTCTCCTCTTCTGTTTGAGGCCTATGGAGGTGTGTATGATGATGTGACATGTAGTCCAGGAAAATCAACCCTTTTCAGTCATTGTAGTTATTGAAAATTATTTAAAAAGTTACATTTTAGTTATAAAAAAATTTAAAAAACAAACTTAAATAGTTGTTGATGTTACATAGAGAAAATAACATTTATAATATATATTATATATAAAATTTGTATTGATTTTTCTATTAGCTAAGTCTGTGTGTGTGTGTGTGTGTGTGTGTGTGTGTGTGTGTATGTTTTTTTCTCAATAAAGACATTAGTTTTCTAAAGGGTAAAGCTGGAATACTACTCAAGTGACTTTTGCAATTCTTGGGCTTTTGGGAACTTTCTTAGGACGATATTCTGAAGAAAGCCAGATGCCAGGAGAAGAGCCGAGAACCAGTGTGCAGCTGTCTTTGCATGGGCTCTTATGGTGGATTTCATACAACTGCTCACACCAAAACTCTAACCTAATGCTACCAGGACATCTAAGAACTGGGAGATGCCAAATCCATTTTATCTCAAAGTTTTATTACAAGGTAAAAGTAAAAGTGATTCTCAAAGTGCAAAAACTGTACAAAAATCAAGTAGACACTAGACATAGTCCAATGCCTGGTTCGTGCTTCTATTTTGTTCAAGGTACACGGTTTCAGGCTCAAGTTTACCTCATTCGCTTGTGGCATCTGCCCAGCATGGTCATGCCAAGGGCAAGCTCTCTTATGAAAGAAGGTAATGTTAATTATCACCTAAGAGCCTCTAGTTTTGTAATTGCTCTTTAATGAACCTTAGACAAGACATCTCTGGAGAAGAAATGCCATGAATGATTATCCCCATTTTATTGATGAGAAAAATGTTGGTTTTAGATATATTGAATCTATATGCTGAAAGTACTCTGAACTCTGCTTCATACACATGAGCTGACGTGTTGTGATATCAATTATTACTATTATTATTTATCTTCGCTGTTGGTGCTCTTTGATGAAGCACAATGATATGGCATGCTTTTGCCCAACTAAAAGCATTTCCCTTTTGATGTTTTCCTGTGCAAAGCCTATTTATTGTGGGCTTTCTTTCATCCACCTGAAGCATGCTTGATGAGCTCTCCGAGCAGGAATTGCTAACGGTTTTTATAAAGGACAACCTGTCCGCCTTTGCATTCTTTACGCATGATTGAGTTTTAAAGTGCAGGGCTGCGGCAGCTTCCTACATGACGTGGGCTCAGTAAACCTGTCTATCGGACGTGGTTCGGCAGCATTTCAAAAGCCTCACCCTGGCCTCAGGTGCATTTGAGGAAAATGTCCCCTCTCAGCAGGCATGTGTGAAAATCTAAATGCAGCCTTGGCCCTGGTTAGAAGAAAGTCCCCAGAAATATCAAGGATTCCTAAATGTGTGAATCCACATCTGCCTTTAAGCCTGTTTTAACTACTACCATTAAAATACGAGGAATCAAACATATTGCATACAGGCTCAGCTGAGTTCTATGTTCTTGACTAATGCTGGCAACCTTCATTCAAGAAAGGGCAACTCTTTAGATGGAGGATAACTGACTTGTTGTAACAGCAAATTTGCGGCTGAAGAGTTAGAGCTAATTGGCAGATAGACTCGAGTCAGGAGTGGGCTGTTGTACTAAAGAAAAGCCCCACCCTGGCAGCCTGGGGTTAAAGCCCCTTTATTTGAAAACTTCATATCATCAGCTTTCTCCTGGACCCCATCACAGAGGAGCAGAAGATTGACCTGTTTCCTGAACGATACTCTGGCTCTTAGAACATACAGTTTTTTTTGTCTGGGTACTGGGAACTAATACTTCAGTTTTCCTTGAGTAAGAGACTCATTCCTTTTCGTGAATTGTTCATAAAAGCAGGATACTTTGTGTCTAAGCAGAGTACAGGGTGGGAATATCATCTGATAAAAGGGGAGCATGAAGATGTCCTTTCCAGACATCTCTTCCGTTTGTTGAAGTCTCCTCCTAGAGTTCCCACTTTTGAGGTGGTCATTACATTTCAAGGTATAAGTTTTTATTCAGTTATTAGCATTCACTACCCAAACATTATGAATCAGTTTATCCAGTTACCTGAGCACCAGTGTTATAGACAGTTGCCAACACATCAAACGCTAGAATCCCATTGGCCTCAGGAGCAATCTGCAAGTAGCAAGTCCATCTCAGGCGCTGCCTCTGCTCCAGGCTCTGCTCAAGTAAGTTCTGATTAGGAAATGAAAGGGCGTGGGAATGTGACATGCTTTGCAAGGAGGCCAAATTCAGGTAAAGGTGTTTGAACAGATAGAATCCTCCCATTCCTTTGATTAGCAACTGAATTGTGCAACTGTCATCTTTCAATGTGGTTGAAATATTAAAATATTGAATATAAATCTTCCTATTTAATGACTACTCAATTCAAGGACTGTGGCATTAGAAGAGAAAATATATAATTTTATCTATTTTTTATACCTTTAGACAAATGAAGAGATATGTATATACATATGTATACATGTAGGTGTAATATGCATAATACATTGTAGGGAAACTAAGTTCCATGGCCGGCATCCTCACCTGATCCTAAGCTACTTGCCTGCTGTGTGTGCAGTGATGTAATACTTAGCCCACTGCACAGGACCCTGCTTGCACACCCATTGGCAATAAGCCGTTACTGCCTGTGTTGCTATAAAAAAGGGTTCTGCTTGGTGCTAAGAGGGGAGGAGAGCAGAGCCTGGAGCAGAGGCAGCGCCTGAGGTGGACTTGCTACTTGCAGACTGCTCCTGAGGCCAATGGGATTCTAGCGCTTGACCTGCCACCGTAAGAATAAAGCTTGGTATGAGCCCCTTTTTACTCCCAACATTCTGTGGTCATTTTTCAGTCTCACCAAATCCGGAGTGAACTTGCCTGGAGCTGAAAAACCCTTTGACTCAGAGAGCTGCATACATGTATGTGTGTGTGTGTGTGTGTGTGTGTGTGTGTGTGTGTGTGTGTGTGTGAGATATGAGGACAATATTGCCATTGAGATCACAGCAATTTAAGCAAAGTGTTGTGTGTGCAGAGGAGTTACAGACTAATCCTCTCTCAGGTGGACTGGGCCAGGTTCAGAGCAGCGTGGCTTTTGTGTTCTGCCTCGATGAGTAAACAGGATCATGAAAAGCAGGAAAAAGGGAGGAAAGAATCCCAGGAAAGGGAAAGACAGAAGCAGAAGTATGAATGTAACAAAGGGGGATGGTGTGGGAAACAGGAAGTAATTTCAGTTTCCTGGAAAAGTCAAGTTCTTATAAAGATGTACGAGTAAAAGTAGGTTGAAGTAGGATACAAAGGGCTGCAAGGCCATTATAAAGGGTTTGGAATTAACAGTGTAGGTGATAGAAATTAATAAAAGGATTATAAATAAAGGGGTGATATGGTCAGTTTTGTGCTTTGGAAAGAAAACCCCTGGCCAAGAGCACAACTTAGAGATGGGTGTAGGGGCTACTGCAATAGTTAGTCGGGAGAGTTTGTGAAAAGAAAATAGAAACTATGGAGGCTTGGCCAGGGCAAAGGAAATGAAAATTAATCAGGAAAAAACTAGGATACAGCACCGAAAGGATTTTATAACTTAATTCAATGAAGGCATTGAAGCAATGGGTACCCTTGAAAAAAAGAGGAGATTATGAATATATAAATATGAATAATATGTAAATATATATCACTAACTGAATAGGGAAAGAGAAATTTAAGGAAATCTGTCTTTTTTCCTATTGCCCCTTAAGCCACTCCTGATTGATATTATAATGATACCGATAATAGTGTTAAGCAGTTGATGAGTGTTTATACTGCATCCTCACAGCAAACCTGATAAATGGATAATACTATCAAGACTTTATAGATAAGAAATCATACACAGAAAGGTTGTGTTTGATATTAGAGAAATTTAGCTAGTCAATAAGTTACAAAAAGGGTCAAATTCAAATGTTTTCACCCCAAGTTTAATCTTCTGAACATTCTATCATAGACATTTTCCTGAGGTCAACATATCCGAGGAGACAGATGATCAATATGAATTGTTCTTAATCTTTTTCTGGGGGGGGGGGTCCTTTATTATGTAAACAATATGAGGAGACACTTTCTTTTTCTGCCAGGAGGAGAAAAAGGAAAAGCATAAAAGGTTAAAATATTGGCACTAAAATTTACATAATTAAAGAAAGTTAGAAATAAGCTCCATCAGTCTATTAGTTGACATGGCAACTATTCCTGGATCTGGGCAGGCAGGGAGGGGGGGACACAGTCTTTGTTACTCCATTGATACTAACACTTAATAATGTCATATATCTGTAGTTATTATAGCATAAAAATTATTTCCATATTTCACTGTTAATTGTGTAAGTCAATTTTATATTTCATTCTATCCTCGAAACAACCATTTCTGTAGGTAGGACTGATTCTTTTTATGTCCACTTTCTAGGCAAGGAGATTGAAATCTTCCTGAGAGCAATTAAGTGACAAAAGTGGAACTTGGATCTTAATCTTCTGACTCAAGGCCTGGGATTCTTCCCATGATCCCACATTACCCAGGACAAGGGTGGTAAAATATCTGAAGGCAAGCCGTTTCTGTTATGAGGAAAGAAATTGAGAGTTAATATTTTAAACTGCTCTTCCAGCTCTGAAAGATTTTAAAGAGGAAGCCGCAAGCTGGCCATGCTTCATTTATCTTATCTCTCTGAAAAGGAATAAGATGTAGTTTGAAATTCCCTAGAGCCATGAAGTCTACTGCACTCACAGAGCTTCCTGTAATTAAGGGCTACATTACATTTGGATGGAAGGGGCAAACTCCTTCTGGAAGCACATAGCCATATGCAAGCCTTAATTTAATAAAAAAAGAAATCAGAAATCAATCACAAGCAAGACTTATTAGGATTAGGATGTTAAATAAAACCACGTCCAGGGCAGAGTCGACAAAAATCTCTCTCTGGGTTCGTAGGAGATGAAGGTCTTCTGCAATTATACAAAGGATTTTACCTTCGAAGTTGGTGGAAAAGAAGAGAGATCATTTTTTTGGTCTGAGCTGGAAGTCTACTGAACTTTTCAAAAGATTTGGTGAACAGATGCTTTTAAAGCTCTTACCAGCTCAGCCTTCACCACTAGTAATTTCAAACAAAGCAGGAGGTCGGAGCATTAATGTTATTTGCCCGCCTTTGTCTGTAGTCCCCTGGGCTACCCACTCATACAGAACAGCCTGGAGCAGCCTGGGGAAGCTCCTGTGGTGAAAACGCATCAGTGTCGGCCTCTAAACTGGGAGCTTGATGTCAGTATGAACTAATTTTTCCAGTTTCTCCCCTACCTTACTTCTTTCTGGCCACATTATAGCCACAGAATACCCATGACCTTTCTCTAAAGATACACTGTTCTGTTTGGGTTGTTATCATGAATTTGTCATTTCTTGCCCATGCTGAAGTCTAAGTTTTCATGAATAATGAGCCGGTGTATGAGGAATTAGTGGTGACACTTGCTGGAGATTTTATATCCCACTATAGAAGATCCCGTCTTAGGTGGGGGAGCCCCTAGAGGCAGATCTTGAGGTAAGGTTCTTGGGGAGGGATCCATCAAGGAGGTCCTTCCTGGAGAAGCTGTTAGGGAAGGTAAGGCGAGGGAAGAAGCCAGCGAAGTGCATGTCCAGCCAAGGCCTCCTGAGTGTGGCCTCAGCGCCACCTTGCAGGGAACCCGGGCTTCCCCTTACTCCTCAGAGTCCTCCACTCTGAAGCCAGAGAGGCGAGCTTTCAACCCCTCACCTGCTGCCCATTGGCTAATTAAGGCTTCCCCTTTGGGGTCCCCCATCTCTCCAGAATGCCGGTCCCAGTAGCCTGGGGACAGTCCCAGAATAGAGGCAAGTTTAAGCAAATGTTTGTCCAAATGACAGAGAGTCCCAGCAGCTGTTGCCAGATCACTGACTATGGACACACCAGGACAGGGTCGAGTTGCATCAGAGATTTGTATTTTCCCAGATCTCATGAGTTGATTGTGAAACAAATGATAATGAACAGCCCTAGAGCGGCAACAGTTCTCTGAAGAATGGTGCATGGAAAGGGTTGAAGTTCTATGGCAGACAGGGAGCGGCACAGGGCACACTGGGGGAGTTGGACATGTGGCCTCAAGGATGCTGCAGGATACTACATAGCACCCCTTGGGAGACATTAAATCTAAAGTGGCTATTTGAAATATTTATTACTATTTTTACCTAAACTCCTGCAATAGACAAAAAAATCCAAAACATCAATGGCAATTTCAGCTCTTAAAGAGCAAGTGCTAGTTTCCCATTGACATTTTAGGGATGTAGAGGCTTCCTGGTGATCCGCTTTGTCAACCCCAAATTGGAGAGTGTATTACTACAGCAGCAGAATTTGATTACAGCTTTGTATCTTCAATGAACCTCTCTCCTGCTCTGGTTCAGCCCTGCTCCACTGCCCTGGCCCCAAGTCAGAGCACGGAGGGCAGGATACACAAACAGCTGAAGACAATGGGCAGAGTGGAGACTCTGCAAATAAGGTGCTCAGAAAAAAAAAAGATCTGATCAAACGTGAGGCTTGACTTCTGACAATCAGAGCACAGATAGATCAAGCCCGTTCCCTTGTAAGAAAGCATGTGGTATAGTTCATACACCCAAAGTTAGGACAACCCTGTGAATCACAAGCAGAGGCATGAGGAAGGTATTTTGAACACAGAATAACTTCTTAAAACTAATCATCATTAATGTCTGCAAGACTGCATTGCCAATTTCCTGAATAAAGGCTAAAAAGGGAGTATTCTGAAATCTGGAATCAGACTATTAAAGATGTATGGTATCCAGGCAGAGCGCTTCAGCCGCTTCTTCCTGTCTGCTGAACTAGGGAATGTGGGTGTATGTGTGTGCGTGTGTGTGTGCACACGCGTGTGTGCATGGGCAACGTGTAGAATATTCTCCATTAGCAACCCTCCCCAAGCTCCAGATGCACTTCCCGCCCAGTGCTCTGGGAGTCTTGGAGGGCGTCAGAGGACTCTGCCCTGTGGCTGGGGGTCACTGGCCGTGGGAGGCAGTGAGACAGCTGGGGGAAGAGACTGAGACCAGAGTGTTCCCAGACTCCCTCCCTCCTGGGCCACTTAGGGCAGCTTACTGCTCCCTGGGGTTTAGTAGCTGTGTCCTCCGCTTGAACTCTTAGGCTATGAGCAGCCAGTGTGTTCTCCCTGTCGCTAGCTCTATTTCCCTGTTGTTTCGGTTCCGGTGGTTGTCAGCCCTGCGGGAGGAGGCGAGGGACTCACTCCTCTCTGGGGACTTCTCTGACTCCCGCTCGCGCCTCTGTAAGGAGTTCCTTTACTAAACTCCCCTCAACCTCCCCATCTGAACACAGCTTCTGAGACTTGACTAACACAGAAACTTTACCCTAGAAGATGCATCTGTTCCCGAATCTGTAGTTCTCACATACTTTCTTATCCCTTAATAATCATGGGACTGTTAGCAGCCGAGCTACGCTCAGACCCAAGCCAGCAGGCACCCTGCTCCAGGCCCTGTGCTTTCAATGCTTCACTTACCACAAACATGCACAAAAATGAATTCATTTAAAAAAGCACCTGGGTGCCTCTGTCCCTTGAAACGCCGTGCTCAGCCCCGGTGCTGACCGCCTACCCTCACGACTAGTAACATTAGGTCTCAAGGAAATACTTCTCCGTATTTTTGCTGTGGCTCTGAGACCCAAGTACTGTGTCCAAACCTTTAGACGTTTGGAATTGGGCTTCTGCTAGTGTGGGAGACCGACGCTGCATCAGAACACAGGCAGGGCAGAGTGGAGGGGGTGCGCCACTACGTGAGAGGGAAAACTAACTTAGCAAATCCTTTCTCCCAAACAAGAATGCAGTAATTTCTTGTATCGCAAAGTATCATATCCTTGCAGGGCAGAGCGCCTGTTTTCTACTCTCTCTTCCTCTTGCAGTTTGTCGTTCCGGAGTTCATTACGCTTTAGCGTGGCAGAGTCCCAGCAGTTGCACAAAGTGGCAGAAGAAGCAGCTGTGATACTAAATAATTCATATTTCATTTCAATTTATTCATATGTAGGTAGAAATAATTCATATTTCTCTTCAACTTTTTATAGACTTGAGCCATTCACAAATAAATAGACACTGAAAACTGGGCTTGCAAATAATTTTATTTTTATAAAGGTACATTATAAAATTAAATAAAATCTTAAAAATAAAATAATTCCGTTTTGTTTACATATTCCTTCAGTTTTGATGTTTATTATAATTGATAATATTTTTTATTTTAATAGATAATCTTCAGTATTTTAGAAGAGAAAGATTTTGAAAATAACATTAATATTTCAAACTCAATATTTACTTTATATTTTGAATAAAGAATATATTTAAATGTGTAGTCTTTAATGAAATCACACTTTAATTTTTAATTGTTTACATCAAGGATGGGCAAACTTTTTCTGTAAAGGACCAGATGTTGAAATGGTACATGGTTTCATGCTATACAGTCTTTGTTATAAGTACTCACCCCTATCCCTGTATCGCAAAAGCAGCCAGAGGCAGCATGTAAATTAAGAGGCAAGGCTGTGTTCCAATAAATCTTTACTTACAAAACAGGCAGACAGTCCACAGCCTTAGTTCACTGGCCGTTATCCATTTTGATAATAGGATAAAAATTATGTGAATCTTTGTTATAATAATATGTTAGTGATTTTGCTTACTCTTTATTAAATCAGTGTGAATGATTTATCTCTTATGTCTTTATATCATTACTTCTCAAAACAGTATAATCCATCAACAGAACATAGACAGAATAATAGTAATTAAATTTGGTCCTCTGATACTTCGGCTATGTTAGCTATAAAGAAACCATAGTTTAACACAAATATTAAAAGTTTTGTTGTTGAAAAGTATATGTATCAAGATTGCCTTAAAGGATGTATTTAAGACTTTGCTACCTTTATTTACAGCTTACTTAAATTTAGATGTATGGTATGTGGGCCTTCAACTGTGCTCTCACCCTGGGCACCGACAATTTGCAGGTGGCCCTGGTTATTTGTTTTCCTCTCTAAGAGCAGCCTTATCAAGAAAGAGTTTCCATGACTCCAGAAATTACAAACCAACAAACTCCAGGGCGTGTTGAGCTCACCTGGCCTGTATCAGCAATGTTCACAAAATGTATAATTACTTAAAAACGAACTTCAGGTAAAAACCCAGATGTCTGGCTTCTTTTTAATAACCTGGCAAAACCGGATGCCTCCTTGGGGGACAGGAATGTCCTCCCCAGTCTGCAAAGTCTCGTGCATCACCGATGGCATCCCCGACAGGCCAGCCCACCTCTCTCCTTCACATTACCAGCCTGCCTTCCGTGGCGTTTGGTTTCTGAAGCTATTCCAGACCACTGGAATGCAGCCCATCTCTGCTCTGCATCGGCACTGCAGTAATCGCCCCTGTCCCAGGCAGAACATGTGAATAAAACCAGCCACCTGAGCGACAAGATGGCCATGCAATTCCTCATCCTGAGCGATTCCAGCCTTTTGGGTCCTGGAAGTGCTGCTGAGGATACTGCTCTGATGGCTTCCTGCTCCTCACCTCTAATTCATAGAGGGAAAAGGAGTGAATAGCACAGTTTGCACCAATCTTCCACATTTTTCAAAATAATACTGCAGCTCCATCATATCCAGGGCTGTGATCTCCAACAGCTGTGGAGTAAGTGGTCTAACTTCCGACAACATAACTATGATAAAAATCTAATATTCTGGCCAATAATTAATATGCAAAGAAGAAGAAATCACCCTTTCTGCTGAAAGAAAAGTACTAAGGAGGAAAAAAGGGGCTTTAAAAATTTAATTGCGTCCTTGCTCACAGTGAGAGCTTTTTGAGAGAAAAGGTGCCGCTACTGAGAACTTGGCTGAGCAGTGGCCCCTCATCTTTTTCTCAGCAAGGCCCACGGAGGAGCGATTTGAAATTGAGAAGATAAAGGATAAGAATTAACTGTTACTCTGCATAGCGCTGCAATACCGTCCTAGCGTCCCAACCCAGAGCAATGCTTTGACAATTAGGTTAGGAAAATGTTTTCCTACTTTTTGTTTTGGCCATGAGTGTGTGTGTTGTAGGTTCTAGTCCCAGCACTTACCTGCTACAACTACTTGTAACATTTGATCGAAGCCTGAAGTGAAAAGTGCATTTTATGTTGTAACTGTATAGACACACACACACACACACACACACATACATACATAATTTTGGAAAAACCTTTTCACAAAACAATACCTACTATCATATTGCTTGGGATACACACGGACATCTTCTATTCTTTTTCAGGCTCATCTTAAAAAAATATATTGATAACAGTCCTCTAAGCCAAGGAGTCTCAGTGGGAGTGATATTGTCCCCAAAGAGTAAAAAGGGGTTCTTGGGGACAAAGAAAACTTGCATAGCATAATAGATCCGGGTCCTCCGAAGGGTCACAGTACTTGACTAGGTGTACAGCGTGTCTAGCATATTAACACAGGTGTTAAGAAAAGGTTTTCTGAAAATTCTCCTTGGGGGCAATTGAAAAAGAAGTTGGGATACCCTACAAAACTGACCTGCAATTTGAAAACTGTGTGCTCAAAAACTCCAGAGATCAAACAACTGTGCCTGAAAGTGACATTGTTAGCAGAGAAGGTAAAGTAGACCTAGAGATCACAAGCACAGTGAACATTAGTCAAGAGCCAGAAAATAACAATCCTAGTTCCATTTTTCTCCATAGGGTTTAGGGTGCCAGCCGCTTTTCTGAAACGACCCCTCTTCCCCGTTTTGTTCCTCCGGATTAAACAGATCCGCTTCCCTTGGTGACAACAAGTCAGGGTCCCTGTTCCAGCTCAACTAAAGGGAAGAAAGGAGATTATTATCATTAGTGTGAGTTTAACATTTTAGGCTGATTTTAGGAACCAATAGTAATCACAAAACTATAGAATCTGCCCAGGAAGTCATTTAGGGGAAAGAAAAGAAGGCTGATGCACGAAGTCAAGGCAGCGACTAGGGGAACGTGAGCTCTTCAGTCTTTACATCACACTGCATTAAAACTACTTAATAAATCAACTCCATTTGTCAACATTTTTTCCTTCTTCCCTGTTCTTAATACCGATTCTTTCCCTCCAGTCCCTACATTTCCATCACCGGACCCTTCCATGGTAAGCCTTATAGTATAGAAAAATAATAAGTATTATAAATTTCATATTAGGGAAATTAAATACTTGGAGTTTCTTTCTATCCTGAGTCTAAGATCCAAAAACATGTGGAACTAGGTTTTTATATGCATCAAACGAATTTGGATGCACATTAAATTCCGTGCATGAGTTGACATCAAAATTTGCTGTGACACTGGCCAATAATTGCATTTGAGACTGCCAGTGCGCGTTGCCCTCAGTTTCTAGGAATCTCCAGCTGTGGTAGCAGACAAATAAGATCTGAGCGGTGGAGAAAAGGGCATGTGCGCCCCAGTCTCCCCTATCCATATGCCCATTTAGCTAACTCAAAGCTACAGTCACAAAATGGAAATGGTCGCTGGCATTTTGGCCCATGCCATCTCTGTTAGAGGTGCGATGTGGTGCGCATGCGCATTCTGAATTGGGACGTCAGATCACATCAGTGGAGGACCAACATGCTGAGGCACCCGGGCGGCGGAAAAGCCAAGTCACACCATTGCGGGTGGGGCAGGAGTGGAAGACAAAACATAAGACTGCTTTTATCACGAAAACGTGTATTTTGGAAGGGCAAGAAAGAGTTTTTATGGGGAGATGTGGAGGTTAAAACCGTCAGTGAAGAGACCATTTCCTTCTAAATCTCTTTCTCTGACTCTTGTTTCAGATTTTTGTACTTCATGGTCCCAGACTGACATTCTGAAGTATTAAAATTAATTTAACCTCCTCTAAAATTAATATTTTATTATTAACATGTTTTTGGATATTAGACTCGAGATAGAAAGAAACTCCAAGTATTTGATTTTCCTAATATGAAATTTATAATGTTTATTATTTTTCTATACTATGAGGCTTACCATGGAAGGGTCCAGCGATGGAAATGTAGGGACTGGAGGAAAAGAATCGGTATTAAGAACAGGGAAGCAGGAAAAAAAATGTTAATGGAGTCCCTTTAAAAATGACATCTGACATCCAGGTCCAATCTGTTTTTCATACTCTCATTACCGATATTTTTATTCAGTAAATCAGCTTATTTGGTAAGGATGCACTGTGATTTCTAATAAAGTTCTGTGTGATGATTTTTTCAGAAATCCATGACCTTAGTATGACTCTGGAAGTACAATTCAAAATGGGAGCTGGAGACATCTTTAAGTAAATAAACAAACTCACACATACACACTTCATTGAACACTTGGCGAAGAATGCCCAAAATATTGTCAAGATATCATTATTCTTGGTCAGCTGAGCCCTCAAAACTGTCTTTAAGCCATCAACATATATGTTCTTCTGTGTATTTTCTTCTGTGCCTCTTCTTGCTGGAAATGTGTGACTCATCAACTTCGGGGCCAAGAACAAGTCTGAAGGGAAGACAATCCAAGTAATTAATTATTTGGGCTGGAAATCTTTTGCAACATAAGGTTACCATAATGGAAAATCTTTATGTGTATCACAATACTGTTTTTAAGGGTCCTTTGATTAAAATTTTAGAAATATGGCTTATTTTTATTTTTTGAACAAGCCAACTTTTTCTAACTGGCAGAGTTCCACTTTTCCACATTTAATTCACATCAAAAAAAAAGAGAGAATTTCAGACAGAAGAATATGCTGGTTATGGCTGCACTGACACTTACCAGATGCTTCTGAGAACAGATTATCACTTTCCAACTAGTTGGTTAACTAGTAAGGTAAGCCAGTAGCGATGGGCACTATTGGAATAGATGTATTTTTGCAGTAACTCACGCTCCAGGAAGTATTGACACTTGGTACCTATCAATTAATGAGATTCGGACATTTATCATTCTAGACTTGTGGGAGGAGATGGCAGTAGATTCCTAATCATGCAATTGTTTAAGTAACCTATTCTTTCTCCTTTGCAATTTCAGGTCGCTGTGGGCTGAGGCATTATGAAGTCCAGACACACTTTCAGTTTTAACTCCTTAAAACAATCTCATTTTCCTGTGTAATTGAGGTTTTTTTCTTGGCTTATTCTGTAATATATCATCTTGTATCCTATTATTGTATTCTGGCTTGTCTGGACAGTACTGCAATAAATTGGGATGGCTGACAGAGCATTAAGTGAATGTCAATGAATTATGAGAAACTTCATTCTTCCAGCTATACAAAAAAATATTTGACACCTCAATAAAAAGGCAAGAGGGTAACTTTAAAAACAAATCTCTAAAAATTTAAATATTAGTCCTCATATTTTTCCCATTATGCTATGTAGGAAAGAGAGCTGAAGAAACATTTTTAAAAACTGTCATGATAGTGTATCTCTTTTTATAAAGTCCTTGCAAACTGAGTTTATTCAAGCTTTTCAGATGCATTTTTTTCTTTTTTTTTAATATCATTTAACATGTGCAAGTTGCTAAATTTAGGTTAGACTGGCCATTGCCAATAATTTATCATTGTCCGTGTGAGGTGTTTGGTGTCTGGCTAGAAAAGATAATTTTCTCCAGGCTATATAGAGGGCTCATCTCTCAGTATGATGTGAATTTTGCATGGTGATTAAGAGAGAGTTTAAAAATAGTTGTGGTGATCCTATAATGTACTATCCGAACTGGACACTTTGTGAGGGTGAAGGACTTCCACTGAGCTGTGACTCCCAGCGAGAGCCAGCAAAGCCCTGGGACGGCAGTACATACAGTTTCTATGCATCACAGATGTCCAAGGCCGTTTTTAAAAATTTTTAAAATATGTGTTGCTGATCCTGTCAAGTGTTTAACTTGTTATTTTTCCACACTTTTGCAATAAGCCCACTGTTTGATAGGCTGGGGGAGGAAGAATATGTTTTATACATTTACTTTTATTTTAGTAATTGTAATTCTAATTTTTCATGTCTTCTTTTTATAATAGGCTTTGAATTAACCTTCTGTTTCCCCTTGGTGAAATTCCATTTTGTCCTCTTTTCCTCTCCTCTTCTCCTGGAATTTCATGTCTGGGTGATGGCGACTTTGGGTGGAAAAATGTCTGGCCGCTGAAATTATGAGAGAATGTGGGTGGTGTGGTCTGAGAGTGTCGGCAGGGAGAGAGGCCTCTCCCTGGGCCCTGCTGGACTCGCTGTGTGAGAGGAACGGGAGCCCAGGCCCCCTTCTCAGCAGACAAACGTCCCAACAACCTGCCCCTCCCTTCATGCTACAGCGTCATTGCTGCTTCACTACCTGGTGAATGCAAGACTCGACTTGATAGGGATAAGGAGAATGAAAGTTTCTCCACTGAAGGTCTTTAAATGAAAGCTTCCTCTGTTCCCTGATCAGGTGTCTGTCAATCTTTTTATCCTTCAAAACTGTGTTGAAGTGCATCCATCTGCTACTGTCTCTTAATCCGTTCTTGTGTGCTTGTACTTCTTAAACTCCTTTATTTTGTTATTTTAAAAAACTTTGGAAGAGAAAAGGGTCAAACAGTTTTGTATCTATTCCACGTCCTTCGAGTAGAAGTCTTTCAGAATGATAGCTTTAAAGCTTAAGTCTGATAATGTCATTTTACTTTAAGAAATCTTTTCATATTGCTTCTGAAGCCATGAGTGATCTGGTTTCTGAATTCTCTCCATGGTCATCTCTAATCTTGTGTCTTTCACTCTCTTTGCTACACACACGCACGCACGGACACACGCACGCACATGCGCACACGCACACACACGCACATGTACACACGCATGCACACACACACACACCGGCACAGGCACACGCACACGCACACACACACACGCACACACGTACACACACACACGCAAACGCACACACGCACGCACACACGCACACGCACGCACACACACACAAGCATGCACACACGCACACACACACACACGCGCACACGCGCACACACACACGCACACACACGCACAGGCACACACACACACAGGCACACACACGCACGACAGATCTTTTTCGGTCCCATTGATGTGCTGTGCTCAGCCTAGTACAGGTCTCAGTCCCTCCAAAGATAGGTCTTCTTGGTGTTTTCCATCTTTGAGTTACTATGGGTTTTACTTATTTGTTTGTTCATTTATTTATTTATTTTGAAGAGGGGGGGGTCACAGGAATGCAAAGCTGTTTTTATTTGAAGTTTTATTGAGATAATTGCAGATTTCTATGAAGTTGTAAGAAAAAACACTGAGAGATCCTTTGTGCCCTTTGGCCACTTTTCCCCAGCTATAACATTTTGCAAAACCATGGTACAATATCACAACCAGGATAGTGACTTGATAGCCCCATGGATCCCGTTCATAGTTCCCAGATTTATGTGTGTATTTGATTCTCTACCAAGTTTTGTGTGGCCCCCTGCCTGTGTCCCTACAGCCTTTGGGGGCAGCGGTTTCCTGCCATCACTTCATCCCCGGCCCAACGGCTGAGCTCTTCCAGCACCTGGGTAACCAGCTCCCTGTCTTAAATGATATGTATTCAGATACTTGATTGGAGTCTGACTGAAACAGGAAATGAACCCAGCTAAGTTGGAGAAAGAGAGTCTGTCTCTTTTTTCTTTCTAATGTAAAGTTCTATACAACTTTCTTACATATGTAGCTTTATGTATCCACCTCCACAGGTAAGATACTGAATATTTCTGTTACCACAAGGATTCTTTATGCTGCCTTTTTTTAATGCAGCCACCTCCCTCCTATCCACTGGCATTTTCTAAAATTTTTTTTAAATTTCAAAAACACGTCAATACAATCATCCAGCATATAACCTTCTTGGAATGACTCTCACTTGGCATCATTCCTTGGCGATTCATCCAAGTTGTGACATGTATCAAATACTTTGTTCTTTCTTACTGAGTGGTATTTATTACTGAGTATGCAGGTATGCACTACAGTTTGTTTAAGCATTCGCATGTGGCAAGACCACTGCCTGTTCCAGTTTTTGGTTTTTACATATAAAGCTGCTGTGAACACTCATGTAGCAGTTTTTGTGTGATGATTCTGCATTTTCTGCTGGCAAGACGCCTCAGGGAAGGGCTTTCATCGTGCTCTGTTCTTTCCTTCATGGAATTAGCTTTATCTTCACGTGTGCATGGTGATTCCACTATAATTAATATGTTCTGCTGGACCTTAAAGTTCAAGGGGGCAGGAATTATGTCTGTTTTCCTCTTCATTGTTTCCCTATTGCCTAATAGAATGCCTGGCACATAGATTTTTGGGAAATAAATTGTTGACCAAATAAACGAATCGCAGTAATAGGTAATTTATACATGTGACTTATCTACTGTTACCACATCCCTGAAATTCATAAATTTATAACTCTTACTTTATGGATGAAGAAAATTAAGTAATTTATCCAGATTACTCTGCAAGAAAGTAAGCCAGCTAGACTTGGAACACATCATCTGTTTGGCTTCAAAACTCCTGCTCTTCCTGCAACCGCTTTCCCTGCAGCTATGAAATTATTTCTACTTTTCTCTGACGGATCCATTCAATTGCAACCATAGACACAGCTGCGACAAAATACAACATGCAACTGATAACCTAATACAGTGATCGGATGAAATGAAAACCAGCCCCACTGCCTTTTGTGTTATGATGGAGCACATGAAGAAAGTATACGTAGCTGCTATGTAATTTCCAGTTTGCACGTGTGAGAATCTCTATTTCATAAGACACAAATAAGCCCGGACGTATTTGGTAATGACTGTGTTAATACAGAGTAATTGCACAGCGGTTTCTTTCTTACAAATGATATGGTAGTTACACTTGGAATTACCATAAAAAATGAAAAACTTCTAGTTGCCAGTAAATGATTGCTTTATAATTACAAAATAATTACACAGTTATTTTGGCCTAGAAATATGAAGCATTGTACAAAATCTATACACTCTGCTACCAGAGCTGCCAAAGTCCAAGACCGTCAGTCCATGTAGGAACCTTTCTTAGGACCCTCTGAGATTCTCAGTAACTTTAACTTCTCTGGGAAGAAGAAAAATGTGTGGCAAGGGAGACAGCCTGATTCATTAAACTAGAATTGTTCTGTGACCCCAAAGATTGCACTATAAAAAGCAAGTCAGTACGGTAGTAATAGAACAATTCTGCCCACCCTTGATGAGGTCTGGCTGGCTGTGGTTATTCAAGAAGAAGCCAGTTCATTCAGCAAAGTCTTTATGCCTTTCCATGTATCACAGGGTCAAATCACTATGTGGGAGTTGGTCAGTTATTAACACATTCAAATTTTCTGTCACTTAAAATATTGACTTTTATATGTTTGCCTGTTCATACTGTGTTTTATAATCACACAGTTTTTCCCTCTTTATGCTACTAAAGCATTACATCCTCTGTTAGAATATTATGTGTACATATGGATTATTATTTATGATGCCAATTCTGCTTCTCTGGATATTTGAAATAAAAAATTTTTAAAGAGGCCAAAGATAAAACAAATACATGTGCAGTTTAAGTTATGGAATTGAACATTACTGGAGAAAGTAACTCCAACTACTAGGTTTAGGATATTCAGTGAGTGTTTTTAATTAATTACTTCTACATTGACAAGATGTGATGCTGACAACGAGTGAAAAATATTTTTTATTTAACTTTTGAATCTGAAATCTTTTTTCTCTAAAAGAAACGGAAATTGCTGGAACACTTTTAAGATTCACAATTTAAAAAAATCAATATGGTATTCAAGTTCCAGGCATAATTGGGCAACCGATATAAGACATTGTTCTGCTAAATTGAAGAAGAAAATTGTAGGAGGTATTTATTTTCAGACATTAGCAACAGCTAGTACCTAGCTGTGATTCTTCAGGGAAGAAGAAAACAAGAAGCAAGCTCCACTATCCCATTTTCTGCCTGAGTCATGTTGCATCCTCAACACAAGTGAGAGTAGCAGTTGTGCTGAGCAGAGGGAACAGAGATCAAACACCAGGGCTGTTGAGGTGACTGGAATTTCCAAGTAATACACCTAAGAAGGTGCATCTTAGAGAAGAAGTTCCAAAAAGATGCTTGAGGCACCCTTGATTTTTTTGCTCATGTACTCACGTGCACATCCATAGAGTGAAACTCCATGGGCCTTGGCAGACAACAACCACCAGGGGCCCTGTGGACTGAAAGAAGATTCCAGACTTCATATAGTACTGAAAGGCATTAATGTCCCAACCATTCTGAATGGGGAGATAAGGCTGAAATTCCAGATACTTATTTCAGTGTTTAGAAGAGCCACACCTGCCATAAAGAAAAGACCTTTCCTAGATCTACCCTTCTAAAAGTCCAAAAACAATGCTTCACAACATGAAACAGATCAACTAGAAATGTATTACCTGTCAGAAGAAAATTAAACATGGTTTATGGGAACAAAATTCACATGCTCCATAATGTAGTATGCACAATATCCATGTTATATTAAAAACAATTAAAATATGTAAAATTAGAAAAATGTGTCTGTAACCAAGAGAAAAAAGAACAGATCTATAGATGATACAGATGTTGGAATTAGAAGACAAGGGCTCTAAACCAGATATTATAAATACATTCTAGAATTTAAAGCAAAAATTTGACACAATGAACAAATGTATCTCTTCAAAAGAAAAATGGAAATTATATTAAAAAGGAACTGAAAAATACAATTTTGGGAATAAAAATGACACCAAATAGGCTTAAAAAAAGTACTGACATTGCAAAAGAATATGTTGGCAATTAAAAAAGAGCCAGACAAAATTATCAAGACTAAAGCACAGTGAGGGAAAGAAGATGGGGAAAAACCTAAGTGAATTTTGAGACAACGTGAACAAGTCTAATACCTGGTGTCATAGAAAGAAAAGAAGGGAACTATTTGGGCAGAAAATATATTCAAAGTAATATTAGTCCAACTTTTTCCAAATTGTATTGGAAAAGTATCTAACAAGTTCCATAAACCCCAAGTAAGGCAAAAGAAGAAAATCACATCCAGGAATATGATAACCAATTATTAAAAACCGAAAGTAAAAATCATTGTAAAAGCCATTAGAGTTTAAAAATACATTACATATGGGAAAATTATATGAAGGTTGCTGACTAATTATCTGAACAATGCAAGACCAAAGTCAATGGGACCATATTTTTTAAATGGCGAATGGGGATATCAAAATATGGTCAACCTAGAGTTTTATACTTCTCATAAATGTCATACAAAATAGGCTTCAATATATTGTGCAAAAAATCCTGCAAACATATCCTTCAAAAATGTCATTGTAAACTTTTTTCAGATGAGCAACAGTGGGTCCACAGCAGATTTATATTATAATAAGTGTTAATGAAGGTTCTTCATCTTAAAGAAAATAATACTAGATAGAAAGGTTGTCATTACAAGGAAATTAAGAGCACCAGAAATTCTATATATGTGGGTAAATGTACTTTAAAATAACACTAAATGTGGGTAGGAATAAATGGATATATCCTATTGTAAAATTAGATTAGAATGCTACTTGCAAACTGGCACAATATTAATTCTCTACTGACTATAATGACCCCAGGATGAATATCATAATCTCTAGAGCAACTAGAGCTGCAAGAATAACAAAGAGATATGGCAAAAATTCAAATAGAGACATAATCAAACACTAAGGGTCCTTAATTATCCCAAAAGATAATAGGAAAGGAGAAAAAGAGAAACAAAATTAAATGGGACAAAGAGAAAACAAGTAGCAAGACAGAAGACTGATGAAATATTAGCAGATTGAAGCCATCCATAGGAAAAGGAAATAATACATCTCTTACCTCACACTACACACACTGAAATCAATTCATGAAGAATCATAAAACTGGTCATACCAGTTCAAAGTATATAACTTCCAGAAAAAATAAACAGAGGAGAAGATCCATGTGCCCTGTAGATAGGCATATTCTTCCCTAGAATGCAGAACTCACTAACAATACAAAAACACCACGGACAAGAAAAGAAAATAACCGATAATTTGGCATTCATCAAACATCTACTCATCAAATGTCCCATCAAGAAAGTGAAAAGATGAGCCATATACTGGGAAAACAATTTGCTAAACATTTCAGAAAGGATTGCTTCAAGAATACATAAAAAAAAGTACTACTGTTCAATACTATAAAGATAATTTACTTTTTAAAAAACTTGGCAGAAGACATGAGTCAGTTTGCAGGATAAGCGTATAATGAAAAATAAGCATATAAAAATGTACAACATATATCATCAAGGAGAGACTAAGTAAAACCACAATAAGATACCACCACACATCTTTGGGAATGTACACACCTTTAAGATTGATAATAATAAATGTTGTGTGAACCAAATCTCTCATGCATTACTAAGGGAGTGTAAAATTTAACAAGCGCAGTGGAAACCTGATTGGCACCTTTTTAAAAGTTAAGTATATACTTAACCCTTTGAGACAGCATAGAGTTGTACCATTCTGATCTCCCCCCATAAAAGAGCTTGCATTTCAACGGAGGCTACTACAATGAGCCCGCGGCAGCCAGCTGCGTCATCTTCAGGGTCCACTGTAGTGTTCTGAGCTGAAGCCATGTTCGAGGGTGCAGCTTCCAACCCTGTGCATCACCGGGCCATTTGTCTGCAGAATAGAATCTGCTAATGGGCGGTCTTTGTTCTGAAGACTTCTATTGTTTGGCTCCGATTTCTGTCAGATCTGCATTTTAGTCTGAGGCTATCCCCGCCCACTGATGATCCCTCGTGTGTGTTCTTTCACAGGTGTTAGCTCTGCATCACAGTTTGAAGGCATTTTCTGCTTAAAACTGCTTCTTTCCTTTTTAACTTTTACAAGCATTACCCACAAATAAACTTCTTGTACTTACTCTCAGCGTTGGCTTTCCCAGAGAATATAAACATGAAGAGAAGTTAAAAGCTAAAAAAATCTTGCTTGTTTGTTAGCAAACAAGTGAGCGTGCCATGATTTACTGCATGATGGCAACAGACGGGGAGATTCCTAGCTCAGAGACAAAGGACTTCATTGCTCCCCGCACAGCAGGCTGGGTAAGTTTCGTGTTTGCAAGCGTTGCTCTTTCCCTTCCTACTCCCCAGGCAGAATGGCCCCCCTGGAGAGGTGCATGGGGTAGGTTTGTGTTACAGATGAGAAAACCTGAGCTTTGAAAAACTCGAACTTTTAAAGACCCTTCATGCAAACCCGCTCAATCTTTGCCTAAGAGGGAGACATTGTCTTTATTATCTTGAACATCAAAAAATTCTATCCTTTGCCCAGCAGGGTGACGCTATCTCTATCTTGACTATACAAACAGACTTGAAAAAACAGGAGAGACTAAAGGTGCCCATGCTGGAGAAATGTGAGAGTCATGGAGCATTGTCTCCTAACACTAAATCCAGCAATTATTTTCCTAGATATTTTCTCAAAAGGAATGAAAATTTTTGCACACAAAAAGACTTAGAGAATATTGTTCATAGTTTTAGTTTTTATAGCTCCAAATTGGAAAAAAAAATGTTTATCAGTGTGAAGAGATCAGCAAATCATGGTATCTATGTACAGAGAAATACTATCAGCAATAAAAATGAACTACAGATACACATGATACCATGGATGCATCTCAAAACGTATGCTAAGAAAGGAAGAGAGAAAGAAAGAAGGAAGAAAGAGAGAGAGGGAGAAAGGAGTGGAAAGAGAAAGAAACGAAACAGACTGTTATGGATTGAAGGTTTGTGAAGGTTTGTATCTTCCCCATTCCCCCAAATTAAAACGTTGAAGCCCTAACTTCCGATGCGATGGTATTTATACACAGGACCTTTGGGAGGTAGTACTAGTTGGATGAAGTCATGAGGGTGGGTCCTTTATGACTAAATTAAGAACAGAGACTAGAGATTCCCTGGCCCCTCTCTCTTTCTTCATGTGCACACCAAGGACAGGCCGTGTCAGCAGTCAGAAGTCAGCCACCTATAAACCAGAAAGAGAGGCTTTACCAGAACTAAAAAATGCCACCACCCTCTGATCTGGGAATTCCACCCACCAGAACTATGAGAAAATAAATCTCTGTTGTTTAAGCCACCTTGTCTGTTATTTTGTTATGGCAGAACTAAGACACAAACAAAAATATTGTATGAGTCCATTTATATGAAATGCTTAAGCAGTCAAAATATCCTGATGAAAATCAGAAGAATGGCTGTCTCTGATTGGAGGTTGCGGCGGAATTGTCTAGGAAAGTGTGTAAGGGACTGTCAGGGATGATAGAAATGTTCTATATCTTGATGGGGTGTTGTCCAAATTCATTTAACTGCACACATAACTGTGTGCATTTCAATCGATGTAAAATATATCTCAATAAAAATGTAAATATATTCAAATTGAAAATAAATGTATTTCCTAAAATATTCCCAATTTTACTTTCTTTGTTTTCAATTTTATGTTTCAACCTTTTGTTTCCTTGATAAATGATCTACCATGTCAAAACACAAACACAAATGAAAATCCAAGAATTCATTTTTAAGTAGAAATTTTAAGCTGATTCTAGAATGCATACGGAAATGCAAAGGATTTAGAATAGATGAAACAATCTTGACCAAGAAAAGAACAAAATTGGTGGACTTACACTCTGGACTTCAGTACTGTTAATAAAACTACAATTATTGAGACAGTGTGGTAGAAATCATGCTTTCGCTCCACACCATTACAAAGCAACTTAAACAGTAATTATGAATTACTAAATTAACCATTATTGCATTTCATTTCTGAGATGTATTTAATATATTCACTTAGGAGATGTTAAATGAAGATTGGCCTGACCGTATAAGATCCAAAAATAGGACACACTTATTTGAATATTTAATCATGTGATTTATGGTCCCAACTATTTAAAAGGTATACACACTTAGGTGTTTATGGCTTATACTCTATTTTCTAATTCATATCTCTTTCTCAAGTACTGAATTAATTTTTGGAACTTCTTTTTATGGCACTGAACAAAGATGCCCAGAGGTATTACAAATGTTTAAAAGGAAAATGTATTGCTCAAAGAGGCCCATTTTCTAATCATCATAACAGAATTGTTCTCGGTAAGGAGAAGGAATTCATGTTTTAAAGTTCTCAATAGAAGATATTTTCTTCAAATGCTACAAAAACAGGACATGGATTTAAATGGCAATATCAGATTCAAACACCTAATGTGAAAGATTCGGTATGCTGTAAGTAAACATTAAAAAAATAGAATATAAGGAAATTTCCAAATTGCACCTATTCTGTCAAATGATAAGTTTGGAGAGCTTTGTTCCAAAGGACCAGAAAGCATGACTCTTTCTCTAACCTCTATACCTGAAGTGTCAAAAACAATGCCTGTTATTAATTACTTGCTTCCTTCATTCAATTAGTAATTATTTATCAAATACCTATTGTATGCCAGCCATATTCAGGTACTGGCACTGGTGATGACATAGAACGCACTCAACAGACCTTGGTTACCCTTACGTATGAATAAATAGAGGGAGACCTGTTTAACCTAGGCTGAAAAGCTAAGCACAGGAACATGGTCAGCACGGAACTTGAAGTGACAGAACTGTAGCCAACGCTTTTAGCTGTGGTTACAGGTCCCTCTGATCTCACACTACTGATCAGTGTGGCTGAGAAGTAATTTAAAAAAAATATTTTTATATTCATCTTGGTTTCTTGGAGTATTATGGTAGCTGGCTTTAGAGTTTGTACTTTTTTATCTGTGACTTTTTCTGCTTAACATCTTCATTGACATCTAGTAACGTATACTAAATGGCACATATTTAAAGTATAAAATGTAAGTTTGAACACATGTATACATCTGTGAAAACCAACCCCACAATCAAGATAAGGAACATACCTTCATCCCCAAAGGCTCCTCGTGGCGCTTTGTTATCCCTGCCTCCCGGTTCTTTCTTCTGCTCACTCACCCCCTACCACGCCAACAAAGATTGTCTTAAAATGTTGACAGATGGTAACTGTACCGGTGGGGGTGAGGGTTGAATAACATGGATAACTGTTAGACCACTGGATTGTGTACTCAAAACTAGTATAAGATTGTATATCAATGATACTTCAATGTAAAAAAATGGATCAATGCCACAAATATGAGAAATAAAATTATAATCCTCTTTAAAAAGCATAAGAATAAATCTTCATCTCCTCTGGGTTTTTCAGTGAATTCTTATGTGGCACCAAAAGCACAAGCAACAATAGAAACAAATGGATGCATTGGATTTCATCCAAATTAAAACCTTTGCTCATCCAAATTAAAGGAGATTATTTAGAAAGTAAAAAGACAAACTATAGACTGAGAGAAAATATTTGCAAGTCACATATCTGGTACGGGTCAAGTATCCAGAATATATAAAGCACCCTTACATCTCAACAACAGGGAGACAAATGACCCAACTTCAAAATGGGCAAAGGGCTTGAATAGATATGTCTTCAAAGAAGATATAAAAGTTGCTCATGAGCAATTCGATGATGTTCAAAATCATTGATCATTAAGGAACTGCCTTCATTTTTGCAAGACGTTTTTCTTGGGGTGGAATTCTAGGTTGAGAGTTTCCCTTTTGGCATGATGGGGTGAGGAGTTCTGCAGACACATTGCCCATCAAAACTGGTGAAATTACTTTTTGAAAAACAACCGTTGAAAGTCTCTGGAAATGACCTTAAGAGCAAACAGCGAATGAAGAAACATTTATTTAAGGAAATATACTACAACTTGGTTAGACTTGCAAGGGTCTGTAGGGTATTTGCCTCCCACCTCCCTGCTCCACCAGATGGAAGTGCCCTCCAGACTGGCCTGGTGAGAACACAGGGCACCCCTTGCTGCAGTTCCCATTGGAGGGCGTGCTTTCTGGGAGCGACAGGACATCTCTCATCTTGTCCCAGGCTACCTGTTGCTGAGAATAAGTGCCAGTGCAACTGAAAAATAGGGCTTCTTTTTTGCCTGGCCCCTCTGGGGGAACAGAGGTTCTACATTAGGTACAGCACTGCTGATAATATGTAGGCCACATGCACCCCTGCTTTGCCTCGTGGTACTGGGATTCCATGTCCAGAGATAAAAGCCAAAGAGACTTGGGGCTGCTGCCCCCACAGTCACTGAGAGTTCAGCTCCTTAATGGGGGTGTCACTCAGATAGAAGGTCATTGTCTTCCCATCCCAGGGGCCAGAGCCACAGCTCAGAGATTTTGCCTGGGAGAAGAAGGACAGAGGAGAGACCTCTAAAGCCTTCTCCAAAGGAATTGATTTCACTTGCAACAGAATTTGGAGAACTTTAAGCCGAAGACCTTTCTTAGTAGCAAACAGTGGAAGTCATTGGAAGGAGACTGACAGAGTCACAGAAGATACTGGCTGAACTGTAGGCTGGCTGGTTTGCCCGAGAAAACTGGAGGCAGCCTTCCTGGAGTCAGAAGTTTGAATCTCATAACTTGCTGTGCATTCTGTTTTTAGGGATTAACACGTCACTAACAACTCCTTAATGTTAGTGACCTTGACATCGACTGTAGATTTGTGACATGTTCGCTCGTCCTTGGACCTGCAGTTCTCCTCCACGGGTGCTGCTTTCTGCCTTGTCTGTCTGGCCAACCACTGACTCCTAAAACTTCAGCACAAATGATGCCTTCTGCATGAGGCTGGTCCTGATCATTGCTAAATGTGGCATTTATGTTCCAGGAATGGGATAGGAGGGACAGAGTGCAATCCCTCTTCCGGACTTAAGTCTTGATGTCTAAGATTACCTGTCACTCTGCTCCTTCTAACACCTTGGAAACAAGATGATCCCTGACGAGGATCTTTCTAAACTTTGCAAGGGTTTGGAATTGCTGAAAATTTTATGGTTGAACATAAGTTTGTACTCAACACGTTGCTTAGTGTCACTAATTTATATATTCCTGTGTATGAATTCTATAATTTATTACTTTCATTAGCTTTTCTTTCCTTCTACCAGAACCTAATATTATCTTTAGTCTATTGCCCCAGTTTCCATATTCCAAACTCACAAAATGTAATTTTGTTTGTTGAACTTAGTCATTTTTTGCTTTCATTTTCCTCTTTCTTTGCATACCGTATTCTGGAGATATGGGACTAGCCGGGAATTTTTATTTTTCTGAATTTAAAGAGCCAGCAATAGCAGAGTGATTAGCAAAGCTGTGGTAATCCTTTCAACAGAATGATATACATTAAGTCATGTTTTCGATAATATGTAGCGACATGGATAAATTACAACATATCGCTAAATGTAAGGAGAGGAAGATATGACTTGAAGTTATCTTATTAAAATTTTTCATTTTCTCTTTAAAATAGCATTATTAATTTTATAAACAGAATATATGTAAAAATGGAAGAGGAAAATACTGTTTTCCTTTATTTTCCCCTGTTACTGTGGAAACATTTATTTAGGTCTCGGGCGGAAAGTATGAGTTTTAAAAAATCCATCTGAATTAATACTTCAAGGTTTACTAGGAGCAGCTAAGTGAATTTGGAAGAATAAATCATAATCTTCATCTAGTAATGAGGGGACAGGTTCTGAGGAATTAAATTGGGGGCTAATGAAGAGCGCATTAAGGTCGAAGATTGAAATTCATTAAAATGATCTTACATAGAATTCAGTTAGTCCAATATTACATGTGATATTCCTTTGCAAGGAAGTTTTAAAAATGAACTTTTATCTTCTGCAAAACAGACATTTACTTGTTCTCCCACCTACTGAGCTTGTGTATTTTAGCTGGTATATAACCAGTCAACTTTACTGCATTTCCATATGAGCTTTTTAAGTCTCTGTTCTTCCATAGCTTCTGTAATATTGAACATGATTGGTAAAGCAATGAATAAGCTATGCAATTATAGATCAGCATATATGGAAGGCATTAATGTTGGCCCAGCCCCAATTTTTGCCATTCAACATAATTCATCTGAATTTCCTAAAAAGGCACAAATAACTTTTTCTAACCCTCAGTTCTACAAACCAAAACCCCTATGGCACTTTGTTTCAGAGATATTCTTCCCACAGAGAAAGAAAAAGGATGAGAAAAATAAGATTAGAGCTTTATGTTCAAATTTTGGTGCCTCATTTGAGATGAAAGACAGTTACTTAGGGTTATTAGTCTCATAGGAAAACCCTTGGTTCTTAAAACGGGTTTTTAGTTTGTGATATATGGGTACTAGCTCATTCATAGACAGGCCAAGTAACACTTCCTTTCCCATTTTAAACCCCAATTCCATCAAAAGCTCAGTAAAATTTTGTTTCTTTTCCTACATCAATAAGATAGAAATAAATATATTTATCAACTGGCAAGTGGAAACATATTTAAACTAAATGATAAAGTGGGATGTCAGCAAGCTTCATCAGTATTTTCCCTGGCATTAATAAGCCTCTCTTTAAAAGCAGAATTCAGTCCATCTGGAGTCAATCTCATAAGGCAAAAGAGTTAGAAAATTGCTCTCCAGTAAGTCTATTTGTCTACACTTCCTGGCAAAGGCGGTTCAAATTAAACAGATAGTTTGACAGCTCTAAGTTTTCACCAGTTAGCATGTAGCAGAGACTGCGCGAAGGACGGCGCTTCACCCCTGCTGCGGCTGTTTCAGAGGAGTAGAAACCGGCTTTTGCGATCTGTGGCAGAGGCTCCTTTAACTACATTCCAACATTTTCCAAGTGGAAACATAACCGGTGACTTTAGATGTATGTGTTACTCTGAAAGGTTTGGGGAAAAATTATGAGCATGTGTATGGGGGCATTTGCAATGAGTAGCTCGATACAAGTATTTCAATTATATTATCTCACAAAACTTTGATAGTTAATTGGAAGAAGTTAAGAGATTCTTTGGAGCTTCACATAAATATCTTAAGGCAAATTCTCAATGGAACTTCAATATCCTAAATTTTAAAGTAAATTTTATCTCCATTCAAAGCATTTGCTTGTTGTTTTCCCAAAAGAATAATTCCCACAGAAATGCTACTTTACCCCAGGGATTTGATTAGAAGCTGTGAACAAGTGCAGATATAATAAATGCCAGTCTGGTGGAGCACTTAAATCAGAATCAGAATGTAACCAAGATGCGGTGGGCAAAAGCTAGCAAGCCCTCAGCCCGTGTCATGGATGAGTTAATAGAAAACTTAACTAAATGCATTCTACAACATATGGCTGTGTGGGTGTGTTTTGAAATAAAGAAGAAAAGAAAAGCCAATTGGGCCAAATCGACCATTTTATTTATATTAAAAATGTTGAGACCATCTTTCAGTGCTTATTGGGTCTGATTGGGGGAACTTTTCTTTATTCTTAATGCACTACCCCGAGGGTTCTGGTCAACCCCTATTCTATGTTGACCTATCTAAAGCAGAAGGAGTTTTTACAATTATGTTTCTCTTGCTTTAGGTGGCTTTTTAAAGACATTAATTTTAGTCTTTGAAGAATTGTACAAAAAGATTTTCTATCAGAGTAAAGATTATAGAAAAAATATCATTTCCTCAGAAAATGAAGCATATTGATCTTTTTCTTTAAATTTGGCTTGAAAGAGAACTTTATGTTTTTCAAAGTATATTCAAAATTTTTCTCATTTAATCCTTACAACATCAACTCTGAAAATATGAGTGCTTCCATTAAAGGAAACTATACTATAGAGTAAGATACCTAAATATTTTTAAATATCTGATATCAGATTTTGATACTTTTGATTTTCTTCTAAGAACCAGGCACAATGTTTCTCCCCGACCTCCAACCCATAAGACTTAATGATTATGTTTCTCGTTTGGCCTGTGACATAAACAGACTTGTACTACGATCTGTAGAAATGCTGATACTTTACCTGACCTTCTTCCTTGATGTCAAGAAAAAAGTCTATTTTTCTAGAACCCTCACCACACAGATTGGTATCTATGCATGGCAGTTGATCCCACAGCTTGCTTTTTTCACCCTTAATATCTCTTATTCTAGAAGAACAAATATCAAAATGGAACCATATCTGATGCCAAAATTCCAAGCAGCTTTTGTTTGCTTTAAAATCCAGAAGATAAAACATTTTCCTTCATATCAGTTGGACGGAAATCTCTGTGTCTTGCATAGCAACTGTTTCCTATAATAGGCAGCCAGCGCCATCCATCTAGTTGACTGTATAAGTAAATTGCATATGGTTCATAAAAATTATACTCTCGATAGAAAATGGTCAAATGCTTCAGACAAAAAACTATAATCATGTGTTGTCCTGACATGAATATAGTCACCTGACAGCATCATGTATTTTATTTGCTATTTTGTTAAAAGTTAATATTTATTTTTGAAGAAGTGGGTTTAGGTAGAAAAAAAAATCATTTAGCTATTAAATCACTTTTATATTATCCAAAGACAAATCTTCACACTAAATGTATGTAAATCACTGACTTTCAGGGCACCAAAGGGAATGGACTTTACACTATAACTTAAATACTAATGAAATCAACTGAAAATGATTGTCATCAGTCAGCCGAGCCTTGATGTCATTCCCCGTGGACTGAAATAAAGTCACCATTAGAAATGGATTCACTCACAGTCCAGTGAGTGCTAACTTCTTTTTTCTTCAAAGAAGATTTAAATTTGAAATTTAATGCATTGTTGTTGATTTTTTAAAAATTCCAGATGGCATGTTTTTATGTCTGCAACTTGTATTTAATCTTCAACTGCTATGAGCCTGTGTGAAACGTATGACAATAGTAAACACTAGTGAGGACATACCAATTATTAAAAAAGCTCAAATGAGGTCCTAGTGGAAGTAAAATGCATTCATACATACAACTTGAATCTTGATTTAGGGGCAGGTCTGTAGACAATGGAGAAAAAATGTGTGTAATATTATTATATCTTTCTAGGTTAACAATGATTAAAATTGTTTTAGGTTTTGATATTGATATTTTGATATTGAAATAGTGCTAATATTTACAAATTCATCAGTTAATAATTCTATAGCAATGCAAATGTATGCATGTATACATATTATCTTGAGTATGATATGAGATAGAAATTTCAAATACATCTGTATAAATATATTGAGAACCAATAAGGACAGGAAGTAAGATAAGGAAAACCATTAAAATATATATATATAGTCATACTCATCACAGAAAATAAATTATTTCAAAAATTAATATAGTGTGTTTTGCTATATAGCTAGAGTAGAGTATTTAGTGGGAATATGCTATCCTTGATAATGTTCAAGAAGTTTAACTATTAGAATTTCAGCAGAAAATTTTCACTGTGAATTTATAGTAAAAATCACCCAAACATTTTACATAAAATACCTTGAATTTATTTTACTTCCTACCACAGATCCCATTTTGCATAAATATATCATTAATTTAATTACCTCATTATCCAAATTATTTGCTGGAGATCTCTAGAAGGGTATATAACTCTTGCTGGACAGAATTAATAAGTATAATGATAGATGTTATTAATTAGCTTCTCTGGGTTTGTGGATTTTGAAAGCTAATAATATTATATATCATTCATACAATATTAGTAGAACTTCAGAGAAAAACATTGTAATTCTTTTGCAGTATTTTTCCTGGTTCCATAGTCGCTAATATAAAATATAGAAATAACACAATTATCTATGTGATGGGGATCCTTACAACACTTTAAAATCATTTTTACCTTAGAAGTATTGCA
The DNA here is from genome assembly GCA_029783875.1 of Phataginus tricuspis. NCBI lineage: Eukaryota > Metazoa > Chordata > Mammalia > Pholidota > Manidae > Phataginus > Phataginus tricuspis. The sequence continues at coordinate 4,491,404 of JAQQAC010015530.1, read as the reverse complement.
TTATAGTTTTTATATTGGGTTACAGTTTTTAAATGTAATATAAGTGGGACAACAGGTAAAATGACAAGAAAGAATACTATATATGTCAGGCTTGTAAGCATCATATCCAGGCATCTACCCCCAGATGTGGAAAATTCTTACTTGGGCTGAATTTCCACATATCAAATACTTTTCTGGTAAGCCACCTCTACCCCTCTGAGATCACAGGGAGAAAGTCACATTACCAGCAAGGGGGTGTATCCTTTGTGTGTTCCACGAGGGACAAAAATAATTACTCTGATGACAGGTCAGAACAAAATCTCTGGCCACAGTGATGACTTTATCACACAAGGCAAAGCTTCCAGTGGTGAATGACAGTAAGACAGGCCTTTCACACACCTCTTCACTGCTATCCATCCTGTTGATCACCTCTTTTCTGAGAGACCCATTGACACCCTAAAATGGTGTATTCGAAGTAATGAAGAGGAGGCTGAAAAAAGCATAAAGGAACCAAAACATAATCTTATGTTAGGAGAGGGACAGAGAGGAGACCCCTAGCTCTCTAAAACTGGATGAAGTTATAACTTCTCTGATCACATCTATTTCATACTCTGTTGTGTTTACTTTGCAGAATCTACATAGCGGGGCCCCTGCATGCAGCAGATGGATTGTGTACAGGTATGAATGGAAGCAGAAATCATGCACACAAAAGTCCTTGGTGTTAGACGACTGCACTGGTAGAGAAAACAAGGAAAACGTGTGTAGAAAATCAGAAGCTTCTCTACCCATTGGAGCACATTTCCTGTAGTTCTATTATAATAAGTGATCATTTCTCCCAGGGCTTGAAGATAATTATATTTCGTTTACCACAGGCTGCCTTTGAATCAGCTTGCCTCTGCTCCAGGAAACCTGCCAGCAAAGCAGAGGGTTGAAAAGAGTCTGTATTCTTGTCACATGAAAAAAGGACAAAATTTCAGAAGGAATATTGAATATTTGATGAAGTCTTCCTTTTCTCCTCTTCTAACTTATAGTTCATTCTAGATTTTCCAGAAGGAAAGGGCAGCAACAAAAATTCTACCTGCTCAGTGTTAGAACAAAGTGCTTTAGTCATGTGATGTTGAATTGGAATTCATACATAGCTTATATGGAGTTGCTTGCAAACTAATGAAGGAAAATCAATACATCTGTTTCACAAAGTAGAAATCAGATGGGTGTCAGCATAATTCCAGGGCTAGACATTCTCTGGTTCTTTTGTCTTCCAGAGAGTATAAGTGTATTTTGGCAGTGTCTTAATGACCCAAAATATTTTGTTGTCAGCAATTCCCTTTTTGAGCTGGGTCGCCTGAAAGGGTGCGACGCGATGTCGTAACAGCTCCATTTCAGAATCACACCTGACGCCCGAGGGCTCTGGGCTCGGAGGAGGGGTGGGAAAGAGTCTTAAACTCAGCCGGGAGCCGCATCGCCGACAAGGACAGTGGGTGACATGGGCCCTGGTTCCTCCTCGGACGACTGGTTCGGTGACGACAGGAGGCAGAGCAGCCTCGGGGGCTCGTCCCTCCCCACGTCACGGCGGAGCTGATCGCGGCGACTCTGCTGCGGCGCAGTCACCCGGGCCAGTGAGCCAAGACCATGGAAGTGGGAAGACCCAGAAAAGGTGCGTTAGCACCAAAGCGATGGCTACTGTCTATCACACGGTGAAATCTGCCTTCCTGCATGTCACACGTATGTGGCTGAGAACACCCGTTTCTCCTCCCATTCACTCTCTCATGTGGGGGTTTTCTTTATTGTTCCCCACCTTTCACACAATCAATCCTTGGGCACTTTTTTCTAACGTTACGATCTTTATCTTTTCTAAGTCTACCTGCACTGAAATGCTTTCCTTCATCGCCCACCTTCCAAAGAGTCCCATTGTCTTTTTATTAGTAGAGTCGGATCGTGTGAAACTGAGAAGAAGCAACGAAGCCAAAGGACCTGGCTGGATTTGCCTTTTGGGAAAGCTTTGCGCCCTGGCCTGCAGACCGCGTGACTCGTGCAGTGTGATGGCAGGAGCGCCGAGAAAACTGCCCTGTGGGTGTGAGAAGAGGGGCAGGGGGGGAGCAGGCATCGGGTCCTGTAAGTTCGCATCTTTCGCCTCCACACACGGGCTTCTGCATTCAACTGCGTTACTGCCTCAGGTCCGTGAGCCACTAAGTTCCATTCTGTTAGTTTCATGTCATAATGAAATTGAAAATGGGGAGTTCTGAGTGACACCAGGAATCAAGGATTCTCGGAATAGGTCAGAACCCTACACGAGGCAGGACTTTGCATTTTCTTTTGCAGTAAATTGCTCTGTACTAGAGGGAGAAATCATGTTATATTTCATTACCAAACCTGGGAACTCAAATCAAGGATCAATGAGACTTCAGAAAGCTACTCACCAGGGGTCCGCAGCTGCGCGCCAGGCCACAGGTCTTCAGCTTTCTTCATTTGCGTCAGCTTTTTCACTTCAGACGGTCTTTACACAAAGTTTGCACAAATATCAGAGGGAGCAGTTACTGAGCCATGGGCTAGGATAAGTCAACTTAAAATTCTAAATACAGGCATTTTTTTTGAAAAAAAGGCCTTTTGAAGAACTCCACTTAATGTCACAATATCCTCATTTTATCAGATGAAATGATAAGAACTATTTCTAAAAGTAAGTTACTTGGAACCCAAACATATTTATGTAAACACCACTTAAATATTTAAAAATATGACACAAGACACTCAATTTTGTAATTTTTCCCTCCTATTTTGTGTTTGTTATATAAGTCCGGCCTTTATTATAATGTTGTGAAACTATAATACAATCATTTCTATTGGTATTCCAAAGTCGTTTTGTTTCAGTAATCTAAAAGAGTTGAAAATATTTAGGATGTAATGGTTTAGACGACACTTAGACTATGTCTATGAGCGTGTAAAGCAGTAACCTTCCTTTTATTCTGTCTTAATCTGAATGATTCCTTCCCTGTAAGGGTTGATTGTTCCTTAAATAGTTTTAGAGAAATCCACAGACGATTTTGAGAAATTTCCACTTTGGTTCATATACATGCACGTCTAATGTTGGAGGATATATATCAGTCTGTGTATATTAATTTAGGCCCTTGGTCAAAATAAAGTCTTGATTCTCATACGTACAGCTTGTGGTATGCAAGAGGCGTGTCAGCCACCATCAGTTAAATTAGCAGGGACATTTTCAGGGAAACTGATCTCTGGAGCCTGAAATCCTTGAAATCACTCAAAGTCCTCGTTGCTCCTCAGGCTCCCCGTCCATCTTTGCAGACCTCTCTGCCATCCGTGGCGGCTGCTCTCGCGTGCAGTGCTCAGGGTGGATGTGAACAGAACGCCATGGCCCCAGGATGCAGGTTTAATTCAACAGAACTCACATTAGACCTTTAAACTAAACAGAAAATGATCTAGAAGGGATTTGTAAAGACAGGGGTGTAAATTATAACCATGGTACTGAGTTATTCCCTGATGGAGCTGGTTTCGGGGAAGAGCTTGTTTCTGGAATTACCTCCCTTGCCATTCTATGTGACCTGAAATTTAATAAGGGCGTGCTTCAATGCCCAGGCAGGGCTTCTCGCCCAAACGCTGCCTCGCCTGGTGAATGTTTAGTTGGGGCAGCAGCTAGGATGGGAATTGTTGGGGGGGATAAAGAAGGTGTACTCAGTCTGCAGACTCCAGCTGCAGAGGCCAAAGGAATGTCAACAAAACTGAAGTTCAAAACACTAAATCAAGTAAAAGCATATAAAATGCTCCCACATGACAACGCTTTGTGCCAAACCCAGATGGAGCTAACTGGGGAGTCTGACCTTAAACTGAAGGCGGTCCTTGGAAGAGTCCTCTTTTGCAGGAAAGACAAAGATTCAAGTTGCTCTGGACTTTCATAACTTTCAACATTGTGTGTAGTTCCTTCCTAGGAAAGAAGAATAAAAGTAAATGATTTAGGAAAAAATATGCTTGAAAATTGCTGCAATTGTTTCTAGAAAAACAAAGGCTGTGGCTTATCACTTCCAAACTCTCTTGCCATCGCGTCCTCTTCCTTAGACCCAGTTCTCAGGGAAGGGTGGTGGCAATCTACTTGTGAATGCAGGATGTTCTAGTGCACTCTTTCTGTCCACCTACTCCACGTACACAACCCAGATGGCGTAGTTCAGAAGTATTGGCAATTTACTGAAAATATGAGCAATTCTACAGCAAACATTTAACATAACTGAGGCAGAAGTAATGATGGGGTGGCAAATATAAAATACCATAAAGACTGCAGTGATGGCATTACCCCAGGGCTGGGAAATCAGAGTAAGTTTGTTAAATCTTGAGATACGATCCTTTTCTCCGAAGCAACACCTCTTTCATGTGAAATGAGAGAAATTAAATATAGACAGACAGATAAAAAGGATTTACTCCACTTTCAAGTTAATTTATTTTCAGTGCTTACTTTCTTGGCTTTATTTTCTGTATTAAACTCTATAAAAGCTCCCTTGATTAAGTTCCCCCAAGCATCTCTGAGTGAAGCAGAAACATACATGGATTTGGTCATAAAGTGCATTTTACTCCTCTTGTCAAAACAACAAAGAAATTCGGGAGGATATCTGAAATCCCATAAAACAGATCCGAGGGAAGGAGAGATCTTCTAATAAAGAATAACTTATGATGATTCACACATTCATGTTTGAAATTAACCTGAAAAAAGTATGCCCTGTTTTAAGAATTGCATATGGACAGGCTTTGCTTATTATTTTTTCCTCTGTACACTGATAAAATAGAACGAAACAATGGGATACTCAAATTTTCTCACCGTTTTGCCAAAAAAGATATGGTGTTTCAGTGAGTTGCACAGCACCACCACTTTAGTTGGATAAAAGCTGAATAAAAGCAAGTTTGGATGCATGTTCTCGTTGAAGTTTTTAAATATAAAATCTCCTTGTACATATGGCAAAGCATTTTTAAACAACTTAAGCACCGACACACCAACACCTCTGCTGGACTGGGGCTGACCTGTGGCTGTGGTGGACTGTGTGATCACCCAAGATGTGGGGGCAGGGCACAGATGAGACTGCATAGCGCTCCCCCAAGACAGGAAGGGTTTCCTTTGGGTGAAAGCTGCCGCTGAAGTCACAACCTTGCCTGGGTCATACCATTTGCCATGAGTTTTCCAGTAGGCAATAATACACGCATTTGAGTTCATTTAATCCCTGTAGCAACTCAGTAGATCAGGCTGGACGCTGGTACTGTCTTCATGTTACCAGTGAGGGGAGAGCAAACGAGGTATGGGAACCTTGTGTGACTTAACACAAAGTCACAGATCCGGGAAGTGACTCAGCTGGGATAAGGCTCCCGCTCTTCAGGCTGTTGGTTAATGATCTTTCCATTATACAAGGGTTTCTCAGCCTTTTTGCCACCCCTGTTTTTTTTCTTTTTTACCTTTTTTACCTCTGTGAAAGGTACCTTTCTTCTGGTGTTTTGAAAGATTTTTGTCAACTAAATGAAACAAATTCAGCCTCCATAGCTTTACTTCAAGTGAACGTGGAAATTCCCCTGTGGTCTTGAATGTGAAACATGGTGCAAACTTCTATCTCCGGGCACCCTGAGGCTCATTATTCCATTCCCATCCTACTTACCCCTGGAAAGACAACCCCCAGGTTTATCAGTCCTTCACACCTGGGTGTCAATTTGACAGGTTCTCTTCTGCTGCTCATGAAATCTGAGCATGGTATTTGGATAAAAATAGAGGGGAATGAAAAAGCTCAGAACTAGCTGCCTGGTTAAAGATGACTGGAGGCAGGGAGGAGATTGGGGATATTGCATACTTCACAATGGTCCCCCCCAGTGCTGACCTTGCTTCATATACAAAATGACAAACAGCAATGAGACAATGGCCATAATGTAATGATTAATATAAATGGTTCACTGTAGTTTAAATGAGTTATTTTTAGCCTTTGTAAAAAGCAAATTGAATCACTGCCTGATTCATATGGTCAAATAATGCACACTTGACTATAAAAATAACTGAACATGACAGATCATTTGAACTGTGCCCTGTTAGCAACTACATGATTTTATACTAACTTCATAAAAACATCCTCTGCAGACCCATGCTGGTAAACTTCTACACAAATGTTGAAGTAGCTGTCCAACCAGAACATTCTGAAAATGTAGTCTACTCACTAATAAGAAAGTTAGGAGGTGTTCGACTAACAATTCTGTTCACCCTGCAGTTAGGAAATGTAAATCTACTTGATCAGTCATTGCACTTTATGAAATACTTTTATGTCTTAAATTAGCAATTAAATTCATACTTTTAGATCTATTATTCCCAAAAGGCATACTGCAGGTATGTTCGCTTTGTCATTTCTGCATTTTCCCTTACACCTTTAATAGTTTTTATTTTGTGCAATCCGAACTCTTTAGCATATCATGTCTTTGATGCTGGATTGTCAGATAACCAATACTGTGTCATTTAAGAACGCCTATCTAGTTACGCAGAACGACTTGAGATGTCCTCAGCCTGCCTTGTTCTTTCATGTCGTTATATTTTTCACAGGCCCTCCCCTCTTCCCTTTAAACCCTTCCTACACTTATCAACTTGATGAATTCCTATTTATCATTTATGATCTCCTTGGCAAAATCTTTCATTATGTATCACCTTTCTCTTCACTCTGAGCAGAGCTAGCAATGCTCTTTTCTCTGACACTGTGGCATTTTCTTTTTTGATAGAACACCTTTATTATAGTCTTTTTCATATTTCATTAGCTGTCTACAAACTGTCCCTCCCCCAAAACCAATCCCAAGAAGAAAGAACCATAGAATAGTGATTTTAGAATCCCTGGAATTTAGCTCAAAACTTGACACAAAGTAGGTGTTCAATAGCTATTTGTGAATAAATGTCTTAGGTCAGGTTCTCGAGAAGCAGAGCTGGAGATGGATGTTATTGTACAATGATTAATTGAAGGAAGAGCTCTAGGGAGAAACTCTGAGGAGGGAGGAAAGGAATTAAGCCAATAGGTGTTCAGTAGAGGCCTTAGCTGACCCCAAGTAGCTCTGGAGTGTGAAGCGTGCCCCAGGGTTGATCTCTCTCTTGAGACAAGAGAGGTGGCCTTCTCTTCCTTGTATCATTCTGTTATTAGCTGGGGCCACCTGGGAAAAGGAGAACACAGGAGAGCCCAGACATTTCCAAGCACGACAGTCCCCCAGCAAGGCCCTAGAGAGGGAGCACAGCGGTGGGAAGCGAGACGTTCTCACTCCCAGCGACCCTGCGACGTGCAGACTGGCCCAGGACAGGGCCACAACAGTGTTATCTCAAAAAAAAAAAAAATACAGCCCCATTCTGCAAAGTACTGTGGATAAGGATACAGGTGGAATCAAAAGATTACTGTGGAGCCCAGGAAAGAATTCAATCTTAGGGCTCAGACAGCGGCCCCAACCCCGGTACTGCCTGTGTAAGTCCTGGGCCGGTCACGTCACCTCTTGGTGTTTTCTCCTCTGAGAAACAGTGATGATCAGATCAGTTTCACGTGATTCTGGGAAAGATGAGATAAAAAATGTATAAAGGACCTTACAAAGTGCTAAGCACTTGTTACTGTGTTAGTGCAGCCTTATTATCATATATCATTTCATTTTATTCATTTACCACACTCAAAAGTGAATACAGTTCTAGGTAGGGGATCCCACTGAGATTCTTTGACAATGAGAGTCCTTTGCCGCATGTTAGGAATATTTTTAAAATATAGGATGCATAGCAGAGAAGAAGCTAGGCTGATTTTCCATTTCAGCTCGCAAACTACATCTGACACAGTTAGATACAATTTTCCCTTCCTTAAATCATTCTTCATCATTACTCTTAATATGCTTTCTTCAGAGCATGAGTCGCTATTTAAAACTGCCTAGATTTATTACCTCTTCTGTTCTTACTGCCGGATTCTCTCCCCAAGTAGAATCCCATCTCTCTAAAGGCAGCTAGACCTTTGCTTGCTCAGAGCAGCTTCCTTGGCATAAAACCTGCTTGGCACAGTGTTGGTGGTACATAAATGACTGTCTCGCTGAGATTTTAAATTATCTTATCCAAATCTCATGCTTGTTTTAATGTACAGGCAGGACGAAATGTGTTTCCACTTGGTAGAGACACACCTGCTGTAGCTATTCTGTGACCTGGGTGAGCATACTTAGTCTCAGAGAGACACGCATGCCACCAGTGGTATTATTCACATAGCCATTAATCATGACAACTCTTAGCTGATTCATCTCAGATTCCCAATACAAGCAAAGTTTCAAAAGTTCTATGCACTTTTAACTATTGCTACTTCTCAGTGAATATAGTCAAGAGAATTGTCATATAGTTCTTGAACCCCTCTGATCACATAAAATGACACAGCATGTCTGTATGGCACTTCTATGTATATGATCTCATTTTAACAATGCGAATGTCTCCGGACATGGTCATTTATTGCTTATTCATTTGATTTTTAACAATTTGCTGCTGGCCTCTGCTTTTCTCCTGAGGTCTTCAGGCTAATATGCAAGTATGAGTTTTTATTTTTCTAAATTATGATGTTTTTAAAGATGTTGTGATTTCCTAATTTGCTTGACTGTGCTTGCAGTTAGATGTGAGTAGCAATCCCACCCACCTTTTTTCCCTCATGTTGCTTGATGCAATAGATCTGGATCCTGGATAAGTAAAGGCTGTTATTAATAATACAATATCACTCAAAAGAAAAAAGAAAGAGGAGATTGGAGGTTAAATATCATCATAAATGCCTACATGGATCCCTGAAGACTTTTGGTGTTGACTGTATTCACCACTGACCTAGGTGCTGAAGGGTGTAAATATATCCATGGTAGCCGATTCTCATGGCTTAGCCTCCTTCTTCCTCCACCTATTGATATTGAAAGAACTGCTTCAACTCTGCTGCAGAGACTAAGAAAGCCAAAGAATATGGAACATTAGCATTTTTCTTTTGCTTTAGATGTTAATATATGTTCATAGTAACACATCACCAAGGGTTGTATTCTCTCTGTGCATTTTAATAATCTTTTTGGATGCATACAGAAAAAATCTGACCAAATTCAGGTATATAGAGAGCAGGTCAAATATGGTATCATGTATTACCAGTTCATCTATCAAATACTTTTTGAGAAAATAAAATGTATTCAGTGATTTAAGGATTACACATTGAGTTAACTACTTATTTTTCAGTCTCACATCTAAATTTGAAATGTGCATGTTGAATAACTAGACTCATTTAAAACCTAGAACGTCTGCTCATTCTAAAGTGATGGATGAATTATGTTAAGTGTAACTGAGTCCATAACTTCTGAGTTAGAAAATTGATCCTCTTCATTTACCAGATTAGTTCTCAATGACAATTTAATGGGTAAAGGGGGAAAAGAAACACTAAAAAAGAAAGTGAAAGTTTTTATAGGCTCTCAGAATGAATGAGAAAGCACTTTTTCAGATAAATGCCTTGGACTCTGTTAATGAAAAAGCCTGTGATTTTTAAAAATGAATGTTTAATACTGGAACAAAATTAAATCCCCAGATCCTTGTTAAAAATTTCATTGCATTTCTAAATTAAACAACTCCTTCAGGGACTGCTCAATGTGTCAGTCACCTTTAACAATTGAATTTGCTTCAAGAAATCAGCAAATAAGGAGCTTATGGTTTTTATTTAATGTTTTTGTCACATTGGGAAACTTCAAAATTTGAAATTTAACTTGATCATTAGTTTCTGAGTGTCTCTTCTTGATTTTGGGGGGCTTATCAAGGTGCTGAATTTCTCTTGACTTTTGCTTTATCCATTACGCTGGCACAGACGGCAATACCAGGACAGCAACCCTGGAGACTGTTTAACTGCAGGATGTGGCAATGGCGTGAAGCCACAGCTCTGACTGCTTCTGGATTTGCAAATCAGTCTTTTTACATCCTGGCTTTCAAGTTTCCGGCGCTGTATTAGCTTGCTAAGTGCTAAGTGTCCAAATGTCCCTTGCATCTAAAAGAAAACCACTAAGGCACGCGAGATGTGGAATGGTATAAATGTTTTGGGTTGGTATTTGCAAAGTCTTTTAAGTATAAAGTTCTATCCTCCAAGTAAAAATCGTGCACACGATTTCATTTAAACATTTCAAGACAAGTAACTGATGGATCTCATGATTGGTATTTAAGCTGCTGGTCTATGTGAAATAATGCATTTTTGGTTGTATACACTCACCTACATTGACTTCCACATGAACCACATTATTTTATAGGCCAAACACTTTTTTTCCCCCAATAAATCAAAGGTTTCAGTAAGTAAATTTTTACACTTAATTCAATTTTCTTTTATTTAACTAATAATACCTTCACCTTCCCTTTATCAAATGAGGTACAGACAGTAAGAACAAACTGAAGATAAAAATAACAATGAGGCCAAGCGACCCTGGCCACAACCAGGCAGCCTCTCAATAACAGCTGCCAAGGTGGGTCTCTAACCCAAGCACGTTTCTAACTCATTTCACTTCCCTTCAGCCTTTATCACTCTTCACAGGACTTGAAATAGTTCTCCCCTGTGTGAGGTAATTTTGTACAGTACTCAGACTGGCAATTTGTTTTAAAATATATTATCTTCTCTCTTGTTACAAATGTAAAATGTGTTCTGTTGTATATTTAATAAACAAGAACAAAATATGGAAAATTTACTCTCATTACTCATTACCCTAGAAAATTACTGTTAATGTTTTAATTGCATAATGTTCTCTTAGAAGCACACATACTTTGTAAAAATGGTATTGTAGTGTGCTCCATTCTATTCTGGTAACTTTTTAGCACTTGACAATCTGTTACTATGAAGATATCTCCAGTGCAATTAATGTATTTCACTCACAGTTTTATTCTCACACTCTGCCACCGTCCTCCTTGTAACCAAACCATCCTTGAAGGAAGCCTGGTGGTTCTTTTATCTGCACCTAGATCTTATCTTTGTGTCTTTTACTTAATTTTGTCTGGTACGTGTTTTGCTTCCTTGAGTCGCATTCTCAGGTATCTTCTCTCCCAGGAATTGTTTAGAATTGTTTATTCGGTTCTCTTTTGACTATTATTTTGTTTCCATTTGTTCTTTTTTTCCAGAAATACAGACCATCTGGATCTCTTTTGTCACTTCATTATCACATCCTCTCAGGCCTTCTTTCACTTTTGTGACCCTTTATTCTACATCTCAGAAAAGCTTTTTAATCGTGCTTCCTACATCACAGATCCTTTTTTATCATGGTCGATTTTTTTCAATGCTATTTCTTATATAATTTAAAATTCGGTTATGACATTTTCCCATTTCTTTCTTAATTTTTCCAATCTTTTTTTAATTGTCATATCAAAGCTTTTAAATCTCTTTTTCATGGAAATCATGTATACCTTTATTTTGTCACAGAAAAAAAACAGATCCCATTAAATTTTTACCGTTGTTTCTCATTTAATATGTTTTTAGGAACCAGGTACTATATCCACTATTTAATATTTTGTCCTTTTTTTATATTATAGAATAGTTTTAATAAGCCCCCTGTTACTTTTTCTCCAATGAAGGATAACACCTCACCTTGTATGTTTCTCCTGACTATTATGAATGCAGAATCTTTACATCTTCTCACTCTAGTAATATCTAAGGCTCAGATATGAAGCCTTAGGTCACACCAGAGTCTGGGGAAAGGATGAAGTATCTAAGATGAATATTTTCCCCAAAGGGAAAATCCTTCTCTGTGTAATTTTTTCTGTTTGTTAAAACTACCTTCAAACACCAGCTTTTATCACCTAAGTTTCAACACCCTTCCATTCTAGGTATACAGTACAGTGCGTTGGGCTTTCCATGTATCGCTATTGTTAGTTTTGTAGGATAGCATCACCGTACCAGAGAAGAGACCTCAAGCATGATGATAGGTTCCACCAAGTCAGAAAAGGGCCCATTGTTAAAAACCATTTGGGGAGAGCTCAGCTCTCGCAGGTTATCAGGACGGCCCTCCCCACAGAGAAGTTTGCCAGTGCTGGTGGGGGTCTGTGGGCATTCAGCTGGCACGGGGCCTGACAAACAAGAAGTGCACCTTTCATGTTCAAATCTTACAGTTACTTTTCAAATAAAGCAGAATATTTAATATTCTTGTATTCCATATTATATATACTCTTGTATTCCATATGAATATATGGAATATAATATATAATAATATATCTTGTATATATAATACTCTTGTATTCCATATTAAAATTATGCCACAATCTTTACTTTTTTTTCTATTCAGACATTTTCTTCTATAACATTTAATTTTCACCTCTATCTTCTTATAGTTTTTTTCTTTCTTCTAACAAAAGAATAAAATCATCTTGGCCTCAAGATGGCTTCAAGTTTTTTTTTCCATGCGGTAATATATGTGTGTACATACATATATTTAAGTATATATAAGTATACACATGTATGTAAATATACATAAGTAAATATATGTATATGTAATGGAGACTTTTTTGTATATTTGCTAATTTTTACAAGAAATTTAAATTTACATGTTTAAAAGATTATTTAATGACCAATTATAAAACATAATTATTTTAAATCTCTCTCTTTTTAACTTTTCAGTGAACATTAAATTTAATTTTTAATTTCCTGGGAACGACAGCAAAACGAAATACATTACAAATTTTTATATTATCATTAATGGAAGCATACCAATAATTCAGATTAAACAATATTTTAAGGTAAATTCTAAAATTATGTACTATAAAACAAATTTTATTCACTGGCCATTATATAACATAAGGGACAAATTACATTTAAATTTGTAAAAAATGTAACGTTAAGAATATTATACTCCTTTAATTATAATTCACCCTGACAACCAAGAATTACGAATCCAAGATTAAGTTTGTAAGGGAAATGAATAGCTCTTCTACATGGAGTATAATTTAAGGTTATTTATTGCATAAAAGATGGGGTGGCATAAAACTAGATAAACAGTCTCCAGGGTGGCAGACCTCATGTTTACTGACTTTCTATAATCTAACTCAGTTGTTCTCAAAATTCAGTAACTTCAGCGTGCATTAGAATCCTCTGGAAGGCATGCTGAAACTCAGATTTCTGACCCCACCTCCAGCGGGTCTATTCAGTAGGTCTGGGGGGTGGCCTTGGACTTTGCGCTACGGAGAGTTCCCAGGTGCCGCTGATCCCGCGCCACGTCTGATAATTGCAGTTCTAGGGCATTCTACTTCAGAGGAAATTTATACAGAGAACAGTTTTGGAATCAGTGTGGATGTAGAGGTACAAGAATGCGCTAACTTCACAAGGTCAGCCCAAATTTCCTTCTAGTAGAACACACATTTCATTCTTCCACTCCTCCCTCCAGGCAAAGGCACACGAAATAGTGATTTCTCTAAAAAGAAAGATGAGGACAGTGTTATGCGGGTCAGCCCCTAGGAACTGTGCTCTGTCCCTCTTTCCTAAACCACAGAGAAAACTGAAGCTCAGGGAATCAACAGGCTTTTGATAAAAGTAAAGTGCAAAAATGCCACGGAAATAGTCAAACACACGTAATCATATCTCTACCAGAGGGGAACAAAAAACAACTGCCTTGAAACTAGAGTGCTGTGCGTGACTTCACAGACTTTCAGGACCAGGAGGCATGTGGTGAGAGCTGCTCAGACTTCCCGCCTTTTCTGCCTTGGAGTGCATGTGGGGAATGGATTCCATTATGTTAGAGGACAGGACCCTTAGAAAGAAAGAAAAAAGGAAAGAGAAAGGAGAAAATGAAGACTAACCAGCCTGCGGAAAGCTTCAGTGTTCACACAGGTAAAATTGGTCAGATTATTAAAAAGTTTGGTTAGGTTCAGACCCTGCTAGATTAGGGTCTATACACTCTTTAATTTCATTATGTTTGTTTCTACTGAAATTAAACAAAACATATTAAGCCAAATTAAAGTTATAAAGTTAAAGGATTTCAACCAATCACAGGTTGCTCCTTGTTTTTTTCTCATTTACTCTATGAACTATGTGATTGGTGTTTAAAGTTGTTTCAAAATAATAACATATGAGGTGGCACATTGCATTAATTCTCAGCTTTATCTTCTGTTGAAAATAATGAAAGATGACAAGAAAAAAATTCTATGTCAAAGAAAAGGGAGGAAAGTCAGCATCATTCAGCTTTCTAAATGTACATTTTGGATTTATCGCTTTTTATTGTGTTTTAGCCATTTATGTGATTGTCTCTACAACTAAACTGCTAACTCGTAGAAAGCAGGGGTCAATCATATGCCAAATACCTAACTGTTGGTGTTCAATACATGTTCACTGAATGAATGGCGTAAAGAGTACATGATTGGATAATTTAAAATAGTTCTGGATTTTTATCAGGGAGAAAACTGTGTGAGGGACGTAATAGGAAAATATGAAATCTTATAAACTAGAGTTTAGCGTTTTTTGAATTTTAGACAGTGCTCTAGAAGTGAAACAAATGAATACTAGACCCATTCAGGGTTGACTTTGAAAGTTCCATATAAAAGCAGCATTCAGATTAGGCTTGACTGGTGAGTAGGAAAATTTGTAATTCATTCCACAACTGAACCCAAATTTCAGATTGTTTTTATGAAACTGAAGCGACTCTTAAAATTTCTGAATCTGACAAGTAGCCCTACCTCACCACCACTGAGTGTTCAACCTCAAAGCTTTAGCCTGGACTTTGTGGACCTTTAGCCTGGACTTTGTGGACCTTTAATCTCTTTCTTCACTCATTTATGGCTCACCTCTCTCTCCCCATTAGTTCTCTGCTCAAATGTCATATCAACCAGAAAGACCCTTTCCTAACCACCCCACCTCAAAATCACATCTTTTGCTGCTTGGTTTTCTATGCGTTATTCTGCTCGTCCTTACAGGATATCCCTGGGCAAATATCCAGCCTGGAGTAAAAGTCAAAATATTTAATGATCAGGTACAGTGCAAGGGTGCTGATAACACGAAGCAAAGTGGGGGCTTGCCAGGCCCCTACTGTGCCAGCCATTAACCCTTTAGTGCCTAGACCCTCCAGAGGCCAGGATGTGCGGGGTGCACTTGGGAATTGCTTCCCATGCGGTACAGGAATCGTGCAGTATTACCGCAGTCTGCACAGCCATCTCAGCCCAGCCCAGTGGAATGTCCGCCTTGTATTTACCTGACATTTTGCTTATACTTTTGACCCTGAATCCCCTGCCTCTGGAATATAAGCTGTGTAAGACTAGGGGCTCTGCTTTGTTCACTAATAAATCTTAATGGCCCAGAACAGTGTCTTCCGTACAGCAGGTATACAATAAATATCTGTTGAGTGAATGAATACATGAATGTATATAACAGATTTACATGATGAAATGTGAATGTAGAGAAAAACAAATCTCTCCGAATTTATCATTTCTTTCCTACATATAATAGGAATATACTTCATAAAAATGTATTCGTAGAAGCTCAATATTATTTTCTAATACTTGAGAATAACATTTTGCATTCTAGTGGCATAATAGATTCTCCATTCTGCATGTGAGTTGGCTGCACAGTTGAATTCTGAAAAAAGAGATAGCCAAACATACCCCAAAATAGAAATACTAAAATATTGTCTAAAGATGAATTAGGCAATAGTCAACATTGTATTTTATTTATTACTGTTCCAAATTTTCTCATGCAAAAACAATATTAATTGATAGCTAACAATAATGACTCTGGCAGTGTTATTAGTTACTTTATCTAATTTTTCTGGATAAAATTGCTATAGTATGTTGTAATATAGTTGGATAAAATATCTGGTTTTATGAGCTAATTGAATTCACTTGATTTTCATGGCTCTCATAGCTGAAAAAGATAATCTTACAAAGACACAGAGATCTAAATACCAAAGGAAGTCAAAAGCTACACTTATCAAATCACAATATTTATTTTTAAAGTTCATATATGTGAACAATTATGGAAAGCATTTTGTCGAAATTCAACTCATCAGTTTCTATCTTTCCTACTGTTCACCAACTGTTTGCTCAAGCAACTTAGAGGGGGTTAAATGACCATACTTTTATCAAATGGGGTTAAATCTCCAGAAACGCCTCACTTGGAACGTCTTAAAACAAATGTAAAAATCTGCTTTTTAGTGGCTTCATACTGATACATATATATATGACTCTTAGGTAACTTTTGGGAAGATTAACCTAACTAGGCAAAAATCTCCGAACAGCTGTTTACAAGAGCATGGATAGTTTTTGAAAAACCATTACTTTCTCACAATTTTAAAACACTGATTTTACCCTGAATGGAAAAATTAAGTATATTATTTTTTCCTTAAAGTATCTTCTGGATATGATGCGATGGGGTTCAGGACATGATATCCCAAAATATGACATCTTGGCATATTAAATATCTCAAGCTGAAGAATATATTAAAATAATAAACCAGCACAAGCAGGTTTGGCCTTGACCCCATCCACTGCTGTGCTTCTTACATGAAACAGACCCGAGCCTTCCGGGTGGGAGGCCCCCTCTTTATTCCAGGAGGAGGGAAGACACTCTGATGACCAGCCATGGGGAATTTGGGACCAAGAACCCTGTACAAACAAACCTTGTTAAACGGACCCTTATCTTCCTCGTTACTTCTTCACCATTTACTCCTAGGAGCCCAAACCCTTTGTCTGGTCAATTCTTCACAAATGTATTACCTCTTTCTTCAAAAAGTATAAAAGCTTCCTGCCCCAGTTACCTCTTTGGGTCTTCATTCTCTTATGAAGGCTTCGTGTACATGTAAAACTTCGTTAAGATGTGTACGCTTTCTCCTCTTAATCTGTCTTTGTCAGCTTAATCTTCAGATCCAGCCAGAGACCCTCAGCGGGTGGAGGAAAAGGTTTGCCCCTCCTACAGAAGCTACTGACCAACCCTAAGTATGAAATACTGCCTTACATAACTTTACTTGATTATTCCTTATCTTATTACAAAGTATTATAAGGATATAATGATTTAGGTGTGTAGAATTATAAATCCACAAAAATTGACATATGTAAACGACAATGTGTCATACGGCTCGGGAGGGGAACGGCTCAGAAACTCGTGGTGCCACGCCTCCGTGCTCCTCCAAGCCCCTGTTCCCTTGGCAAAACTTGAGCATGAAAATGATGTGACTTTCTGACAAATAGACCCGCTAAGAGCGTCAAGGTCAGCACATGAATTAAATGAGGATAGGTTTCATTCTTTCCTCATGTTCAGGAAAAAAATGGAAACAGAATTTCAAACATATACTTTCCACACCCCAAACAGTTTGCAGACACTTCTGTGAGTGTACACCCCATTTTGGTGACAGACATTTGGAGACCAAATATATAGTTAGCATGTACCACTGCTAAAATTCTGACTTTGTGAAAATTCTAATTAAAAGCAAATTCTCTTTTTTTGTAAAATAAACCCACTTGATAAAGTTAAGCACCCAGTGTATCTTACTCATTAATATGCCATCTACAAAATACTAATTTATATGAGGAAAAGGAAAAACAAACAAACAGATTCAGACCTGAGTTTCCAATATTTAACAAGAGACAAATATGTACATAATTACTAATCAACTTCATTAGCTCTAGGATGTTTATTTAGTTCATGGTAATAAAAAAATAAAAGCTTCAGGGAAGATTAGATTAGATGGAGATTAGAAATTAATATGTATTAATGTCAACTCACATCCTTAAGTTTTCTCTTCCAATATCTCTTCTTCATTTTGCTAAGCTTTAAAAGTCAGTGTTATCTTACAAGATGCTAGTAGAAATGTCTAAATATAGATTCCAGCTGTTTCTTTTGTTGCATTTAGCCTCTGATAATTCAGTGTTTTCAAGCCAGTTTTCTCTTTTTCAAGAGATATGAGGTTTTTTTTTTAACCCATATATTTCATCTATTTGAAATATCATGGTAATTTTCACCTTTGATGAAGTATGTATAAGCCTGTGGGTGCAAAACTATTTCAAGTTGTGACTAGGTCGCATTCCTCTACCTCCTTTGCCAGAGCTTCCGAAGGAATGAGAAGAGGAAGCTGTTTGACAGCTCGTTGTAAGACTCGGAACTGTCAGAATAATTTGAAAGGGGGTTAGTTTTACAGGTTGTTTATTAACATACTGGCAAAGGGGCCATGACAAGGGGCCTGTTTCCTGCTTGGCTCTACATAAATCGGATCTTCCTGTGAGAAACCTTTTCTGTGAAATTAAGGGTGGGAAAAAGGTTAGGGAGGGACTGAGGCAAACACGCTGGGCATGGAAAGCAGCTCCGTCGGGCCTTCCTTTAAGGCCTTTATAGCAAGGGAGGCTGCGCTAAGACTTTGTCTAAAGAATTCAATCAAATTTACATTTCCCCCTTAATTATTTACACAAAACATGCCTACCAGGGGTGAAAAATCTCTTGAAAAATGTACTTCTGTCTTTATCAGTGTGTGTATACGTGCATACACCGGTGTGCTCCTGTCTGGGAGGGAGGCATGTTTATGCAATTAGTGGAAAACTAATTTTCCTAATGTGGTTTATATAATCCAAGCGAAGCCAAGCACAGGGTTAGCAAGTAGATCTTCGGCCACCTCAGAATGTACAAAATAAAGTCACACATTACATTTTGCCCGGATTTTACTTGACTTTGTCCTTGTCATACTATTTTAGGATTCTGGTTTACCCGGGGCACCACCAGGGCTTGCCACAGATTTCCAGTCTGGCCTTTGAGTGCCACTGACTATTTAACATTGTTTGAGGTAACAGTGCCAAGCAGGAAGACTGGGTGTTTTTCAAACCTGTGCCTAGGATTTTGCAAAGCCTTCACAAAATTTCGGATCATCCACCTGAACTGAAAAGGCAGAGCGCCCCTAAAGCCGAGGCCGGTGAGGAAGCAGCCCTGGAGGGCCGTGTCCCGCTGCTCACACTTCATGCTTAGATCGCTGGTAGAATCCAAACTACCAATTTTGCCTATTCCCCAGGCATATGACCAGATTTCCATTTTTGGTTCACTCTCTTAGGTTTAATTTGAGCTGTAGTATCACCTAGAAGTCAGCTGCAGACATTTATCTAAGGAGGCGACAGGGCACTAGCATAAAGGTTGGGAAAGTTCTGTTTCATTCCCGCCGAAGGGTTAGGTCTTATCGGTAGTGACGGTCTAGGAAGGAAGCTCAGATCTATGGGGCAATTAAAAATTAATCGGAAAGAAAATTGCAGTGGGTTAACAGGGATTCAGGACAGGGAACTAAGATCAGACTCGGGATCTACTTGTGTCATGCTGCAGGTGCCGGAGCAGAGGATCTGTAAAGCGTCCATTAGAAATGTGTAAGGGATAAAATGAGGTACAAACCAATCTTGGGGAGTCTACTTTTGTGCTGCAGGGCTTCTGTCTTCCACGGCCTAGCATGTGCCAGGGAGATCCTTGGAACCTTATAAGTTCTAAGTAGCACCTTATAAAAACTTGGGTGGCCTTCAGAGCACCAGTTTGGGTCTTGTGATTATTAACTCTATAGACTTCATTAACTTCTTTAGACTCTCTTTTCTCTAGTTCGAATCCCTGCTTTCAAAATAGAGTGTTAATGACGTTTAGACCAGGGAGATACACCTCTGATGTTAAAATAAAAGGCGTGGCAGAACTTTAGATTTGAAATCTCAGTGTTCAGTGAAAGTATACATAATCTTCCAAGAACGTGAACTCTTGAAGGAAAGATAGAGGAACGAATATATTTAAAATCTTTATTCTCCTAAGTAGTTTTGAAATGTCGGTGCTTGAAATGAAGCATATTACTTCTCAGGTCTCCATTAAGTACTTTATTGAGTCTTTTGAAATTTAGGCATATTAAAGTTTTGCAAGATTTTAATAAAATTTCTCAGCATTTTAGGAAGGACACCTCCAAAATGTAGGGAAAAAGTTTTTAGAAGCAGACACGACGACAGAAGAAGTAACAGTTCTTCAAAAGACAAGGCATTAAAACCTAAAAAATAAACATGGAAAAATATTGCAAGGAGAAAAATAACAATGTTCAGAATATTGGCAAGGAATTACTCAAGATACTAAAATTCTACCTAGCATTCTTTTTTGAAAAAGGCTATAGATGTGTAACCTATTATTTGCATTAAAAATGATTATAATTTTTAAATTTGACTTTGGAGGCTTTGATTATTTTTTTATCTTGTGAGAGATACAGGTATTTTAACCTCAATGCTTAATGGCTGTATGAGTAACGAAATATCAGACTAGTTCAAATTTTCAATTAGCCACAAAGTCTTATGCATGGAGATTATCTCTGAGAAATTCTTAATTGTGCATCAGACTTTATATTAACTTCTAGAATTATTATAACCTCCTCTTTATTTAAATAAAATGTGTTCAGAAATGTAAAATGACCTTAATTTTAATCATAGAAATATGTTTAAAGGAAGACAGCTGCATATGCAAGTATGTGACTTACTACTCTCTTGAAAACTGACTTCACAAATAATGAAAGCATCATTCCATATATGGTGGGTCCTGCCCCCAGGGTGTATTCATGAGCTGACAATAACCTTCAAACCATTAGTCTTCAGTTAGCCTCATGTTCTTGCTCAGTGTACTACAGATGGACTGTTACTTCCCAAAGCAGTGGTCAGGATGGGGTCCTCCAGACCCAGGGATGAAGGGACCCTTGTCTCGTCTACCTGGGGGCTGTACCTTCTCCTCAATTACCTGCTGTTGCCAAGAACCATCAACTATCATGACAGTGGCCATATTTCGAACTTCACATACCTGTCCATCCAGGTATTACACCAGTAGCCTAAGGTCACAGCTCTAGGAATGCTCTAATTTGAGGTCTGCCAGATTCCAAAGCCTCTGTGTGTTCTCTTTTTTCCAACGGTAGGACTTTTTTTGATGAGATTATAGAACAGTCTGTGTTCTTAATGCAAGAAAGAGCAGCTTCACCCCCCACAATACCTTTCATTACGGCAACATCCCAGTAGGGTGAAAGCGGAGAGGGGAACATCTAAGTATGAATGATGATTAATTTTAAGGAAATAGAACAAAAGGAATATAAAAATGAGAAACTTCATTATTTTCTCTATTATTTTACTTGCAGACTGGCTGTATGTAAGATAAAATGTAATATTGGATCATCTCTAGAGAAAAACTAATAAAGTATAATTTATGATGAAATGAACACAACCTAATTTTGAGTTTTTGAGAAAATGATCTGCAGTAAAGTTAAAATTAAGTTCTTCTAATAAACCATAATTTGTATAGACTCACAGTGGATTTTCTATTCATATTTTCCTAAACTTAAGATGGGGTTATATCTTGATGAACTCATTGTAAGTAGAAAACATTGTATCAGAAAGGCATTTAATACACCTAACCTACTGAATATCATAGCTTAGCCCAGCCCACCTTAAAGGTACTTAGCACACTTATGGCAGCCTGTGTCTAGCACAAAGCCTATTTTATAATAAAGTGTTGAATGTCTCATGTAATTTATGAATACTGTACTGAAGGTGAAAAACGGAATGGCTGTACGGGGGCACAACGGTTGTATATGTATTGGTGGCAGACCCTCCTGATGGGTGGCTGGCTGGGCGCTGCGCTGGCCGCCACCGCCCGATATCAGTGGAGACTCTCATGCTGCACATCCCTAGCCCAGGAAAAGATCCAGGTTCTAAACTCAAAGTGCGCTTTCTATTGGCTGCATATCATTTTCACATCATTGTGAAATGGAAAAAAAATCATTAAATCAAACCACCCGAAGTTTGGGACCATCTTGGTAGGTATAGTTTGTGCTTATAAATCATTAATATAGTAATTATTATAAAAAAATCACAGAAAGGATTTGAATAGTACTTACATGTTAGATACGGTTCTAAGAACTTACGTGATTTTCCGTCTGTACAGCACCCATCACAGTCACCTGAGGTGGACCCTTGGACGGCTCTCCATGCTTGTGATGAAAACGAGGTG
The DNA here is from genome assembly GCA_029783875.1 of Phataginus tricuspis. Taxonomy (NCBI): domain Eukaryota; kingdom Metazoa; phylum Chordata; class Mammalia; order Pholidota; family Manidae; genus Phataginus; species Phataginus tricuspis. The sequence continues at coordinate 4,469,479 of JAQQAC010015530.1, read as the reverse complement.
TGCGATCTACTTAGGCTCCCCACCGAGCATGGGGGGCACACCCACACTTTGAAGCCAGGTCGGTCAGATTTCAGGATCTGCACTCCTTATGTATTTTTGTAAATGTGATTTTATATACACTACTGATGTTCTATTATATGATATTCAAATATGAGTTAAGAATGTAAAACCATGGACATGGTGGGTACTCTAAAACTAGTTGCTGAATAATTGAATAAATGTTTGAATGAGGGGCAGCATGAACTTTAAAAGTAGAAAACTTTGCACAGAGAAATACAAAAATGCTCATATGAATAATAATAGAATGCATACCTTCTTAAAGTTTCCAAACTACTTATCATATATTTAATCTTACTTGTTCATGAGAACATCCATGTGGGGTGGGCATTCCTAATCTCTTTCCACTTTATTGATCAAAAAACTAAACTTCGGTTTTATTACTTTGTCCAAGTTACCACAATGTTGGGTGGTAGAATCTGAACTCGAGTCAATGCCCTGCGACAGCACATACAATCCTCAGTCCAGCACACACATTACCCTTGGGAATCAGTCACACCAAATTTATCACCTTCCTCTTTCCTGAATTCTGACTTGTTATAAACATATATATCTTAGAAGCAAAAATTCCTTTTACCTCCTGTGAAAATTCTTTGTGGTCACTTTTATTTTATAGTCGTAATCGTTATATCATTGCTCTGTGAGTCCTCCACTGCTCAGAAGCCCAAAGCTATTCTGGGACTATGTTCCTGCTCTCTATATAGGCCATTCCTTTGAAACTTAGATGAGTGGTAACCTTATTAATATTTCATATTCTCAATCCTGCTTGAATTGATAATGTTGCAGTAATTTTCATGTGAAATAATGTAACATAATATGCAGAGACAGTAAGTAGTCCTGTCAGAGAATTAATAAAACTGAGTGGGGAGAAGGAAAACATTCTCACTTTTTTAACCCCAATTCAGGAGGGTTTAGCTCTTCTCTCTGCCCTATTCAAGCTGCCACATTATTAAATAAAGCATCTTTCTGTGCTGGAGTGTAAAGAAAAGTGAGTCTTACTATTCTCCATAGCTGAATGCAGAAGCGCTGTGTCCCATGCATCCCCACAGAAGTGTGTGAACTCTGTGAGCCCGTGGAGAGTCAGCGGGGACCCAAGATGAATGCTGTCGCAGCAGGATGGCCAGCCGCCTCTACAATGTGGGTGGCTTCAGTGAAGGGCAAGCACGTACATACATACATTATTTAAGATAAATATCAATATGCTTAGCTCCATAGATTAGCAAGGTGTGAATTCCCGGTGAACAGAGGGGCAGAGACTCTGCTGTTCCGAAGAGGCATATAGGATGTGATCTTGGTTCCACTTACCCTTTCTGCCCATCCAGCCTTGTGTCCTGCTTCTGTGAGCTCGTTTATGCCAGCGGACAGATACCTGCCTCTGCTTCTCACTGTCATCTGCCACCTTCCTGATCTTCCACTTTGATGTCTCTACTCCTATAGTGGATACCAGTTTCTGACAATGCTCCATTCCCCGAAAAACCCTTTGCAATATTTAATCTGTCACAGTGGCCTTGACCTTTATTTTCTCCTTGCCTCTGAATGGCTTAGTCACGGTTGGGTTATTTTGCCATGTTTGGCAGGAAGAGTGCCAAGTCCGTCCATGCAACAGTATATACCCCCTGCAGGGTTAATGCCTAACAGCCAGCCTGGAGGAAGGGTGGTCTCCTCCAGTTAGAAAACCAGATGAAATTTTTAAAGATTTGAAAAACATACTTATTTTTTATTGCAAGTCCTCAGAATGTGTGGAGAGATTTAGCATTGCAGATATTTTATGACTTCTATGGAATTCTCATTGTCAGTAGGGAATATTTATTTTTCCCTATTATTTATTAAGGAAGTCCCAAATATTAAAAAACAATACTGGTAGCCTTAAAGGTGGGTTACTACTAATGTATAAGTAATTTTACACATAATAGGACTCAGAAAGTAAAAAACACAGCTCATTGTTCCTCCAGACACCTAAACTTAGAGATTCTCATTGCCACATAGTATCTTGGAATCTGTTTAGGGATACACCAACTGATTCATTCAGAAGGCCCAAACATAGTCACAAATAGACACTTCGTTTGAGCATGGCTCAAGCTCAAAGTTCTGTGCTTTGTTTCCATTCTTGAAATAAATCCTCCAATAGTCATCAACAATGAGTTTGAAATCCTTTTAAAATAAAATTATTTATTTTGACTTACGCATGCTCTGATCCAAGTGGTATTTAATTTTTTAGATGTTCATTTTCTCTAGTCCTTCTTTAGTTACATAATCCCTCACATTTATAAGTTTATCATGTATTCCTGAATATTATTCATATTCAGCGTTATGTCGTCATACTTGCTATTTCTAAATACTGAAGTTGTGTACCTCATCATATTCCATATATTTCTCCCTTAACCAACATCTGAGCCTTCACAACGTTCGCATGTCAGAAGGCAGAGGAGAGGGGAGAGGGGAGGGTAACTTCAGTGAGCGGTTTAACACAGAGACCTAGACAGCAGCCGTGAGCCTCAGGGAAGCAGGGATGGAGACAGAGCATGAGCTGATGTTCAAGGATCTACAAGGCTGATGTACTGTGTGGCTGCGGGATTCTTGGGCAGAACAAGGTTATTAGACAAAGGGGTTCCCTGGTAAATTTATTAATTTGCTAAATTATTTTAGGGATTTGATTTTGATGTCTCACCTTAGAAGAATTCATTTCTAATCTCAAATCCCTGTCAAGGTCTTCCAAATAGAACAGAGATTGTCTAAGGCTCAATTTATAACTTGTCCTAAGTACACAGAATACAACAAACGATGTCCTAAAACTTGAAAGACCTGATAGGCTTTCCTCAGTCCCTCCCGTTCCCAGGTGTGGCTTAGCCATTGAAGGGAACAAAAACCAAGTAAGAAACACGGAGAGGTGAAGGTAGCTTTCCACCTGTTAAATTGTACAATGTTTTTCACTGTTGTGGTTAATAAGTTAGTATAAATAAACTGAACCCTTCATGCCTTATAAACAGGGGAGCACTTCCTTGGAACTTTTTCCATCCAATTCACTTAAAAAAAAAAAGCTGATCTACTGAAATTCTGCCTGGTAAAGGTTAAAATGCTCACGTGGGAGGTAGTAGTCTGCCAAATCGTTCAGGTTTCCCTCCTTCTGGGCACATCACAGGATTACCAAACTCCTGGTTTCCTTGTGGCTGATAAACTCATCTGCCAGGACCTGGGCAATGAGTTGCATCAGAGCATTTAATTACTAAACTGAAACCCTCCAAATTAATTTTTCCTTTCTTTTAAGAACCCAGCCAAGTTTCAAATAATAGCTCTTCCACTAGCTATGGTCCTCCACTAGTGACAAAATGTGCAGAGACCCCTAGTCAACTCAATGTGGACATGTACCATGAGTGATGAATAACCCTTTGCCGCGTTAAGACACTAAGAATTGGGTTAGTAGTTCCTGTTGCATGACCTCATCTATCTTAACTGATGCAGCATGTAATTTGAATATTCTAATACTTCTCAAAAGTTGCAATTTTATTCTTTAAAATGCTTTAATAGAGCAACATTGCTCATTTTCTAACATCTGAATTCTGTAAAGATAGTGTCAATTGTTAAATGGTTTCCTATTCATGGATGAGAGATCATGAGTTTTAATGATCTGTAGAGTTTATCCTGAACTTTGACAAGGCACAATGACATCAAACATCAATCACATGGTAATTTCCAGTTATCATTGGGCTGTTATTGTGTCTTTATTAAAGGCAAAAACTTCAAATGCATGCAAGAAATCATTTTTGCATCCTAATACTACTAGGCTTTCATGCTCAAAAATAAACTTTGGCATAGATACATTCCCCTGGGAAATAGTCATTAAAATACATGAGTACATGCTGCTGGTTCAGGATTTTGACACAAGTTCATTTGTTTTTCCATGTATCACTGTGTTTCAGAGCATGTTAACTATAGTTTAATGCATTCCTGAGACTCAGAGAACATGGACATTTTGGTCAGGCAGCTACTGACGGCTCTGCAGCTTCACCATGACATTCGATTCCACTAATGATGAAAATCACTTGCTAAGATCTCATTTCCTTCCTGTGTGGGAAGAGTGAAGTCTCTGTCAAATGTCTTTCTCTGTTATATCTGAAAGATCCCCAGTTATGCCTCTACTTTCAAATCTTACCCGCCTCATCTTTAATCCATCGTGTTCTTGGCTGAAGAAATACATCAAAACAATTTCCATCTTACACTAAATGTAAGGATTTAAAGTTTAATCTTGAAACTCTATGTTTTGAAAGACATTGTACACTGTGAATCACACGTCTTCCCAGAACCTAAGTAACTGCGCTAGGCCTGTGAACACTTGCCTTCTAGAATCAAATGATACTCAAATCTCTTCCTCTATTTAGACATTTAAAGGTGTTTGGTTCAATCTACAGTGGAGGCAAGGAGGCAGGGGAAAGGGAAGGGATTGAAGATTATAAGCATCAGATCTTATGACACAGGAAATCCGTTATAATTTGATGCGAGAAAAGTTGAAGTACAAGGTTGAAAAGGGCAAGAGATAATCACACTCTAAAAAGTAAAGAGGGAGAATTCTGTTGGTTAAGTTAATATTTAGAAATCCAACATACAGATGGGTTTGGTGGAATAGTTGTAATTTTTTTAAAATGTCATTATCCGAGTATTAATTTTCTGAACTCTTCTGGGGAACTAGAGTGATGTCAGGCACAAGGAGGCTTTTGAGGTGCTGACTCATGAGAGTCAATCAGTGCATTGTTAAGATAATTTTTTTTGAGAGAAAGGAAAAATAACTGAGGAGCTCTGACAGTTCATTTTCTGTGTCAGAGAAAGCATATGTTTATACTCATTTCATATAAATTTATAAAGTCAGATTCTAATTTGTGACAGGCGCACACTGTGAAGGGAAAGGTAGATTACAGGGCAAGTTATGTGCTTTACAAAAGAAATTTCAGGAAAAGGACACATTGATTTGTGAAGGACTGATCAGTATAATGATAATATTTCAAAATTCCCTTTCATGCAAAGCCCTTCTTATTTCCGTGGCTACGAAGCTATGCTCTGAAGCTCACTGAGGTTGCTAGCATCCTAGGAAAGACAGCTTCTTTGTGGAAAATCAAATAGAGTGGAGCTTGTCATGATAGAAATGGTGGGGCACTGTAAGGAGAGCAGGGCTGTGATTTCACATGCATCCACTTTGCAGTTTTATTATTAGAGCCACTGGGATCCATGAAAAGCACGTGGTTTTATAAGGCCTCTGAAGCAGAAATGTGCTCAGCATTTCTATTCAGCTATCCCCAATCCCATCTGAACATATCCTTACATCTCAAGATAGCCCCTCAAGATGCGATCTGGGAAACCTAATGAGTGAATCCTGAGCACCAAAACTGACCAGGCCTGTCGGTCATTGTAACTGTGGTCGGCTGTTGTACTGCCAGCCGTAATCAATGCTCCCCTGACCCACGTGCTCTTTTCTACAGAAAGTCAGGTCTCCTTACGCTATTGAACTCAGCCACCATCATACTACTCGTTTGGGCCCATGACCCTGAATGTTAATGAAGTGGATCATTGTCAACATCATGGAGTCAAGAAAACAGGAATCAGAGTCTCAGTCAACCCAAGGTGCATGGGAAATATATGTAAACCACCGGTAGTTGGGACTTATTAAAAAAAGAAAGAAAGAAATGTTGCCATTTGTGACAACATGAATGGAGCATAAGGACATTATACTAAGTGAAATAAGTCAGATAAAGAAAGACGAATACCGTATGATCTCTCTAAATAAAGAAAAGAATTCAAAGATACAGAAGACAGATGTGTGATTGCCAGAGGCCAGGGGGTGGGCAAAGTAGGAAAAGTGGGTCAATAGGTACAAGAAATAAGTCCTGGGAATGTGATGCACAGCATGGTGACTATAGTTAGTAATACCATATCGTACATTTTAAAGTTGCTAAGAGTCTTAAAATTTCTTGTCACAAGAAAAAACTTTCTAACTATGGATGGAGATGGATGTTAACTAGACACTGTGGTGACCATTTCACAACATCAAAACATTGTGTTCTACAGTTGCAGAACATTGAACAAAGGTAATGTCAATTATATCTCAATTTTAAAAGTTTTTGCCATAAAAATAAGGGACATTTTTAGGGTGCCCTTGGACCCTACAAGGTGACTTGGCCATATGTGTGGAGCAAGTTTGGGTCCTGATGGAGGAGAGAGGAGCCACCCAATCAGGCCACAGGCCTGCAGCCCCCACCACGCTTCCCAGAGGAGCCTGATCTCAGGATCGACGTTTGGCAGGGGTGTCTTTGAAGGGGGAGCACCAAGGTGTGCCAGGCACAGGAGGCCCCAGGCCCACCTTCCCCCACAAGGAGACAGGCTCACACAGCCCCAGCACCAGTGGAGGCCTCGCCCCAGGCCCCACCAGAGTTGCAGAGTAGCAGCAGTGGCCCCCAGAGGCCCGGCCAGATGCAGGGGAGGGACCGGAGGCCAGAGCAAAGGTGTGGACTGCATGTGTCCAGGCGAGTCGGGAGCCTTACAGGAGCCCCAGGGGGCCCAGTAGTAGGACAGACTTCTGGCCGGGAACCCCGAGGGGAGCCAGTGTGACGGAGGCCCAAGGCCCCAGGACCTGAATGTGCTGCCCCACTGCACATCCTCTGGGCCAGGTATGCCTTCCACCAGCTGTGAGCGGTTTGTAACTTCAGCATAATCTGCCTGCTACCCTGAAACACACAGAAATCAAAATAGAAGTGGGATGCTACGACAGCAGTGGAAATTGTACTGTGTGACACTCGCTTTGGAAACTGGGCTATAAGCAGTGATAACATTGTTTATATGGAGCTAGAAAAATGGTTATTAATGTTACACTGTGGGAAAATATTTTGAAAAAACTATTTCCTGCAACAATGTAAATGATAGATGATGTTCCTAATGAGCTTATTACTTTAGGTAAAACGAAGAAGTGGAAAAGAGATAGCTTGTAGCATGAATTAATTTCTATTAGATGTTTTTAAGGTAATACAACAAAAAGGTGATCTCAGAAAACAAACAAAGATGTTCCTGTTTACAAACAGGGAGAACAGAGCATTTTGACAGTTCAAATATTCAGGAACTTGCAGAGTTGAATGATGTCACTGATTCTCATCAAATCGCTACAACAAAAACCCGAGGGCTCTTTGAGTGACAGCCTCAGACAAGGACGAAGTCAAGATTTGTGCCCGTTGTGTCCTTAGTTAACCCTCATAAATGAGTCACATGGGAACCAGAAAAACCTTTCAGGTGGCTCAAGAAACAATGGCTCGGGGAAAACAGGTGGAAACATTATAGGCTCAAGGTACCCACCATGAAATCTACAGATAGGGCATAGGAGTGTTCACAGATGGAAAAGATGACAAGAAACAAATATTAAATACCTATCTATGTTGAATATTTAATGTATTACATGGTATATATTATGTTTCAGTACATGGTCTGCTCCACTACTGAATGTTGCGTGTGTGTGTGTGTGTGTGTGTGTGTGTGTGTGTGTGTGTGTGTACCTATGAGAGTGGGTGGTCAGACAGCACATCCTTTTGGTTCTTAGGTTTCTGAAACAGGAAGAGCCACATGCAGAGCTGATGTAAAGATGCCCAGATGTCACTCAGAGATTCTGGCCTTTGAACGTAGAGCAAAGACTACATGGACGGTGTTGTGTTGCTGTGTCAGAAGAAGAGAAGTAATCAGTGACTAGAAAGGCTGATTCAGTGCTTACTCAGCATGGTGATGGCACAGAGGTCTACCACGGTCTGCAAATATTACCTAATTCAGAAGACAAAGCTGATTCTGAGGGTTTCTGTGGTAGACTTTTTAGCAGTCGGGCATACTGCCTGGGTCAGTGGGTGGCCTTCTCACTCATTTCGGTGCTACACACTCCGCTCCATCTCACTCGTCTTTGAGTGCTCGTGACCTACTGACTAAGGATTATTTTACTGGGCTCCAAGATTTCAACCGTGATTACCCAGGCGTCCATGATCAAGGACCAGGGTTCTGAGAAATAGAAACCTTGAGCGATAGAAGGGTAGGGGGTCTTAGTTTCTCAACAAACTGATGGCAAGTTGTCATACAAAATGCTGCGATCTTGTGGAGACCATCCCTTTGTTCTGACACATCAGAGAGTAGTCCTGACCCGTGAGTGAATTTTAGAATAACTATAACTTATGCAAACTGTGTTTTTAGTGGTCTTCCTGAAATGAGTTTTGTTTTTGACCTCCCCCCAAAACTTGGAAACCGAACAGTTCAACTCACGTAAAAGTATTTGGGAATAATACCAATAGGACATTTGCTAACAGCAAGTAGATGACCAGAGAAGCGATAGATCCACATAGATAGATATTGACAGGTGAGAGGTGGCTCATGGGAAAATGGAACTATAACGGATGAGGAGGGATCACATGGGAATGGAAGAGACTCTTCGATTCAGAATGACATGAGTCAAAGCTTGTGGCAGGCCTGAGCATAGTAAGAGAAAAATATTCTGGAGATACTAATGCCTAAGGCTAATGCTCAGCTCACACTCAGCACCGGAGGAAGATTAAATACCTACTACTATAGGCTAACATTCCTTACACAAAATTTCAGACTGGAAGGGAGCAACATAGCAGGGTCTCAAATATTATCTCTCAGGGCAACTGTAATAATGTTATGTGTGCAGAGAATCAGATCAAGTTCTTCTTAACCTCATTAATGTGAGAATTAATCAGTTACTTTTCTGAGCTCCCAGAACAATTATTCACCTTCTAATTTATAGGGCCATGGGGTCACACAGAGTCAGGGGAGCACGAGTCACCCAGACGACAATGCCACTGGGTCTCCTACAGTTGTGCAGTATGGAAACTAATTCTAAACAAGAGGAGGATGATGGATGTATATGGGGGAGAGGTGTGGGGTGGGACCGAAGAGGGCAGACACTTGAGAACATGAAAGAATAGTAATAAGAAGGAATGAAAATAAACCTGTGAGGTGGAAAATGTTGCACACCTGTTTTACACATGAGGAAATTGAAGCAGAGAGTGATTAACTTCCTCGAGTTCTCAAGCTAAGAACTGTGAAGCTAGAACCTGAATCCCTGTCCACCAAATTCTGTATGTCCCTGCTTTTAACCACCATAAAACACTGTTTTCCTACTGTCTTAATCTCTCTCACTTGGCTTCAAGAAGCAAAACCGAGATATTTCTGAACTACATCATGCACCCCTTACAGCTTCAGTCTTGAAAAGGACATTAGGTAACCTCTATTTATAATTTTAATTGTTTGATTTTATTTTTGGCCTTCCAGAACTTTGTCAAAGAATAATATGTATAACTAATGAATGGCTATCATGCAGTGATGCCTTAATGCACCTATATGGATATAATGCTATATTTTATAGCTTTGTTTACTATTAGTATCTACTAAAATTATTTTTAATTAGTCATTTATATTCATGATGATAGGGTTTTCCTTTAAGCTAAGTTTTTAAGTGCTCAAGACAGGTAGTTAATGAAAGAAGAGAACTAGGACTAGGAACCAGAACTATGACACTATGGACTATTTCTTTTTCTTATACAAAAAGAATCCACCATATACTCCCTGATCTAATACCTCTCACCCCTCACCCTCAAAGCTTCTAGGATTAGAACTCTGAGATATATCCAGTGTGGGTGACCTCCTACAGTTAAGCCAGAGTAAACTGTGAAGAACCTGTTCCTTACCTATTGTTAGGAGATGTGTGAATATTCCTTGAGATGATCATTGGGTGAGAATTGATATATTTATGCTGAAATCTGCATATTGCAATGTGTATGTTATGTATATTATAATGCACTGACATAGAGGTGAGCAAAGCATTTCTTTTTCCTCACTCTTTTAGTGCTGTAAGAATATTCAATTACTCGTGTAAAATGTGGGGAGGAACATTCTATTATGTTTTGGTTTTGGTTTTGATTCCCAGAATTCTTATATACTCAAGCTTCTAGGTGCCTCATTCTCAAGCTCCAGGAACCTTGTTTGTTTTGTTATCAGATTTCACATTACCTCCAAGTCCTCAAAACTTTTATGAAAACAGAAAGTTAAGTAGGCACTTACATGGAGATCACAGGTTTTCTTCATGCCTATGAGGTCTAGCCTGGAAATCATCAAGTCGCTGTCAGGTCTCCCAGGATGATTTTAATCTTTATACAATTATTTCAAATATAGCTGCTTCATTACAGCATTTACGAAATGTTATTTAGCTTCACACAACCATGGCATTAAGACATTTGAAGGCATGAAACAGAAACTTCCCTTTTCTATTTCATCTATTATTAGCCATGCAATCCCCAAAGCCCCTGTAACAGCACTGGGAATGCAGGTATGCTTTCCTGTTTCAGTCATTTCAGGCCTCGCGGGGGCTGCTTTCAGACCCCTCTGTGAACCAGCAAATTTGCCGCATTCTCACTCCCAGTCTTACAGGCAAGTCACAGTAACATCGCTTTGTATGTTCTCCTAAACTAGTCTCTGCATTTATTGCAGGAGAAAAGCAGCTGGTGGAGCTGAATAGCTATTCCTTTCCCTTTAGATTGACTGCTGGTGCTCACAAAACCTTGCACGCAAACGAGTGACCTATAGCTATATTACTCACTGAATCATCAATTTAAGCCAGTAAGCAGGTGATAAATCTATTATTTGATTTAATTCTTTGTATGAACAATGATGATTAGTCTAGATATTCACAATTATTTGACTTCATAGATAACACTGGAAAAAGTTATCGATACTATTTGTTTATTTTAATCATTTGAATCAGTTTTTCATTTGAGTTTTTAAAAACTACCAGCATTCAGAACAGTAGAGATGTCTATGAGTGATTTACTTATATATTGAATAAGGCACATGGCACTTCTAATATTTCTGATCTCATTTATCAACCCTCAGCTTGTCCAAAAGATACCTCTTCTGTTTGCTACCTCTGGTCATTGATTCAATAACGCCTCCTTTCTAAGGCTAGCATTTTAATACAGTAATTTGGAAAAAAGAATTTATAGATGTAACATTTATCTGCCTAAAATAAAAATAATATAAAGATACAAATATAGATACATAGATACTTATTTTGCATTCCACAGTCTCTAAGACATGCTGGATTATAGTGCTGAATAACTAAGCTGATAGCTCTGTAAGGAAATGATTGTAGAACCTGGGCGAAAGGGCAAACTCTACGTGATAACAGTTACCCATCAAGCCCAGTATTTCCAGAAACAGTCATGTGTTAGGAAGTATGTATTGAAGCCTATATGTTGGCAAAGTAATACACAAATGCCTGTGCAAGAGGACTGAAACGGAGTGCTGTTAACAGGGCAATGCTTTGCGTAGACACTTCAGCTCTCAGGCCAGACAGCCTGGATCTGAATTCCAGTTCTGCCACTTACAAATTGCTCGTCCTTTGCCAAGTCACTAAACCATTGAGCGCCTCTGTCTTCCGTTCAGTGAAATGCGGATGGTAGTGGTGCTTACCTCCTAGGGTGTGTGGGAGGGTAGGGAAGTTAGTGTGTGCAAACCGCTTAGAAGAGCGGCTAGCATTTAGGGAATACTGCTCAGGCCTTAGCTGTTAGTAAATACTTGAAACGCCCATGTAATCAAGTCAATTTAAGAGCCAGTCTGCACAAAGAAAGATTTAGTCAATGACTCATTTGCTGTTATAGACTGATTTTTAATTCTTTCCTTACAATTTTGGTAAGGACTATGAACGTAATGTGTTATGAAAACTAGAGACATATTTTGGATAAGGACTGCACCCGGCCAGTAGTACATGATTCATCTTCTCCCAATTACCTCCTGAGAGTCATAAGAAATGAAAAACCCTAATGCCATGAAAATGAACTTTGATAGACGCCCTAATGTCAAAACCTGCCAAGAATTTCCCACATTATAAAACCAATGGAGCTGAAAGACAAATCATGATAGTGATTTATAATGACACACACTTTGTTACTTTAGAGAGAACCAGCCCACTGGCTGGAAGAATGGTAGGAGAAGCCTTGCTTCTTTCCCCACAGGCTACAGTCTGATGCAGAAACCTGGGCTCTCCATGTGAGGGGGAATTGGACCCACGTTTATTTACAAAGAAAAAAACTCAGTTATCAGTGATTTACTTTTATTGCTTTTCAATTTTCGAACACAAACGTTCACATCTTTCATTTTCTAAAACCTAGCAACCAAATTCCTTAACAATAACTGGGGGAGTGGTGAGCCTTGGCAATAATCTGTATGAGAGAGTATATGATAGACGTGGTGATGAGCACAGCAGTGGGACTGGAGGAGAGTGGACGTGGCACTTGATTGGATGTTACAGGACAGATCAAGAATGATTCCTAGTTTCCAGAGCAAAGCTACTGAGTACATGGTTTGAAGATTTACTGAACTGGGAAAGCTGGAGGAGGAGGTTCGGGGAAAGGAGCATGTATTGCATTTTGGGACATTCTGCATTTATGTTGTCTAGGAAATAAGTTAAGTTTGGAGTAGAGACTTAAGGGTCTGGGGTCAAGATAAGAGGAATGGGTTGCAGGAAATGAATTGGGGTGGTTAGTAAACAGAAAGTAATCAGAGCTAAGTGAGTACATGAAATAGGAAGATAGTGTGAGAAGAAAGTAAGTTGAGAACCATGTCTTGAAGTCTTACTAATTGAGTGGATGAGGGGAAATCAGCAAAGGACACTGGGAGAGATAAAGGAGGCCTAGGAGGAGAAAATGTAGAAGGGCTGTGAATTACAGAAGAAAGGACATGAGTTTCACAAAAGAGCAAGTGTTGAAGAGTGAAGTCCACCCTACTGCCTGATGAATTTTGACATGTGATGAAATAGCTTTGCAGGGTATTAGTTATAATCAAAATAAGGTAGTAACATGTTCTCTACAGTATCAGAGCAGTAGCATGAATGAATTTTGAAATCCTGTTACATACATATGATTCTTAAATTGTAGGAAAATGACTTAAATAGATTTCTTACCTGGTAACCAAGTTGATCTATTCATTTAAAAAGATCAAGGGTATAATAGCTGCCATGAATTGGGCACCTGCCACTCCCTGTACTAATTTCTCATCTTCAAACAGCTATAAATATTCTAATCATTCATAATTGAGTGAAATGAGGCTCACACAGTTCTCAGAAACTTGATGCAAGGCCATCTACCTAATTCACACTAAGCTAGAATCAGATCTAGATCTGTGATTCTTTGTCCAAGAATTCAAACTATTTCTATTATGCTGAAGTACCAGGAACTTTTCATAAGGACAAAAAACAGAAAAGAAAGGTTTCATATAAACATAAAAGGGAAATACCTTTAATTACTGAATATAATGAGAAATATGAACACTTCTTTCAATCCCAAGCATTAATTTTTTTAATTCCCTAAAAATATTTTCCAATATTCATCATCGATGTTCTGTCTATCTTTTTAAGCAGAGGTCTATCAATTTTCAGCATATCTTTGTTGCAGAAGGGTGTTAAGAAAGTTGTTAAACATGTTAGGGGATGACTGTGAATGCCAGTTCTCTTGCTACAGTGTATCTCAGTGTGTCTTACGTGAATGCTGAGTATATAAAGTCTATTTTCTTAGATTTTCTCCAATATAAGAATGTATAGAGTAAGATGTATAGAGTAAGAATAGATGTTTTCATCCATGTTAGTTCCAGCAATAGAAATTCTGTGATAGTTTATTTGTGAATAGAAAAAGATCAACTGAGCATATATTGAGCTAAAAATATTTACTTAATTAAACACATATGAAAACAAAGTAGCTTCTAGTCTAAAGTGTAGCTTGGAGATGTATGCAAACAATTGCAAGACATGTTTCAGATCATAAAATATGAATACACAAAGCACTGAAAACAAAATTAAAAAGAGAAACGTTCATTTGCCGTGAGCACGTAGCTGGGATAGGAGCATGTGAAACACACAGGAAGGCAGAAGCCACTGCAGCGGAACAGGACAATGGATTCTGGACATTGACTCCCCGTTTCTCTCCTGTGCTCATCTTAAAGCCCCATGGCTTCCACACGCCTCACCAGACACCCAGAAACATGATTCTCCTGGAAGTTAATTCTTGCCTGTAGGCAAGAACTTTGCTGGCTGAAACAAGAACATAAGAGGGCCTCCCATCATCAGGCATGGCAACAAGAGCCATTAAACCAAGATCTTCAAGCACTCATTCACTGAGTCTTAATTTTAAGCTTGGGAACGTCCTCTGTGTGTGAGAGTATTTTCTCCAATCGCTTCCATACTATTTCAGACATAAAGTAATCAGTTCCAATAAGTGGAGTTAATATATTTCTTTAAAAACTTGCTTGAAGTTATTGCTGCTCTACATGGAGTTCATGTTTTGGTATGAGAACAAAGAAATCAGCCTGAATACTTAATTCACTTATTTATTTTGTGGGGGTAGCAAGCAAGAAAGATTTGAGGAAATGCAGAGATGGACTTTGTAAAGGGCTAGGAGATATGTAGGAAAGCACATATAACAGATGGGAGAGTGGTGGGGGTATTAGGGAGAAAAAAATTTTTGTTTAGAGGATGAATGTTTGTCACATTAAGTAATTAGTACATGTTTAGTAGAGAGGCCATAGGTCCTAATTATGGGATTATGAGTGCTTAGAAATATAATGTATGTTAATAGAAATGGAACCCAATGAATTCTTGGATATAGAAAAGCCTCGTTTTCAGTAAACTTATTAGCTAGGGCTTTGTGATTGCCAGTTATAGAGATTAATTTAAAAAATTAAGAATAAAAGGGAATATAATAGCTTTAGGGGTAAGACTTCCTATCGAGCCTTGTTCTGGTGCTCAAATATTATGAAATGTTGAATTTTATTCTGCTTTCTCTCGGTTACATTTCCTTCTTTCCTCTTTCTTTCATCCTCAAGCAGCCTCTCTATACATAAGAAGAGGTAGCTCTAAGATCCTCCTTATAACTACTTCTTAGGTGGAAAAAGCATTTCTTCCTCAATGGTTACCACAAATTCCTGAAATGGTGTCAATGGGCTTGTGCCACTTCTCCACCCTTGAATAAATCACTGTGTCCAAGATTATGGAACATCAGGCTGGCTCTCCTGGGTGCTTTGCACGCCCTGTTCTTGAAGGCGGGAAGCAAACTACATGGACTGAAAGCTGGGAAACTGGGGTGAAAGGGAATTAGAGGCTAGACAGGCGAAATAAGAGATGTCACCTTAGGAGGAAGGGTTAAGATGTAGGAGAAGTGATGATAAGATTGTTGAATTATTTTGTTCTTGGGCCAAAGAGTAGAGGCGAGCCAAGAAAACTGTTCAAATTGACCTACCAGAGCAGTGAAGCTGGCTGCGATCCACCCACCCCGTTTCCTCACCAAGGTGCCTTATAGGCAGAGCCCCCTTCCGTCGAGGTAGAAGAATGTACTGCTTTAGGGGAGTCTTCCTGGATCCCAAAATAAGCTCCAAAGCTTCCTAATTCTATGATTTTGAACAAGAGCCTTAACATCTTTGTGCATCTCTCCCCCTTTGTGAAAAGTGTATAACTGCACCACCTCTCTCACGGGACGGCAGGGAGGAGCAGTTGAGAATATAGTGTCTAGAATGGCACGTGCTACGTCGGGTAATTACATCAGTGTTTGTCATTCTTGTTGTTTGTGTTAAGGAATTATAATGAGAAAACCAAGGGCAAATGTGAACATATGTAGGGATGACACAAGATATGATATTAGGAGTTCAGCATTACAGGGAAAGATAAAAGGGATTTGAATCGAATACAAAATGTGAAATCATAGGAAATCACAGAGTTGCTTGGTTATGGTTTTAGCTGATTTTCTCCTTGCCGTGTGTTTTGACCAGAGTACAACCAAGTACTTATCAATTATATTTTCCTAACTTATTGCACTGTGGACCTCACCTGCTGGAAGAAATTTGTGTTAGGCAGCCTCTAAAATGGTTCTCAGTCATCCCTGCCTATTGATATTTATGCCCTTACGTAATTTCTCCCCTTGGATGTGGGGAAGGCTTTTCAACTTGCTTCTCATGAAGAGATGGCAGAATCTGTGTGATGGATGCCACAGCTGAAGTTGGGTATAAAAATGCAATGCTAACATCTAGCATGCTTTCTAGATCTCTCTCTTGGGTCATTAACCTGCGGGTATCTAGCCGCCGTGTTGTCAGGCAGCGTGTGAGGCGTTGAGACCTTCCAACAACCACATAAGTAAGTAAAATTGGAGGCAAGACCCTCCACCTCCAAATGAGTCTTTGCACAAGTCCAGAGCTCTGGTTGACAGCTTAACTGTAACTTCATGGGAAACCTTGAACCAGAGCTGTTCAGCTAAGCCACATCCTGACCCCTGACCCACAGACACTGTACAATAATAAATAGTACTTACCGAAAAGAGTAAATACTGTTTAAGCTTTTAAGTGTGGGAGTCACTTGTTATACAGCAGTAGATAGCTAATAAATAATTTCTGGGCTAAAGATAGTAGGACATTATCACCTAATAGCTCTCATGACTAGATAGGAGTTGCCAGTAACTGTGACAGCTCTTTTCCTGAAATGATCCCTATGTCCCTTAGTACCACCCAGGAGAGATGAACCCACCTCATGTAGAGAGAATGGAGGAAGGTGTCAGCTAATTTACATTAGTTTTTAAGCAAATACAATTTTCCCCTATTCTGGTTATAATATTTACTAGACCATAACATGCACGTACATCATGCCAAAGAGAGGAGAGAGAGTATGTGCAAGAATATTTTGGACCTCTTATTTCCATAAGATTAACTTGGGGATAAAATATATGTAGGTATCTTATTAAGTTAAGCATAGTGAAGTGAATTAAGTGACAGAATGATAAGAAGACTGAATAGTCACTCTACCTAATTTTAGAGATCAAAAATGTATTTCTTTTTAACAATTCTTTCCATGCCCTCTTTCCTGCTCAGCAGAGGGGAAATTATTTTTAGACTAACCTGGCAAATTTAATCCAAACCAATAATTCTACTCTGGGTAATAAAATATCAGATTCTCCGAGGAAATTTTCAATCAAATTCAAGTATCATTCTCTCACTGTTCATAATTCAAGGTTTTCTTTCGGAGCTGCCTCCCCAGTTTTCCATGCCTGCCTTTGGCTGGAAACAAGGAAAACGGGGGGAAGGGGCCTCTGTTTCTGTGACTGTGTGAAGTTGTCTGGTTTGTTCTGTGCCATTTGCCTTTTCGGCCGCTGGCATCTGGTGTTTTCTTGTCGCCCTGTTATTGTCTCTGGGGCTGACAGCAAATAATGCAGACTATCTTGTGGAGGATTTGATAGTTCCTGAGCCCACAGCTGGGCAACCTCTAGAGCTCTCCAGTGCAGGGGAGTCTCTGTAAAAGTGCCACCAATTCCCTTTGCCTCCCTGAACTGTGTTTTGGGTGAGTAGTAAACTGGTTCATGCGTCGGTTACTGTCCATTGTCTTCTGTGAGCTCTTTAGAAGTCCTGGAGTCAATGCCACCCCAACTAGGATTCCCATATGTGATAGGTAGTTTCTAAAAATGGGATGAGGGACTTTCTCTCTCTCTCTTTCTTGGACTACTTACTTTAGGGGAAGTCAGGTGCCCCATTGGGTGCCACATTGGGTGGCAGTCCTGTTGAAACTTCCAAGGGGCAAGGAACTGAGGAATCGAAATCAGCAGCCAGTGAATAAGCTTGGAAGTGGGACAATCCCCACCAGAGGCCACACATGTTCAGTAGAGACCACATCCTGGCCGACAACTTGACTACCATCTTATGAGAGACCCTGAGCCAGAGACATCTCATTTGGTCATGCATGGGTGGTTGAACTACAAAAATGATGGTAGTAAGTGTTTCCTAAGTACCAAGTTCTGGAGTGATTTGTTAAACAGCTGGATAACTAATACCTTTGCCACTCTGAGAGTGCTTTGTACTACTTCACCCAAGCCTGGCATCCCTGCATGGCCCTGAGGTCATGTCTGTATTAAATTCCAGATTACAAACTGGGACCATGCCCTTATTTTCTCAGAATCCATCCCCAAACTGCAAGGGAAGTTCTCATAGTGGGACAAGTGTTTCTAGAGGGCTATATTAAACCATCTTCTTCCCATACCCCTGTACAAAGGAAATAAAGACAAATTATGAGTCTAGGGCTCTATAGTGTCTTTGTCCAAATCTCTCCCATGGCTCCGTGGAGGCTAATGTGCATATTCCCTCTTCTGTGTCTTTAGTGGTAAAGGTTTCAAAAAGGTTCCTCCTTTCTTGAAACTTGTTGCAGTTTTGGAAAGTCCTGAGCTAGGAATAAGGCTTCCTTCATAGTAGCTGTTTGACATAGTGTGTCATCATCCCCAGATAGGAGCTCTCTTCACAGTCATTCATATACTGTCTGCACAGGTATCATGAAGAGACAGACAACTGGTGAACCAGAAAAGCAAGAAAAGAAACCACTTAATGATGAGTTACATCACAAAGTAGCAGAATTCTCTGAGGAAGAGAACAGTGCAAGCTGGTCTTGTGGATAAGGTGGGATATATGTTTTGAGCCTTAAAGGATTGGAGGATTTGCATAGTAGACTGGGGGTTTATGATCATTTTAGAAAGGAAAAGAAAGAAACGTGTACAAAAGGCATTAAGATCAAAACTGCTTTTGGGGGCATAGTGGAAGAAGCTTGTAGGAACAGGCAGCTAAAGAAATACTATTGTGCTGGATTGCTCAGAAAGGCGAACCATCATCTATAGACAAAGGGATTCTTTTGAGTAAGACAGTGGAGTTAATGACTTCAAAAATTTATTCAATGGCAATTGGTTACCAAACAACAAATATTTATTGACTGCCTTTCATGCATCAGGCGTGACCCTGCAAGTACAATGGTAAGCAGAGCAAATACAGCTGCTACCCTCACAGAACTTACTACCGGTTGTGGAAGACTGTATTGTGCAAATAAATCACATAATTTAGTGTACAAAATGCTAGGAAGTTGAAATTCAGTGTGACATGTAAGGCTCTAGTGCAAAAACTTAGTGGAGTTAGGCTTTCCTAAAGATGTTTTTAATGACACTTTTTTGTTTGGAGTTGATTATAGCTTCACACGCAGTTATAAGAGAGAATACAGAGAGGTGCCATGCATCCTTTTCCAAGTTTCTTCCAGCAATAACCATAATACAGCAGTACAACCAGAATGCGGACATTGATTCAGGGAAGCTGCAGAGCATTTCCGTCACGAAGCCTTCGCCTGGTGCCTCCCCTGGCCACGTCTACTTCCTGCTTGCCCCACCCGCTTACTAATCTGCGCAACCGTTAATCTGGTCTCCATTTCTGAAATGCTGATGCTTCAAGAATGCTATGTAAGTGGAATCATACAGTATATAACTTTGGTGTGTGGTTTTTCATACTCTGCATAATTTTCTGGAGGTTCATGCAGGTGTTGGCCTGTATTAATAGTTTATTTCTCATGGCCAAATGCTGTCCTTGGTATGGAGGTATCACAGTTTATGTATTTTTGAGAATGCAAATCACTTTTCAGAGTGGTTGTACTATTTTACATTCCTTTCAATTATGCATGAGTGACCCAGTTTCTCTATATCCTCATTAGCATTTTCATTACCAATATTTTTTAGTTTAGCCAGTCTGATATGTATGGAGAGATAACTCACTGAGGTTGTAATTTGCATCGTCCAAATGGCTAATGATGTTGAACATCTTTTCCTATATTCATTTGCTCTCTATATGATCTCTGCATATGAAATATCTGTTCATGTTTTGTCTATTTTCTAATGGATTGTTTATTTTACTCTATCTAAACACATGTGGTTTGCAGTTTTTTTCTCTCGGTCCTTATCTTGGCTTTTCATTCTCTTAAAAGGGTCTTTCACAGAGCAAACCAATTTTAATTTTGATCAGGTCTAACATTAATTTTTCTTTTATGGATCATGCTTTTAGTGTCAAATCTGAGAACACTTTGCCTAGCAGTAGGTACTGATGATATTTTCCATTGTCTTTTTCTAAAAGTTTTATAGTTCTAAATTTTCCACGTAAGTCCATGATTCATATTGAGTGAGTTTTTGTATGACAAGAGACACTTGAGGTATATGTTTTTTCTGCTTGTGGATGTCTAATTACTCTAATACCACTTGTTGAAAAGACTCTTTCTTCCACTGAAGTAATTTTACATCATTGTAAAAAATAAGTTAGGAATAGTTTTGTGAGTTATTTCTGTGTTCTAAATTTTGTTCCATTGACCATATATCTATCCCTCTGCAAATAACATACCATCTTAATTACTATAACTATATAGAAAGTCTTTAAATGAAGTAAACTGATTTTTACTTTTCTGTTTGAGAAAATTTAAACTTTGCCTTTTGATGTCTACAAGGTTTGTGCTTATATCTCTCCTGTATCATCCATGATATTAGTAATTTGTTTCTTCACTTTTATTCCTTGTCAGTCCTTCTGGAGGTGTGTTAATTTTAATGATCTTTCCACAAAAATAGTTTTACCTCATTGGTTTTTCACTATTCTTCAATTTTTAACTTCATTAATACCTACTGTAATTAGTATTATTTCCTCCCTTTGCAGGCTTTGAGTTTATTTTGCTCTTTTTTCCCCCATATTCTTGAAGTTGGAAGTCAGGTTTTTGATTTGAGATTTATCCTCTTTTCTATATGCTATAATTGCTATAAATTTGCCTCTTAGCACTGCTTTAGCTGCAGTCCACAAATTTTAATATGTTGAATTTTCATTTTTATTCAGTTAAAAGCATTTTTATTTCCCTTGAGATCTCTTTTTAACCCATGGATAATTTAGAAGGGTTTTGTTTAGATTCCAAATGTTTGGATATTTTTTTGTTATCTTTTTGTTATGGATTTCTAGTTTGATTCCAATGTGATTAGAGGACATGTCTGTACGATTTCAAATCTTTTAAATTTGGTCAGGTTTGTTTTATGGCACAGTATATTGTTTTTCTTGTGATATTGATTTTCTTGTGTTTCCTGAGCTTTTAAAAGTATATGTATTCTGTTGCTGAGAGGAATGGTCTATAAGTGTCAATTAGATACTGCTGGTTGATGGTGTTTCGAGTTTCTTCTATATCCTTGCTAATATTCTAGTTGTTCTATTACTTGTTTAGAAAGGTATGTTGAAGTCTCCAACTACACTCATAGATTTGTTTATTTCTTCTTTAAGTTCTATCATATTTTGCTGGTCTGTTTTTTGGTTCATACATATATAGAATTGCTATGTCTTCTTGTTGGATTGACCCTTTTACCATTATATAATGTTTCTTTTTGTCTCAGATAATTTTACTTGCTAATATTTATGAGATCTAATTTCATAAATATTTATATAGCCTTGTTTGCTTTCTTTTCAGTTATTTTTGAATGATATGTCTTTTCCTTCCTTTTATTTTCAAACTACCTATATCATATTTGAAGTGAAACTATTGAAGATAGCACATAGTTGGGTCATGACTTTTAATCCTCTCTTAAAATCTCTTTTAGTTAGTGTAATTAGACATTTATACTTCATGTAATAATTGACATTTTGGGGTGTAAATCTGCAGTTTCATTTTGCTGTTTTCTCTGTTTTTTGTTTCTTGATTTTAATTTTCTGTCTTCTATGATTTATGTGAACATATTTTAGAATACTATTTTGATTTATCTAAAGTGTTTTTGAGTGTATCTGTGTATCTTTCTTAGTGATTTCTTGTAAGTATTGCATTATATGTGCATAACTTATCATTGTCAAATGGTGTCATGATTTTACCGGATTAAATGAAGTATGGAAACCTCATTTCTCTATATATCTCCTTATTCTCCTACATATATAATTGTCCTGATATTTCCTCCATATACTTTTAGAACCAAAAAGCATCGCAATGTTTGCATCATCCTTCAAGCATAATTTAGAAGATTCCAGAAAAGAAGAATTTCTGTTGCTTATCATGTTATTTTTAATCCCATTGATTTCCAAAATTCCTTCACTTATTGTTTCTTTTCTGTTTAGAAAGATTCTTTAACCATTCTTTCAGGATAGGCCTGCTGGTGAAAGATTCTTTTGATTTACCCTCATCTAAGAATGTTTTGATTTTTCTTCTCATTTCTGAAGAATATTCTCATTGGCCATAGTACTCTGGGTTGACAATTCTCTTTTAGCACTTGAAAAATGTTAGGTCATTTCCTTCTAGCACCTGTTTCCTGTTGAGAAATCCTCTGTCCTTTACCAATTTTCCCTTTTCAGTGTATTTCATTTCTTTTTCACTGCTTTCAAGATTTTTTTCTTTGTCTTTAGTTTTTGAAAGTTTGACTATGGTATATCTTGGTATAGAACCTTTAGGTTTTATGCTGTTTGAGATTTTCTCACCTTCTTGAATCTTCAAGTTTATGTCTATTGCCAAATTCAGGAATTTTTCAGTCATTATGTCTTTGAGTAGTTTTTCATCTCTGTGCTCTCTCTCCTCTTCTTCCACAAGCCTACAATGTACTTTAAAGGATAAATGGGAAGTGACTGATAAGTTTTAGTGAAGGAACTTGTATAATTAAGATTTTAATGAGAACAAACCAACCCACAACTTAGTGGGTCAAAATAATAACTTAATTAGCTCACAACTCTGTGGGTTAGCAATCTGTGCTGATCTCAGCAGGGCCTTTTCCCCCTAGTTTCAGCTAACCTTACTCATATATCTTTGGTTAGCTGCTACATTGGCTGGAGGCTGTTTGATGTAGATGGCCTGCATTGGGTAGGCTTGTCTCTACTTCGAATGTCTCCTCTCCTTCCAGCAGACTAAACTGAGCTGTCTCATATGAAGGCAGAAATGTTGTAAGAGTTCTGAGAAGCAAGCTCAAATGTGGAAGGGCTTTTCAAGACTCTGCTATTGGTATGCTTGCTAATATACCATTGGCTAAAATAAGTCACATAACCAACCCAAATTCGAGGGATAGAAAAATAGATTCCAGCTTTCAATGGTAGGGGAAGATTTTTGCAATCTAGCCCAGGACTATTATAATCAGATTCACTTTTTTAAGAGTATCTGATACTGTGAGAGGTATGATCTGCAGAAAACAAGAGTTGAAGCCAAGAAATTGGTTCAAATATAGAGAATTGGAGATTTAAAATATGCTTAGGGGCTAAATTGATGATTGATTATGCATGAGTAGAGGAGGAAGGATGTGCATTACTATTAGGATTCTGTCTTGAGCAATTTGGTGAATAGTAGTGACATTTATTGAATTGGGAACCCTAGAAGTGGCAAGATAAAGACAAGGGTAATGAGCTCATTTTGGGATAAAATTTACTTGAGGTATTGAAAGGCATCCAAGTGGAAATATTGATTATGTAGTTCAATATAGGGCCAGTATCTTAGAAAAGAATTGTGGACTGAAGAAAAATACCTGTAAATTATCAACTTATTGACCATAACTTTCTCTATAGAAACAGGTGCGTTAAATGCTAATATCCATAAGAGTAGTGTGGCTCTGAAAATACAAAAAATGGAAGAAATGCAGGATTCCACTGAGTTAAAAAATCTTGTCAGAAAGTTATTTTTTTTTACTACTTTATTAAGCACAGATATATTTACCGCTTGTTTAATGATTTGTGTATATCTCAAGTGACAAGTAAGTACAAAATCCAATCTTAGTAACCACACATTGTGAAAGCTACAGGCTTCGATGAGTCCAGAGAAGGGTCAGATGATTGTATATTTGTAACAGAGTCAGGACTCTATAACCATACTATCATATCCCTGATGGTATTATGTAACTATTAAAGTAACAACTCCAAATAGAGTTTAGTCTGTCTGATCAGGATTGCCAATAGGAATTTACTCAATAAAATGATGGTAATACAATGTTCAAAAGTATTTGGGATATTTGACTAAGTTTGAAGTGATGAGAATTGAACAGGATTTCTGAAGTCCAGAAATGACCAGCCAAAATTTCTGGCCATATGTTATTTCTGTCATATGTGTGTATTTCTTAATGTGTATGTACATTTCAACCCTAGGAAGAATTAAAATAAAGTACAGAGATATTTTTAAGAGAAGTAAGTTAAGACATTTTTATCTTGGGTAGAATCCATACATCATTTTTTTTTGTATATGTGAAATTTAATAGAATTGGCATGTTTGAGTGACAGCCTTGTAAATCCAATTTAAAATGCTACTGAGTAATTGGTTTAGAATGGTGATATAAGTTGTAATCTTGTTAAATTTGTGTGAAGTAGATTATGAATATTTATGCAAACTTCAATTTTAGCATGTTTATAAGCTAATATCTTGGATTTCAAAAATTCCTAATAATTGGGAAGGCTATTTCTCAGAAAATCAAAATGCTTAAAATGAATCTATAATATAATTTCTTTAGAAATTGTTTGAAATATTTGAAGTAGTATTCAAAGTCCCTTTAAAGATGATTGTAGATGTACAAGTTTAACAGAATTTGCTAATGAATTTAAATACCTGACAAGGGTTTTGAATTTGTAACGTTTTGAAAATTAAATTTAGAATAAAATCATAAAAGCCTGTAAACCCTTTCTTACAAACCATGAAAAGAAAGCCATAGGCCCTTAGGCCAGGCCCCATCACCAAACCAAACGAAGGCTTAATACCTAACCCAACTGCACTTTCAGCCTCCTCCAGAAATGTAATCTTAACCAGTCATCAAGAATTTTCTGGTCAGCATCAATAAGGTAATCTGTCACATGGACCCTCTTCATTCCAAAATGAGGGACTTTATCTAATAAGACCCTTTTGTCATTAAAAGAAGGTGACCTCACCTGAAATCATCCTTTTCTCTGATTATGACTTTATTGTCCTGCCTTTAAAATCATTTCCCTTTCTGTAGCCCTTTGGAGAATCTCTCTACGTGCTGGAAGGGATGTTGAATCATGAATTGCCTAATAAGGCCAAGTCGACCTTCAACTTTATTCAGCTGAATCTTTATTTAAAATAGAAAATTTACCTTGAACTCAAAACAACAAGGAGATGAGTTAGAAGACTCTTGCGTGAAACGAGGAAATCAGTTACAAAGAGGTATAGGAAGAGGGGACTTTGGGGGGTAGGACAATGGGACCTGAAAAGAGGCCAGTATGAAACCATAACCAGAATGAGATGCTGGGAGTCTTGGGAAGGAAGGAATTTGCACCGTACAAGGTCTTATGGAGGTTAACGTGGTGAAATACAGTGTCCAAGAATGTCCAAAATTGACAGCAAACAGCAAAGTAAGGAATTTTTCCTCCCTATCCTCCCACTGGGCCATTTGGGGCCCCACTTGCTACAAACCCCCCATTCAGTTCTTCCATTCCCACCAGCTCTAGTTTTGCAAAATGAGGAGTAAGAATGAGCCTGTCCACATGGTCAGAGTGGTACCGGAGACTGGGTGCTTAGGGCTGGTCATGAGCGCATCAGAGCTCATTTTAAACCCACCCATGTCAAGCAGAGTCATTGTTCTGCCCACTCCTTTCCCGAGAATTGGAAAGATGGACTGGTGTCCTTCCCGCTTCACCCTTCCTCATTCACACCATCACCTCCTACACCTGTACAAAACTCCACATGCCTTTGAGAGTCGTGATATAAAACTGTGCCTTTCCTTTCTTTGTTCTCAACCTCTGACATTTTAATTACTCTGCACTCATTAAAAATAAATAAATACTATATGAATGGTAATCTTCCTCTTCTAATCAAGCCCTTCTACATAAAAGTACCAACCCTTAAAGGTAAAATTTCAGTCAGAAATGCTGGCACCCGCTGCCCAGTTTAGACAGCAAATTTGCAAGTCATCTACGCATCCCAATCTGTGCTTAAAAAGAAACAAAGAAGTAAAATATGTAAAAGATTTTTATCCATTTTTGTGTTAATACTTTTTGCATTATTTATATATTTAGGGATAACCCTCTCTTAAAATGAAAAGGATATCATTCTAAATTATAATTCACTTTCTTACACAAATCATGAAACAGCATTAAGTGTAGGAGAAGTAGAATGTTTTTTAAATCCTATTTTCACTCACTTCTGCTTGTATGAATTTTGGCGATTTCCTTATTTTCTGGAACTTAATGGCAAAATGAAGACACTGATACCTCCCTATTTCACAGACTAAGGATCAAATTTGAGAAGACTGGCTGTAAACTCTAAAGGGTCATGAACTGTTTGTAATTATAGTGGCATGTTGTCTACTTTTTCCCCAGCTAAGCTTTATTAGCACTTGCAATCACTAAATCAGTATTCATGTAGATTACACCATTCAGAAGCCTCCAGAGATCTCTTAATGAGATTATGTAAAAGCAAATATTTTATCCGATATTGAAATGCATCACTTTTGAAAGTTAATGGATCAATTGCTAATAGGAACAATAACTATAATGGTTTACCACAGAAAGTGGAAACATCTCTTTCAGTTGACATTCTACAGGGAGTTAGGTGGGAGGGAAACAATTATTCAGAGTGGATAACAGGGCTCAGAATTGCAAAGTGTGCCCTGGAATCTTAAATAAGTTCAAGTAGACAGATGTTTAAAGTTGCATTCATTAGGGCTCAGAGAAATGCTTTTTCTATTGGTACTTTAAACTTTTAAAAAATCTGAATACTTCACCTCAAAATTTTTTCTTTCAGTATAATTTGTCTAAAACTGGCATTTAGCCTCTTTGAAATTAAGTCATTTCTAGTTATTTCTTTCTTTAACCTGTTAATAAAACCCTTTTACGGAAGCCAAATCAATATGATTTAAGTTGCTATTTCTTTTTTCTTTCTCCCAGAGACTTTTCCAATAAGTACAATTCCTATGAGAGGATTCTTGAGAGAATAATTTCTTCTTTTTTCAATTCTACAGTCAAGCCATCTGGGAAACCCTGATTACCCTATACATACATTTCTTGGAGGTACACTAATGCATATTAGTGTATTCAAAGCTTTGCATCTTCTTGTTGTACAGAAACATATTTAACTGTTTAAGCCAGTGTTTTTAAAATTTGTTTGGCTATGGCAGGGCACAAAGTCCTCTGCTGTAAAGCCTGCCTGAGCTGGATCCCAGGCCTGCCACTGATCTGTTTTCAAGTTTCCTCACTTGTAAAATGTAGATTTTAATGTGTGTAGGTCACATGACTATGACGATTACCTGAGGTGACATGTGTAAAGTACATAGAACATTGTTTAACATCTGATTTATTTAAAATAATATCAACTTTCCTTTCTTGCCCTATTTTTTTGAAGGCCTTTCCAACTTTGGGAAAGTGTAACTTTAATGGCCCCCAAGACTGAAGGCTCCTTGAGGCTCATAGAAGCGAAATGATTTGCCTGAGACACAGCGGTGTAGATTCAGACGCAGACAATTTTTGGTCCTGGTCCTTATATTAAACCACGGCATTAAATGCATCTCTGAGGGATAAGCAGCAGGTCTTTGTTTAACTTCTCTTCTAGAAATATTTGTTCCAAGCAAACCTTTATCTCCTACAGCTCATAAAAAAATTTGGGATGACTAGGACCAGAAGAATTTTGCTGTCCTTTCAAAATTGGTCCAATTATTCAAGAGTTTTTGTTGCCTGTTTTATGTACATAAAAGATGGGAATCCCAATACAAAGCTGAAATTGGATAAAAAGATTTTGACCAAACTCTATCCAAATCCTCCCTGAAATAAGAATAATTAGGGAGAAATGTAATACACTGACATAGGACTAGGTGGTGGAAGTGAGAGGGGAGAGTACATGGAAATAATTTTAGGGCATTTGGTTAGCAAGCGAGGAAAAATGAATATAAGTCAGCCTCTTGTGTTCTTTTCCGTGCCCTTCTGGTAGTTTAAGGATGATTAGGCAAATGTGTTTACCATTTCAAGTTACCTTGCCTCCTTCTCGTTAAATTTCTATGATAGCTTCAATTTTCTGCCTTCTTGTTTATAAGATTCTTTTTGATCAACAGAACATCTTGTGACATTATTAAAAAGAAAAATATTTGGAGTTCTCCTTATTAAAGA
Source organism: Phataginus tricuspis (assembly GCA_029783875.1). NCBI lineage: Eukaryota > Metazoa > Chordata > Mammalia > Pholidota > Manidae > Phataginus > Phataginus tricuspis. The sequence continues at coordinate 4,441,492 of JAQQAC010015530.1, read as the reverse complement.
GACACAGATAGCGTGTCCTTTAGCATACCTAGGTGCATTGGCCTGGACAGTGTATGGTAAGGGTTTGTTTCCTTCTCGGCACTGGATTGAAATGATAAACAGCCATGTATTTCTTCAACCTTGTTTCAGTGTTTGTTATAAACTAGCAGGGGAGTTGTATGGGAGAGTTGGAGGAAACAATGATTAGCATATAAATTAGAGTAAAATAATCTGGAACATCCAATCAAATACCAAAATATGTGGCAGATTACTAAGAAGGAAAAAGATCTGGTAGATCTGGGGTGATTACATAAAGGGGAGCTCACAGCCGGCGTGACAAGGGCTAAGGAGAGGAAAGCCCGAATGAGGCACCGTGATGTGAGTGCATAGATTTGGATTTGGTCAGACTGTGGAGGTCATCAAGCGACTGTCTCAGGGTGTGTGAGGGGTTGGACTGCCTCCTGAGCTAGTAACTCAGCCGTCCCTCAGGGTGTTGACGTGGGGGTGTTGAACCCCTCTGGATGTTGAAGTGGACGCCTCCTATCGGAGGCTTTCCAGTGGTGCGTCCTGCACTGAGGGGAAGGATGGACTAAACCAGCCTCCTCCGTGCTCCCCTGACATGCCTTCTGTCTCATGATCTGCCTCTCCTATTTATGGTCCATACCACACGAGTATTTCCCAAATTATGTTACCAAAAACGTGTGAAAAATATTAATACATATGATGTAAAGAAAAGAAGTTTAGCCAACTTAAGTTGGTAAATCATGGGTAAGGCCAAGTTCTAAAAATCTCTTCACTACAGGACTCTCAAAACCTTTGAATATTCAACCATAGTCACACTGGTTCTCGGAAAGGAATATGTTCAGTAGTTTGCTGAATTTATTGGTCTTGTGAGTATGCTTTTTCACAAAAAAATGCTCTCACAAAAACTTGTGGTTTAAGGAAACAACTTTCAGAAATGCCTGAGAAAAGGATTCCAGAGGCTCTGCAATATGAAATTTTATAGATCAGAGTTTTTGAATTATGTAATTCAATAGATAACAAATAAAACACTTCCCATCAATATTCTGATTCTGAGTATATGTCAGCAAGACTCTGAGCTACCATACCTTCATAAAGGATGAATATATTTTTTATTTTAACCTAAAATATGCTATTTTAGATATGTGCTTGTCTTTCTGAACTTTGCATATGCCAAATAAATAACTCTTAAGATACAGGACAGAAGAAAAAAATTGTTTATTTTATAGTCATCATCCATCTTTCATAAGGTCTTATAGTTATCTATTATTTCTTGTATATCTTTTATCTTTGTTTGGTGATCAACTATATTAGGGGTTATTCCAATAAGTGTAAATATGGTTTAATATGCAAGTTTGATTCTATATAACTTCCCTGTTTTTAAGAAAAACTTTCATTCTCTTTTTACAGAGAATTATTCCAATAAATGCAGACAGTATTGCAGAGTGGTATTAAGAGCAGATCTGGAGAGAGAAGATCTGAATTGTCTTCCTAGTTCTCCTTCTCAATTGCTACTTGATTATGGGAAAAGTATTAATGGAGGGGCATGTAGCATAGAGGTTCAAAGCATAAATACTGGAGCTCTGTGGTCTTGTTGGAAGATCACAGCTCTACCACTGATGAGCTCTGTAATCTGACAAGTTATTTAATCTCACCATGTCTCAGTTTCTTTATCAGTTAAAGGTATATTATTGACATATAATATGTACTACTTAAATTTCTTATAATTATTAACTACTCTGAGCTTCAGTATCTTCAGCAGATGGAATGAAACTAGATGATCTTTAAGGCATTTTGCTGCTCACATCCCATGATTTTGTGAACTATCTCATAAACAAATAACTTGAAGCATATATGCCTTTATGCCCCCAATTAAACTACATAAAAAGTAAAGAATATGCTAAAATTTTATTCAAGAAGCATGGGATGGGATACAGAAAACATTCCCTCCTCCTTTTTTGTTCTCCGGAGCTGTTTCTCTTTCAATAATTGCTTCCTCCCCACAAATACGAGCATTAAATGCAGAATTATTAATCTGTTACAAAAATAAAGACCTCTTTTTGCAGCATAAAAGTTCAGCTTGCCTCAATCCAGTCTCACGATTAAGGAATTACTCTTTGCAAGGATTTCCACCAAAAAGAAAGTACTTTTTTTGAACTTACAGCTGGTTAGAGGTGTAGCTCCATGGAGCAGTGCAGGCAGCCTAAAAGCCCCATAAGTAAGTGTTTAATGCTTGACCTTGTGCTGTGCCCAGAGAGACAGGCATTCAAAGGAAGGAAGGGGTTTGAGGGGGGTGCTGTTGGTTTAGGGCTGGAATGACATCCTAACGGAGGACACAAGCAGGAGCATGCAAGGTCTGTTCCAGATACCATAGGTCAGTTAGTCTAAAGCAGGATTTAGAAACCTCAGCATCGTGGACATTTGGGGCGGAGTAATTCCGTGTAGTGTGGGGACGTCCTGTTTACTGAAGGATATTTACAGGCATCTACCAACTAGTAGCAACCTCTCCCTCATTTGTGACAATGAAAAACGTGCCCTGGCATTGCCAAATGTCCTGTAAGAGGGCCAAATCAACCCTGGATGAGAATCCTGGGCAGAAGGTACAGACTTCTAGTGGGTGACCCAAGGAATAGTCAATTTGTTTCAAGGAACAAACAGCAAGATAGTCTTGAATCTCTGAAAAATAAAGATGCTACCTTCCTTAAGAAATGAGGAATAAATGAAAGTTTTCTTTTACTGTGATAGTGAGTAATTAACTTTAATTGTGATATGGGACATGTAGAGACCAACCGTAGACCATGGCAGTCCCATTATTCCCTCCGTCATTAATAAGAGAAAAGATAAGGTGAAAGTGACCATCTGTAACCATGAGAAAATGTTATAAATGGTCAATATTCATTAAAAGAAAAATAACAAGTCACCAGTGTTTCACAATAACTAGGTGTTGAAGTGGGGGAAGACATTGAAATCCCGATTTCTGTTGGGCACAAGAAGAACTAGATAGGATCTGAAGTTTGCTGCACTTCCATTCACTCCTTCTCTGGGGCTCTCAAGCGTCTGTCCCACCCCCTGAGCACTGAGCACTGGGGTGAGGAGGCTCCACTGGCAGTAAATCCACCCATCCACCCACCCACCCATCCACCCATCCACCCATCCACCCATCCA
>JAQQAC010015530.1:4357481-4431446 GCA_029783875.1 Phataginus tricuspis | reverse complement strand
CCCCCAGACATGCATACCCACAATCCCCCCAGACATGGATACCCACAATCCCTCCAGACATGGATACCCACAATCTCTCCAGACATGCATACCCACAATCCCCCAGACATGGATACCCACAATCCCTCCAGACATGCATACCCACAATCCCCCCAGACATGGATACCCCCCATCTCATAAGCAGTGCACAGAGTGGTTTGGAAGACAAAGGTAGACCCTTTGCAAACATCAGCAGCTATTGAATCTACCTGGATAAAATACGCTAAGTAACAACTCCATGCAGTACAAATGCAGCTTTAAAACGTGCCCCTTAGTATGTCCCATCAGCCAAGAACTTGGCCTAACTGCACATCTGCCACTGCCTCTAATCATCACTAACTCTTAAATTCTCTGCTTACCTGCTCTCACCCTCTGCTTCTCTACTAGTCTCCTACTTGTGCTTTTCTTGTCTCCTGTCTCATCCCTAGGGCACTGGCTTTTACTAACTGGTCTGTCTCCATGCTTACCTGTGCATACCTGAGTATAATTGCCATGGAAAAGTCCTAGGTCTTCTTTTGATTGGGCTTGAACTTCAGCTTATTCATCTAAATAAATTATCTTCCAAACTCTGGTTCCAGTTACACTGGGCATGTCATTGTTGTTATCTATGATCCATCCAGTCTCCTAACTTCATTATATTTTAAAAATCATACCACTGTACTCCTAATCAGCCCTTCTCGAAAACTTAAGTATTATCCAATTTTTTTCTTTCCCATCAGTCCCCAAGGCCTGCCTGATTAACCGCTTTCTCTTAAACTTACTGTCTTCCTTTCCAATCTACTGCAATTTAGCTTCCACCATCTCCCACCTGGACAAGCGCCATTATTTATCGATCTCTCTCTTTCCAGAATCTCTACTTGCAACTCTTTCTTACACACAGGGCTGCCATACTTCACACATATTTTGAATGTACTCCAGTCTAATGGAGTTTTGCTAATTCATGATAGCTTATAGACTAAGTCTCCACCTCCCATGTCCTACCCCTGTGCAACCCGATCTCCTGCCACCTCCATTCAGCATAGCCTGCCCTCTGACCGCATATTTTCCACAAGTGCCTTCCTGTGTTTTGGTTTTGTTTCAGGCATCCTTTCTGAGCAAAGTGTTCTTTTCCTCTATTAGGTACTGAATCCTGCCTATCCTTTATGTCTTAAGTCAAATGTAGCAAAAGTTGGTTTGCTTTATTTCCATAGCACTTTCTTAAAATTTATCTTAAAGAATTTATCACATTCCACCTTGCATACCAGTTTAATGGTCACCTGTGCTCTTCTTTGTATCTCTCCTATTAAATTATAAGCTCCTTAGAGATGAAGTCATCTTATTTATTTTTATAGCAACTGCCCTCTTTGCCCCACGGGTAATCTTTTTTGCTGTGTTTGGTTTTGTTTTCATTTATCAAAAATAAGGACCTGGACTCATTTTAACACATAACTATGATATGGTTACATACCACGCTATATACTTTCAACACAATTACTCTAAGTAGAAGGTTATTATGTCCATTTTATTGGTGGAGAAATGTAGCCTCAGAATATGTAAGTGACCAGAAACATCGCACACTTCGTGAGTGAAGCGGCCTCTTCTGCTCCCAAGCTCGCCCTCTGTCCTGTCCCATGTCGCCTCCCTCTGTTGCCCTTCCCAGATGATCCGCAGCGATTCACTTACAGGACTGACTTCTTCAACCGACTGAGTTTTGGAAAAGAAGACTAACACTTAATATGTGCACAGTGCATGTTTGTGAAATGGTGTTTGATTATCAAATGTAAATTTGCAACACACTGAGAATGGACATTGTATGAGACAGGGGACAGGGACCTCTTGGGTGGTTCCTGCTTCTGCTTTTGGTTTAAAGTATTTACTAGGAATACCTGTGTTTTTGGGTGAGTGAAAAGAGCAAATGATGCACCTCGTGGTTTCCTAGATTCTCAGAGCCTAGAGCCTTTCCATGTACAGGTGGTCCCTGAGTCAACAGCATGAACACCACCTGGGGGCTTGTTAGAAATGCGGAATCTTGGTTCCCGTGCCAGATTTACTGATTCAGAATCTTCACTCTGCAAGAATCCCAGGCGATTCATAAACACATTAAACTTTGTAAGGCACTGCCTTCAAGTGCAAGCTTCTTGAAGGTAAAAATCACATAAATGAAAAGGGTTATGAACTTTGCTTTGATTAGTAAATTCCTAGGATGGAGTAGCATGTTTGTGAGCAAATGCCACCACAGCCAATCATCCATTTCAACATAATCAAAATTAACAAGCAGCACAGTCTACAATTACTGTCAAGAGACCTCCCTGCTCTCCTAGCCCTGCGCCTGCCAGGCCATTCCATTAGCTGAGCCCTGGGAAACATTTCAATGACAAGTGCCGTAAATGGTTTGATTTCCCTTTCAGTTTACATTTGCAAGCAAAAAAGAAAGGAGGGGGAATAAAGAAAGAACATTACAAACAGCATAATGCAAATAAGGCCCCTTTAAACAGCAAGCAATCAGCATAGGTACAAAGCCTTATGCTGTCCTCCCAACTGCGATCATTAGACGGCTTTCCCACCAGGGAAAGGGAAGACATCGACTGCTATTGAACATTGCCAATTTTTATAGTGGATCAGCTTGAAAATGTTTAGCACAGATGTTTCTGTAATTGTGACACACTGGGAAAATTCACATGCTCAATAGCCCTCTAACTCTCTCTTCCATCTGTGCAGCGGGACTGTCCACGGTCACTGCACAAGGCCGCTACATGAAACGGAGAGTGATGCGGTCCGGCTCAAGACCTCTAGAAAGGTTCTCTCGCACCATCTGTGCAACTCTGCTTACTTGCAGCTCTAAGTGTGTTTGCCCTTGCTTACGGTTGTCGTGATCGCGCGCCTACAAGGGTGCGTTTAGGTCCTGTTCTCAGTGGTTATGCAGAATGTTGCCCACAGCCAGGAGTGAGTGAGAATGAGTAGAATAGGGGATTGGAGAGCAGAGACGCCACTCTTCTTTCACTGGCTCCGGCCTCAATTCTAATCAAGGTCAGTAATGGCTGAAAGTGTTTTATGAACTGCTGGTTGCTCGGTGTATGCAAAATAAGCGAGCTGATGCGTTTGGATTCCCAGTGAACAGTTAGTTGCCCTGGGCACAAGCCATTGGCTTCATGTTTTTATCTGAGCAGAGAGATCTCCTCGCAGAGTGTTCTGAGGACTCCAGCCCTCAGTGCTCTCATTCTCTTCTCTCAAACCCAGTGCTGCTTTTGAGCCGGTGACCCACGGGTTGGCCCTTCATCACGGCCTGTCCTTGGCGTGATGTCCTTCCTAGACTATCGTTCTGTCCGTATTAGACCACAAATTCCCTAAGGAGTAGGGACCGTGCTTCCGCTGGTCCCCTTTCATCCCCTCCATTGGCTGCAGAGAAGTTCTCAATTTGTAATTCACTGAAGATAGAATTAACATAAATGCTAACTCCTGTGGAAATCCTTGAGAATAGAGTTGAAATATGCTAGGGGAGCATGAAGATCGAACTAGTCTGTTTTTGATGATATGCTACGCTTTCCTCTAGCCTCTAATCACATGGATATTAAAAACTACTTGCAAAACACCAAACTTTGTATCTGACTTTTCTCTCCAGCAACAAACGACAAGGCCAATGGATTTTTAAAACCACTCAGTCATTTTTAATGTGACCCCAGAAACATTTTTAATACAGTATTTTCAACTTGAGCTGTAAACATTTCATATATTTTGCAAGCAATTTGCAGGTTGAGTAAGCTATCCTGCCTAGATTGCTCATAAATTGTGGTATGCCTCATTATAATCACAGCCACCTTAGAAGAGCTACTAAGCCAAATTAGAGAGCTAATTTTATCTTTAAACAATGTTTAGCAATTATAAAGTTTCAGAAAATAGTATACTTGAATTCAGACCTAAGAGATAAGGAACGTATTCAGTTCTAGGTTCTGTCTCTCAATGATCATTTTGTTCCGTACCACAGCCCAGAGTCACACAGTGATATTACTAGACTGAGATGTACATCTTTGATGAAGGAATTCTAAAAGCCACATAAAAGGGAACTTGACACAAATGATTGCAGTAATTTAAGGGAAGCACTAATCTATCTGCTCAGCTATGCCCATTGTGGCAATATAGGTACAAACAAAGCATTGACCTGTTGTTTATATTTTCAACCATGTATTCAATTTTCATCCAACACATATTGATTGCGTATCTGTTACGTGTTAGGCACTAAGCCAGAGTGTTGATATACCACTGTGAAAAAATAAAACAGATGTGTTATCTTCCTTTTTAAAGCTTGTAATTCACCAGGGATATAGGAAAACAAATGGACAATTCAAGTATGAACTGAGTCATTACACAGATAGTATATGGTATCAAGGAAGCCCAGGGAAGGCACCTAATTCTCACATAAAGGACAGCTTCTCCTAAGATATAACATCTCAGCAATCTGAAGGATAAGTAGGCACTTCTGAGGAGAACTGGAGAGCAAAATATGTTACTTTTAAGAAGAAGCATCTACAAAGCTGGGGGGGCAAGAGATTTTCCATGGAGAAATCATGTCCTGAAATTAGGACTGTATAACTTCAGACGAGAGCCAACAGACCCATTTCCCTAATATAATAATTAGAACCTGGAAGGAACTGAAAGGGTAGCAGAATATACCAGCCCAAGATATGCACCTTAGCATAAGGATTACTGTGAGCTGAAGGCAACTGAGAAGCACGTACAAGAAGAGCTCTCTGCCCTCCCCCTATTTGCCTAAAAGAAAGACATAAACTGGTGAAGGTACTCCCTCTTCCTTCTGCACCAGAAAGGACGGAAGTTAATTACTGGAGACAATTCCGGGGCCTTACCTGCCTGGAGATAGCACCAGAGAAACGACGGAACGAACGGTGTTAGAACTTGCCCTTTCTACAGTTCATTTCCTGATATTTCCTTCCCACAATTTGCCCCTCCTAGAAGCTCAAAATCCTTTTTCATTTGTCTTGCCACTTCTCTACAAAATCATTATTCTTTGTTAAGATGCTATATAAGTTCAAGTTCTCATCCCCCCACCTTTGAATTATTCATCGGTGAGTATTTTCATGCATCTCATGTGGCACATTAATTTCCTCTGATTAATCTATCTTTTGTCAGTTTAACTTATAGGGCCTCGGCAATGAACCTAAGATGTTTTCTGCTCCCACAGTAAATAAATGTGTTTGTGTATGTGTGTGTGTAGGAATGTATACACACATATACATTCCTAACAATCATTGTGCTATGTAAAATTGTAAAATTGTTCAATAAAAACCATGATGCTTTTGGGAAAAAATAGGGCTGGGGGTACAAAACTCAAAAACTTCATCAGTGACACACACAAGAAGATAGGAACCTAATAAAAATGATGACAGTTTTTGATGTGTGAAATGATAAAGAAATACATAAATACTCGATAAATATGGCACAGCGCCCTGAAAAGACCTGAAGTTTGCTCTTGGAAGTGGCTGTCAGAAGGGGTGTGGTTTGTGAGCTATTGTGAAATGCTACAAGAAGACTTATCTGATACTGGATGGGAAATTTTAACACCAGATAAGGAAGGTACACTAGTTTTCCCTTGCTGTCTTATACATTATCACAGATCTGGCAGCATCCATGAGTCAGAAGGCAGGTACAGGGTTAGAGGTTCCCTGCCTCAGGCTTCAGAATCAGGGTGTTGGTGGGAGGATCTGGGGACGAATCTGTTTCCAGTACCTCCAGTCGTCACAGAGGGCAGTTCCTGAGGATTGTATTTGGAGATTCTCATGTCCTTGCTGGCTGTTAGCTCAGCTGTCCTCACCAACTAGAGCCTCTGTTTCGTCCCTGCATGCGATCCCCTGCATCTCAGAACCAGTAGCCATGTGTCAAACCCTTCTGAAGCTCGGAATCTCTTTGATCTTCCATTCTGCTTCATATCTCTGATTCCAGCCAGAGAAGCTTCTCTGCTTTTAAGGGCTCAGGTGATTATATTGGGCCTCTCTGGATAATACAGGATAATCTTCCTTATTTACGGTCAGTGATTAGTGACAGCACTTCATCCACAAAGTCCTGTTCCCCATGGAACATGTATTCGCAGCACACAAGGACAAGGGTGTGCATCTTTAGGGAACTGTTTGGTTTACCACGATGGCCAGAGTTCATAGAACACGTGATGTATTGAGAGAGCGGGCACATGTCTGAAGTGAGTGCGTTCCTGTGTATTCCTGCGTGGTTGGCTCGCTTGGGTGCTGATTTCTATGGTCAACTAGTACTTCTTCTGCACAAATCCCATATATGCAAACATGAAACTTGTGTTTTGCCCAAGTTGTTCTTTAATATGTCAATTGAATTGGAACCAATTCTTGTTTTCAAAACAATTACTATATCAAATTGCTCATATATTTTTTTTTAAAGGAAAGGAAGTCAAAATAGGCCTTTACATACATTGGCATAGCAGCTGTCTCATGGGCAGTGTGTGTGCAGAAGTGTCCCTGGTCTCAAATCTATTCTAACTATAGGAATCTAGGCTAACTGCTTTAATAGCCCTTAATATTCTCATAGGTAAGATAAAGGGTTCGGTCAAGTAGTCTCACAAGTCCATTCCAGAAAAAATCAATTTAAGTTCTTCATAAAGATATAAATAACTTACAAACAAGATTTGAAGAAATGATGATTTTTTATATTTGTAGATGAGCACATCTGGCCAAAGACTAAATCCATTATCCAACAAAATGATGTTTTTTATACTTCTTTGAATACGGAAGAATATATTTTTGAATACACTTTGAATAAATATATGTTTGGCCCTGGGGATGAGAATGGACAAAAAAATATATACTAAAGTACAAAAGAAGAAATAAAAAGGATGACAGGATCTATATACTAGTTGGTGATGAAATGTATGTATTTTTCTTGTAGAAAAATAAATAGTATGTAGAATATGCTCCCTTGAGCTAATAACATAGACACATGAATCCAGACGTTTTGAATATCAGGTATGATTTTAGGCATTGTTAAATATTGTATCAGGCAACAGAATGGAAAGTCAGTGACAATATTTCCCTGTTGTTTGAGTTCGGTCACCAGTCTGGCCCCAAACTGCCAGTTAAGGCAGAGAGACACCTGTGCTCGAGTGCTCAGATAAGGCGGCCACGGTCAGAGATAAATACAATGTTCTTACTGGCAATAATGTTCTAATTTAACCAAATTTATCTGTTGCATTTTAGGTTTCTTGCTAGATTGTACAGAGGTTTAAAAATGCATATTTTCAGGCCTGTAATCAAACTCACAGCTGAAATAATAAAACCCATCCTCAACCTGCAACCTCCTATTTCAACCCATAGATATCAGGCATGAGCCCCAAAAGAAACTCATCAGATCTTACTAAATTGCAGTTCCCAAGAGATTTCCTTCCTCACCAGCTCTCGAGCTTACGCTGGACCTTGTTAGCAGATGGCACCAGCTCACACAGTGGGGTCTGAGCCATTCGGCCCCTTCCTCCCTTCCTAGCACCCCTCTTCTCTTCATCACGCTGAGCTGAGTTCTCCTTCTCTGAGTTCTCTCGGCGTCCCTTACAGCATGGGTTGTACAGCAGGGTCCTTGCTGGCTTGCTTTTATGGCTTACCTGCCCGACTATATAAGCTTTAGGAGGACAGGGAATGGGGTCTCTCGTCTCCTCAGCATTTGAAACGCTGACAAAATTACCGGAAGCGCTCAATCAGCGTGTGTTGCGTAGACCGTGTCAGTGGTGGTGTGCCATCAGCTGAGTCAGACTGAACCCTCTCAGTAGACAAGGCTTAAATATTTCAATAGTCTTAACTGAAAATCGCTCTTCACAATGTAAGCCTGTGGTTTTAAACTCTTCTAAGCCATGAGCAAATGATTCATTCATGTTGATACAGATGGGAAGAAAGTTTGTGTATTCAATGCCAGGGTGGCCAGTTACTTCCTAAGATCTCGTTCATATGTCAGGGTATTCAGGCTAAAAGTAATCATAGGGGAGAAATGCCACAATTTATGAATACCAAGCTAATCATATATTAACCAGAGTTATCATCAAATATGAAGGTGCCTTCTACTCATTCTTGAAATGAAAGAATATGGGACTATATAGCACACTTGAAATATTCCAGAGTGTTTTGTTTAGTAGTCAAATAAGAAGACATTCATATTTCTATACACAGTAAGATATCTTGTTTGTAGGTCAGGAAACATTTTTTTTTATTCAAATGTGCTCCATTATTCCGTGGCTCTGAATAAATACTAAGATGATTCAGAGTAAAAATCAACAATGATGAAAAATCAGTCTGTGTCTCCCTGAGCATCTGATTATTTACATAATGATAGGCCTTAGATCTCCAAGTGATGGTGTCAAGAACCTTAACTAAAGTGATCTATTTATTTTAAAAATCAGTATATGTGGATAACATTATGGCAAAATAGGGAAGATATTCAATATAGAGGTCATTAAATCTTTACCTTATCCTGATTTTGAAAAAGTTCCAAGATTATTTTAACTTTTCATTAGTTGTCATGTCTAAATTTTAGTCCCAGCTCTGTCACTGATCATTGGTTTAAACTTGTCAAATCATTGATTTTTTTTTTTCTGGACCTCAACTTCCTCATGTGGAAACTTAAAGAGCTGCCCAAATGAATCCTAAGCTCCCTTGCACCTACACCATTTTACTGTCTTCTTTTCTTCTCCCATAATATTTAAATTCGATTGAATGGGATGATACTCAACTACATATTACTGGTCTTCAAGTCCATGTTAGCCTGCCGGCCTGCATAGCAAAGAGGGCTTGATAGCTATCTTTCCACCACTACTGGAGTCCAGCCTTTCCGTCATCCACACGCACACCCCTCACCCACGGCCCACTCACACCCATGCATACACACACACACACACACACACTTTGGTGGGGAAAGAGAAGCCTCCACTCCTCAGACTACAGATGCCAGGCATGACCCCCGTGAAGACTCAGGTTTCATTATCAGGTCAATGAAAAGGCAAGTGCTGTGGGTGAGTGGTTTATAGTGGAACCGGGCTCTGGGGGCGCACAACTTGAAATGCTGAGAACAGAAATGAGAGGTGCATCTAGATGTGGAATTGGTGGGAAGCGTCACAGCTGAGTGAAATGGTAAGTGATTGGATGGAATTACATTTTAGGGAGTCCCGAAGAGAATAGAGATGAGTGATACGATTAGAAAGAGCATTTTAGCACAATTGAAAGAGCAGGATTTGGGAACTAGGCAAATATAAGCTAGATGCAGCTAGTAGGTACAGTATAGAACTGTCACTAGTGGTTATATATGCATGAACCACAGATGATTTCTTATCTGTGAAATTTGTATCAATTGATTAATTATTTTTAATGGGTTAGGAGGATGCAATCACATTAGGCACATAAGTACTTAATAAGTTACCTATCTTTAAATCAGTACAAATTTTCTCGAAGCAAATCTTATGATGGTTGCCCTGATATCAGCCAGACCAATGGCTTGCAATTCCTCATTTGTGAAAGGAGAGTCTTGGGGGACATTAACCTTTGTGGAAATAAAATTTGATGATTTTCAGTTCAGTGTGACTCGATACCCCTAGCAATAGTCTTTATGCCAGGTAGCCCACCTGTTTCCACACCATTTCTTAGTTTGGGCCTCATTCTAATCTGTATGCAAATGAGGCTGACTCTCAGGAAAGAGACGTGGGTCATTCAATCATTCATTTACTCAGTAGGTTTTTGCTGAGCACCTCACAAGCACAGAGCATCCCATTGTGTTATGAAGACACAAAAGTGACTAAAACATTTTCTCTATTCGCGTGAGTCTTAGAATCTAGAGTCAAATTGTCGTATACATGAAGCTGATTTTGTGATTTCTATGAAGGGAAGATGCTTGTACTCCAAGGATCTACAGAGAGCTTGGTGTTGCTTTGAGGAAGTCAGCCAGGGAAACCAGCAGGCTGGGACATAATGCTTAAGCTGGGATATTGAGACTCATTAGGAGTTTATTAGGTGGAGACAAAAGGTAATTTTAGTAAGAGAGAGCTGCTTATGAAAAGGCTCCTTGTGAGACAGGACCCTGGATTTAGGCAGAGTGGGGTGAGGGCCTCCGGAAAAAAAGCAAAGCAAGATAATTACAGACAGAACAATGTAACAATGTGCAAAGAAGTCCCTATCAAAACTCTGTGTTAAGCTTTATGCAGTCAGAGTCACACTAATTCTCTAGGGTAAAGATACCAGACTAGGAATATAGACATTTTCAGTGAGATCAGTTAAAGCTCAAAAGGCCAGGAGTGACTTGACCTGGAATGTTTGAGTGTTCTGCAAATAAAGAAGAGTATCTCAGCATAACCCGTGACTTCACTGTATCGGATCATGACACTGTAAAATTTACCAGAGCCTGCAAAAAGGCCCAGTTTATTTTTAACTGTACCTATATGCTGTGTTCCTTCTCTAATCCTAATCAAGCAATCTGCAACCTGGGCAAAAGACTAATTTGGCAAGCAATCTCAGCTATAAACAGCCCAAGCAAATAGACAACAACCCAGCCCACCTTGGGGGCAGGACAGGCAGTCTTACAACATGTCTGCACCCCTAGCCCTTTACCCCCATTCCTGAAAATCCTCAACCGCCTATAAATCCTCTAGACAACGAGCCAACCATGGACTCTCTTGTCCCCTCCTGGCATGAGCCGGGAGCTCTGTCCTATCACTTTATCTCTAAATGAAAGCCTCTACCTTGCTCTCCTACCTTGAGTGTTTGCGAACTTCATTCTTAGGCTCTGTGAACAAGAACCCCGGAATCACTTGTAGAGAAGGATTATGCAGAATTGACAAAGTATCTGAAACTTAGAGACTACAAGGGGTTAAAAGCTAAGAGAAGATCAAGGAGAGGGAGGTCAGAACAGGAACCACTTTATCCTGACAGCATTAGAAAACAGTTAAAATCAGGACTCACAGATTATATTCTCTGCCTTCAGTGTGCAAATGGAATGAAAAGGGGCCCAGGTGGGTAAACGCCGCCAGTCGGAAGGCTGTTTAATGACAGACACAGCCACTGATGGGTGAGTGGTGGAGATACAGATATGCACGTACCAGTCATGAGAATTAAGTCTCCTTTGGAAGAGCCAAGAAGGGTTATTGGCAACTGCACTTACAAGGTTGGACCTCAGAGAAGAGGGTTGGAATGGTGGTAAAAAATTTCTGAGATGCACCATGTAGTTGGTAATTGAGGTCATGTGTATGAATAAGAATGAATAATGATGAGACTAGAATAAGAAATGGAGAAGGTCTTGGACAATCTTGAGATCTCATATTTACAATCACGGAAAAGGTGGTGAGGCTGAGAGAGAGGGAAATGATCAAAGGGGTTAAGAGGGAAACCAGGAGAGTCTTACGAGCTTGCCTTCCAATGTCAAATACGGTATCTGGTTAAGTTGGACCTAATTACTACAAAACCAGATGAGATATAAATAGCAAGTTTACAGACTTACTACATAAAAATGATATATATATATATCATTACTTTCTGGCTCATAGACCTTCTCTAACCTTGTTCTGAAACCAGCCATTTCTTCAAATATCTCTGGTTCCTTTTGGTGCTGAATGGAATCTAGAAACCAAAATACAGGTGTTAGGTTATGTCATTAGGTCAAACATGTTTTAAGTGAAATTCTAATGCCTACCTCTGTTGTAGCCTCTGGAAAATAAATCATCCAACTAAGGAACAAACAAAAATGCTATATCTTAAATTGAGCTGAAAACAAATGGTAGAATTTACATGAAAATTCTATAGCACTGCCTTCAAACATTACAGGACATTCATTATCATAATTAAACACATCAAAAAGTGTATCAGGGTTGAACTAATTCTTATAAAAATTAAAATTTTTTTCAACTTACATTTAGATAGTTAGGCTTTGAAATACTTAATTAGGATTTCAAGACTTTGAAATAATTGAGTTCCTTGTATTAACTGAATTAAAACAATGCTAGATAAATTTAAAATTTTGTTAAACGTTAAAAAAATCATTTCTTTAAGAATCTAAGTTTCTTTCCAATGCATGAAACCAGTTGTACCACTTAAAATTAATAGCTTGGCTATCTAAACCTTTTGTTGATAATTAGAAGTTTAAGTAAGTGTAAAATGCAAATATGTTTTTGCTAAGATCTCTACTGTCATAGACTCAAGCTAGCTTTTGCTCTACTATGAGAACAAAGCTTTTGCTCTACTATGGGAGTTGAGTTAACTAAACCCCAAACCTGGTTGTAATTCCATACATGTGAAGTTGAAAACCCACCTGTTAAACAGAAATACTTCACGATACACTGTTACTCTCTGTTCAGTAATGTAGCCCACTGACCAGATTTTGTTATTGCTTTTAGCACCTAGCCATACTTGATATTATTCAATGATTTTGCTCATTTGTTTATTGTCTGCCTTCTCCATTAAAATATATGTTTCAGGAGGCTAGAACTTTTGTCTCCAACACCTGAATAGTGTCCAACCAATAGTCACTTCTGCATGCATAATTTAATGAATGCATCAGTCAAACATCAGAAAAAAGGAAAGTACAGAGTGGGCTGTGGTTTGCTATTGGAGAGATGTGTGATGGGAAGCTGTAATATGGGAGATCTGGAAAACCAAAAGGGAATTGAGGGCATGGGGTGAGTGTGTGGGGAGAAGAGGTCAGGGTAGGAAGTTCAGGAGAAACGGGTCTAGGTATGTATCAAGATAAATATAGTGACCCAAATTCCTGTTTATTCATATTCTCAGTGAAGTGTTCATATGGATGGAATAGTAGAGATTTTCACCTTTGGGTTATATTGCTTTTTATTTTAAGTAAGTAAAGATTTAAACTATAATTGGAAATTAGTGAAATTAATGCATGAGCATGAAACCACTAAGTAGTTAAGGGAGTTCTGGATCCCGAGTGCAGGTCAAATTAAAAAAACAAAAAAAGACTAACTTGTTACCCCATGTGCTGCTCTCGTAGTAGTGTGAGCTAATTTACATGTGCAAAATAAATTTTAAAAGTAAATTTATATACATGAAAATATGTATATATATATATATATGTTATCTCATTTAACCTTCACAACGAGCTTCTTTTTTTTCATTCTACTGTTTTTTTAGATCTTAAATCATTTGTCTGTACACACATCTAGTCACCATGGACAAAAGGCAGCCATAATAAGGTTTTCACTCTTAATAACCTCCTTTCTATTTCCAGAAGGCCAATGTCTGTACTTCAGGGATTGCCAACACAGGACATTCTGTAACAGAAGCACTTTTCCTTGTCCTGCTTTGTTTTCGATGTGTATGATCAGAGGATCAATGCCTTTCAGAGATTACAAATTAGAAATCATGGCAGATGTCCGAACAAGTCATCTGCATAAAAGGGGAAAGAGAAACGGAGGATCTGAGTACATAGCCAATGATCACAGCCTGGGAGGAGCTTTCAAAGGAAGCAGCTCAAAAATAACAGCTCTGGCTTTTTATAGGTTGTCTCCGGCCTATAAAATGGAGCTGAAAGAGAACTAATAATGGAGCTAACAGTAACCTAGTGTGGTCCAGAGCAAGGTCACTCAAAAGATGGGAGCTGTGCACCCAGTTAGTTCTCCACACTCCTGCCTGTAGGGCCGAGGGCACTGAGAGGGGGTGAGAGCTGGTTCTGAGGGAGCTTGCCAGAGGGGAATTAAAATTCCAAACTCTGAGCATTGGAGAGAGAGTTAGAAATCCTCTGTGTTCTTCCTTAATAAGGTAAATGACATATGGAAAATTGTATCTTCTTTCCCCATAAAAATAATTGCATCATTTCAGAGGTACTTAATGGAGGTAGAAAACAAAAATCGTTCTTTGCAAAGGCATCCTTCTTTCCTTCATACCACTGCTACCCCATCAGTGCTGTAAAGGCCTCAGTCGTGGCGTGTATCATGTTGCATTGCATTTATGTATTTATATGTCTTTGTGAGATCCCTCT
Organism: Phataginus tricuspis; assembly: GCA_029783875.1. Classification (NCBI taxonomy): domain Eukaryota; kingdom Metazoa; phylum Chordata; class Mammalia; order Pholidota; family Manidae; genus Phataginus; species Phataginus tricuspis. Next base: position 4,417,442 of record JAQQAC010015530.1, on the reverse strand, counting down.
GACCTTGCCTTATTCATGTTTTTAACTCCAAGGCTGAGCAGAGTGCCTGGTACACAGAAAGCATTCGATATGCTCTTGCTGAATCAATGAATTTTGTTCTCACATTGAAAGACGGCAATTGTGCAAGAGGAAAGGTCACCTTTAGAGATGATGTTGGTCAAATGCTGTGAGAATTGAAGCCCAGAAATTGCCATTGTCATTCAGAGCGTTTGGTATTAAGGAATCCTAATTATTTTTAAGAGTGAGAGTGCCAGAAATAGCTTTATATTCACAAGATTCGGGGAAGGGTGTGTATGAATATTTTTGTGTTGTGCCTAGTTCATTAATGGTTGTGATTACAGGAGAAAAGCCCAGTAGGTACCTTGTAATGATAGTTGGAAGAGAAAGCTTCTATGCAATTTTTTTCAAAGGACTATATCTGAAGGTTATTGAAGTTTTTGCCAAGATTATAGAGAACACATTTCCTCTGCAAATTGACATTGCTGGAAGCTCTTCCATAAACTGAGAGAGACTTCCTTTGTCACTGCAAAGAGTAGGTAGCATAAGAGATTTGAATAAAAAATTAATTTAAATACGAAGTAGTATTTCTGGAGATTTGATCTGATTACACAAAGTTGTATCAGCATGTTCTCCAAATGAATGAGACACTAGTGATGTCACAGGGCATTTTCTTTTCTTTGACATATTGGAATTTTCTTTCTTCTTATATATTGGGTAGTACATGAAGTGGACTGTACTTAGATACATAGTTTTTAGTTTACTTTTAGTTGAGCAAAATTCCTTTTCACTGAGATTGCAAAATCCTCAGTTGGAATTCAGAAAACGCCCTTTCTCCGCATCTCCATGATGCCCAACACAAGCCATCATCAGGCACTGATTCAACAAATCTTAACTGAGTGGCTCTGGGCCCGCACTACAGGAAGCGTTGGGGATGAGTGAAGAATAAGGCAGGCTCGTTCTCTGCTGGTATGGGCCTTACTGCCTAAGGGGAGGAAGGGAAGGAAGGGAAGGAGTTAATAATGTGTTTGATGAAGGGAAACCGGGAAATAAAGGATGCTACAGAAGTGTAATCTGGGGGCCTAACTTCACTTGGGAGTTCTCCAAAGGCTTCCTAGGGCAAATAAGTTAAGGCTGAGACTTACAGCAAAACTCATCAATTACAGATTCCCCCAACAGGCTGTAAAAGGAATTCAGATTTTACATTGACAATGTATTTCTGGACAGTAATGGCTATTTCTATAACTTTGACTATATAACCAAAGTTATAGAACTAGTGTATATAATATATATTACTTATTATTATGATATGAGAGACCAGTATATATAATATGTATAATACTATATATTATTGCCCGTTAATTTTTGCTGAGAGGTTCTTTAAAGAATTTGTGTAGCTATTAGGAGAAACAGTCAGATCTTAGTTTTCTTTAAATGTAAGCAAAATTTATATTACATAAATATATTTCTCATGAACTGAGAAAACATTGTGTAAAACGTAAAATGTCTGGATAACTTGTTTATATCCCATCTAGTTTGGCAGTATAATTTCAATCAGCAAGTATGATTCTATTTTAGAAAAAAATGACATTTCAATGAGACTTTGTAAAGGAGGCACTACAGCCCTGTAAAAGGCACTTTACTCCCTGAAACAGTCCAGCATATTACCTAGACCTATGATCTAAACAAAACCAAGTTCACTAATAACAATTACTAGCAAAAAAAAGTTAGATTTCTTTAGGGTTCAACTCATATATCCCGTTGATGTTTGAGACTAAATATTGACTTGACGTTTATGAACAAAACAATAACAGCAATGGACAGGTTTAACTCTCTCTCTCTGTGTCTTGCTCTCACTATCTCTCTCGCTTTGTCTATCATGGCATCAGTTTTCACAAATTTATGTTATGTTGGGACTGAGCTACTATGAGCTATTTTGATCGTGCCACATACTTAGCAAGAATCCAATCACACTTTTATCTACAAAACCTAGTATACTACTGGAGTCCTATTTTAGGCAGCAGTTTAACTACCAACCTAATGACTTTGTAACCGTGCCAGGCCATAAATAAACCAATATGCAGGGTCACCAGCCCATCGCTGAACATCTCCCAGCCTACCGTTTCCACTTTGGACATGGTGAGGTGCTCAGATGTGGGCCTTTCTCTTCATAGGGATTTAAAAATTTTTCTTCCACCTTTGAAAACTCACGCATTTTGTGCTTTTTGTAGGTACCAGACACAAGTGACAATTTCCATCATAGAAAAAACACTCCTTCTGCTCCCTGAAAGAGGCTCTCAAGTCTGGAAGGGGCCTCAAAGGCACCTAATCGAGGTTCACTTTGAAGTTCTGTTCTGTTTGCAACATAGATGCCCAGTGGCCAGTCAAGCGGCAGCGGGACCGCCCTCAGTGGCAGAAGGCTTTGCTGCTTCAGAGGCAGCCTTCTCCCCTGCTGCTAGCCTTACATTACGTATTTATTCTTCTTTTGAGCCCGCATATATTTTTGGTAGTTTTTCTCCATGGCTCCAAATGTGTCCCTTAACCCAGAGCACGTTGAGTGCATCGAATCCTCTGACTCTCACCCCATGTGACTGACAACCCCTGAGATACTTGGATGTTCCCCGTTCCTTGGCAGGGCGGAAGGCCCGAGTGCAACCGGTCAGGGGGCCGTGGCTGTGCACAGGTCATGATGTGGGAGGACCTAGGGGAGGAGGAGTCGCAAGCTACCTCTGAGAAGTGGTGGGAAACATGCGGCTCTAGCCACCTGGGGAAGGCACAAGAGAATGAATGCAAGGGGCTGGAGCCTGCTAGTTGAGAGATTTAAATGTATAGTTGGCTGACTTTACAGTCTACGACTGCAGTGTAAAATTTATCAAGTTGAATTGTTTTTTATTTTTCTTAACAAGATCCTGCACTATCGTCTGCTCCTGCTTTCGATCAGAAAACCCCAAACACACTCTCAGAGCTCAAGGTAAAATCAGATGGAATTCAAAAGTGGCTACAAGGCCCATATGCCATGAAGAAAAAAATAGCAGTAGATTCTGGGGTCAGAGTGTCTCAGTTCAAATCCAGTATCTACCTACTATACAGGCTGTTTGATCTGGGGTCTTCATATCCTTATTTACAAGAGGACGTTGATAGGACCTATTCCGTCTCACAGCTGCGAGGGCTGAGTGAGCTACTATATTCACTGAATATCCGTTTCTTTCAACATTGTTGTGTATCTCCTGGAAGCCGGGTTTCCTGCCTGGTGTGGAACCATCTGAAGGAAGCAGAAATTTAAATTTGTTTTGGAATATTAGAACAAATGGTACTATATGTACTTCTCTGTGATATCCTCCTTGGTTACTATTTTCAATAACTTTATGTTGAACCACAGAGTTTGGAACTGAAGTTAAGTGACTCCAGAATTCATGACAGATTAATTTAGTCAAGAGACCATCCATGGCTCCACTGGAGCGCGACACATTTAAGTCAGAAAGATGAAGTCATTGGTCATTGAATTTTGTTAGTGTCTTATTTCTGTTGTTTGCTAGACTGTCTTGCTTAAAAAAAAAATGGATTCTTAAAAAAACCTTGCTTGTAAGATCACATTTTTTATAAGAAGGAACATCAAATAATTTTTAAGAAAAAATATCTGGAGCCGAGCTTAAATCGATTGAAATGCTTAAAATAAATGAAGTTTTTACTTTGCATTTCCAAGATCATATATTTCAATGGCAATGAGATTCTCTCTCTTATGAACAATCTTTCTGGATCTGAATGACCTCTGTGAAGAAGAAAAAACCTACAAACTCAGTTTATGTTCTTAGCTTCTCTACTACATACCATGTTTCATGAATAGATCACCACTAATGCCTGTGGGTTTTATTTTCTTAATGGAAAAGTCAAGGAGAGAATATCCTCTTACTGGCTTTCCCACTGTGTTAGACTAAATAACTGTACTATTTGTGGCTTAGAATATCACTAAATGTTGTTTAAAATATTTAATAGCAACAGACTCTTCCAATTGTTATTTTTCTCATAAGAAAATAAATGGTTAGTGGGTTTTCCCAAGTATGTATTTTCAAGTATTAAGAATAATTAGGTACTTGTTTAGGTTTGCAAAGATATGTGAAAAGTGAGGAAAAGGGATCAAATGAAAAATGGTACATTCTTACATTTATGAGTAGCTCCAAACGGAGGAGAGGGAAATTTTCCCATCAGTGCTGATGAACCGTGGGTCTTGCCCCTAAGCCTCAACCAAAACCCAGGAGGTGACAGTAAATTGCTTCCTGGTTACAGTCCGTAACATAGACATTCGGTCTTATGCTGCAGAAGAGCTCAAATATATGAACTAGGAAATAAAATGTTATATTTGGCCATAAATGCTACATTTAAAAAATGGTTCAGTTGCATCGTCCAGTGTTCTTTATAGGACAGATTTATTACTGCCATGGAGCACGTGCTCAGCCTGCCTGGCAGTCCCTGCTTGCGCACCGAAGGGCTCGAGGGAGGGGCTCTGCTCGGAGGTGTGTCTGCTGTCATTGTGCTCAATTCCAGTTCCCACGGTCTCTGATCCACGCAGAACCGTGCCACTCTGCCTGAGGTACCTTCAATGTAGAACCATCTATAGAACTAGAAGGAGTTTTCAGAATTGTGTAGGTCCCATGACATGCATGCCAGAGTCAGCGAGCCCTGCGGGCGGCGCGGCATCCTGGTGGGGTCTGAGCGCTGCGGCGCCGCACACGCTCCTTCCTACTGCCCAGGCTTTGACTTGGGCAAGGTCACTTTTATGACTTTCCTTTTTATCTGATAATCCCCAAACAGCGCTGCTCTACAGTGAGGAGCAAAGGAGAAAAGAGCAGGACAGCAAGTGCCAGGACCCCGTGGGGCGGGACAAGGAGACAGGAGTCCTCACACAGATTTGACAGTTAATCCAGCATAAAATAACATGCGCAGTTTAACGCCATCAGAAGAATGAAGTGCCATTATAAAAACACCTGTGACCCAGTAGTTATGGAACTATTCTTCCCAGAGTTTTAATTTTTGGAAAAGGTATTTCTGTGAAAATGAGTCATTGCCCTCGTGACATAAGGCATCCTAAGGAAGAGGAAGAAAAATCTGCCATGAAACTGTGTTCGGCCCTTTGTAAGAAAGGGCTAAAGGGCTCATGGCTACCAACGGTGAGCTGGGTTTCACAAGCACTCGCACATACACGGGCACACACACTCTCTCTCTCACACACACACACTCTGACACACATACAAATGAAAGTAAAGCAGGCCGTGGAGCTGGCACCAGGGCCATCATCGGGCGTCCGGGGGTCTCGCGGTCCTGAGGGGCAGCCGGTGGGTGGAGCGCTGCCAGCTACGTGACGACGAGGCAGCGGAGGGTGCCAAGTGGGGCGTCTGGGCGGCACGTGGAATGGGTCTTTGAATAATGGAAGTAACATTAACAGGCTTTCAGAACTAGTAGGGAAAGAGAGGTCATTATATGTGGGAAAGGGGAAAACATGAGAATCACTTCTGTGTGTGTTTGTGTGCGTTCTGATTTCTACGGACCATAAATGAGAGCAAAGGGCTTTCTAAGACTTATCTGAGATAATTCCCTGGAACTGGCATGAGGTGAAATAGAGCTCAACTATATATAAGTGTGCAGTAATTTATACTTGACCGATTCATAATATTTATCATTCTCTTACTAGTAGTTGGTCACTGTATGCACAGTCTACACTTCTAAACCACTCAGATCTTAAGCCCTTTTCCTGTGTAGTGTGTACGGTATTACCTATTAAATACTGATGGACTTTGTGGTTCTTTTATGTTATCTCGACTGCGAAGAAAACCAATACTCATGAAGAGAGTAAAACATCCCCCTCCTAAAGGCCTTCCCCTCCTCTCTCCCCTTCCCTCAGCAAGGGCCAACCAGACCGCCATTGGACTAGTTGCATTCAAAAATATCACAATACTTTATTTCAAGCTATGTACATAGTCTCAAGATGAAATCTGCACAAACTGATTTGCAGTAGTCCGCCCGCTTAGCAGTCACAAAATTTGGCAATTTCCTTTTGAGCCGGGGACCCATAAGCTACACCACTTTTCAACCTCATCAGGCCCCTTGGGGTCTGGGCAGCACCGCATCCCACCTTGAACTCTGGCTGTGACTTTGGCTCCAGCAGGGAGCTCACCCTGCTTCTCACTCTTTCCCTTTCCACGTGTAGGGCTTCCAGAATCCTGCCCTGAATGTCAGTCCCGGGCAGTTGCTTTCACAGCCTGTCCTATTTTCTGTTATTATTGTTGTTTTTTTTTGTTGTTTTGGGTAATATTTTGGCAAAGGATCAATCCTGTCCAGCCAGCCCAGACATGTGTCAGTGGGGCTCAGGAAATAGCAGGGTCCAGAAGCCTTCTGTCAGTGCTGTGTGTGTCGTATTTATGGAAACACGTGCCCACACCAGATAGTCAGGCTTTGATCTGGGTTTTTGCCTTGTGACGTGGAAACATTGTATGGCTGTGAGAGAACGTCTGAGTCCATTCCTGAGTTTGTCATGCCACACATTTGGCGACATGGAATATTGCCCAGGATTCCAGGTTGTCTTATGGCCACTAGGTAGTGTTGAAAAAAGTAGATTTGGTAGGCCAGAATTTTTGTGGCATGTATGTAGTGCAGCTCTCCAATTATTTGGGAAGTTTCTTTTATGTGAATTGGATCAATCTGAACTTTCCGTTCTGTATTAGACAGATTTCTTTCAACTTTAAGTGACTTAGAAACTTATTTCTTTTGGTACTCAAAGTAGAAATAATTTTTTTCTTAATCACTAATGCATTTAATAGCATTTATACAGTTTAACTAAAAGCTACAGCTATAGGTCGATTAGTGAAACACAGAATATTTCATACTACGTCTAAACTAGAACATATATGGCATTAGCAGGAGAATTGTGTTTTCTCCCAGAAGGATAATATGGTTTATTTACACACTGAGTGGGAAAGGAACTATCCTTATACATAAAAAAAAAAAACAGGAGGAAATAACTTCCAGATTGCAACTAAATGTCTATGAGATGTGAGTTAAAATAAATATGAACTTTTTTCCAATAGGCATGCCTAACATAGCCATGGCATTTACAAATTACTACCGATATCTTAAACAAACTTAAGTTCAAAGCTTTCTGCTTACATTTTGATATTCCTGAAAACATTGATGGTCAGTTTTTATTAATACTTCAAATCTGAAAGGCATATGTCTTGCTAGCGTTCCTGCAAAGTATGTTGACATCATTACCTCATATTAGTTCTAAAAGTTTATGCATAGTACACACGGGGTACATATCAGATACTTTAAAGATGTTTGAACGAAAATGGACAAGATGCTATATTAAAAAGAATCAGAGATATTGTATTCAGTCTGATTCTTTAAGAATGCACTCAACAGCCGTAAGTGAGCACCAATTACATGACAGACTCTATGGTAGATGGGTAAGACATAGTCTCTGCCTTGACGGATTCACAGTCTAGAGGAATAAATCTGTGCAGAAGCAATTGAAAAAGATAATGTAAGTGACATAATGGAGGTTTTTGTGGGGTCTTAGAGGATGAGCATTAGAGAGGATGGTGGTGAGAGAAAAGATGAGGGAAGAAACCAGTATTAAAAGAAGTTAAAGGTTAGTAAAAGGTGTAATTTATGAAGTGAGGTGGCATTGGTGATTAGAAGAGCAGTTGAACAAGGAAATAAATAGTAGAGGCTGTACCTGCCATTTCATAGACGTGACCTTGGAAATAGTAGGCAGCCTTTGAGACTTCTCATCTGTAGAGGTTAATATTGATCAAACGAATAAGGATCAAATAAGACAATTAATATGAGTTGCCTAGAAGAAACTCTAGCACATTGTAATCACTATAAGTTTTTTTTTCTTTTCTCCACTACTGAGCATGTGAGCGAATGAGACTTCAGATGATTATAACCACCCACCAATCATGAAATTTTCCAGATCTTCCAGATGAGGCCCCTATGGGAAAGAGACAGGTCATCCCAGCTGTGCCCTATCCAAATTTTTGACACTCAGAGTCCATGACCATAATAAATGATTGTTTTATACCATAAATTTTAGGTGATTTGTTATCCAGCATTAGATAACTCTAGCACTCCCCTACCCCAAACCCTAAATCTAAGCCTGGATTTACTGGTAGAGACCAGAGATATAATATCATTCACTCTGAGTATAGCCTTGTAAGTACAGTGTTTGAATAAGACTGGGAAGGTTGACATGCTTAATAGTAAATGGCTTAAATAGTCACTTAGAGTCTCAGATCAATACAAAAGGCCTATGTCCAGGAGTTAGAGAAAAGGCATGAACAAGGGGTGGGAGGAATTGGAATCAGTACAGTAAGACTTAGGGAGTAAAACAGGTAGGATTATAAATCTTCTGGGTCAGAAAATGTAATATTAAATATTAAGACTCAGGGATGAAGTCATTTTACCTAATCAAAAGTTTTCCTTTTCTTAGAAGATGCGGTAGAGCTGACTTAATTGGAGTTCTTTATAAGGAGTTTTAAATGCATAAGAAAAGGCTACTGAGGAAAAGGGTATTATTAGGAATGTAGATTTGTGATGGCATTTATTATTGCTCACAGTAACAATAATGATTATATATCACTCTTAACTCTTTGCCACAGTCAAAACTGTTCAGCAGAATATTGTTCCCTTTTTATTGTTCAAAAATAATTGAGATGGAAAGACAGGAACACCACCACCAGCAGAGCCTCCCGTCATGATAAACTACAGCACATCAGGGGGTAACTGAAAGCATGCTCTTAAAATAATGATTCCTATTGTCTGTCTTCAATGTGAGAAAACAATGCAAAAATAGCTAGATTTACAACAGTGACCTGAGTGAGAAATTTAACAAAATGCAGTATGAGTGCCAGCTAACTTTCAGATTGTGCATGATGAAGAAAACAGAAAATACCAACAATATCTCACATAGCAACCATAGTTCTTTTTTGCAACATCAATCATTGCATAATACTTCAGGAAAAGAAATCTACCAAAAATAGCAAGACATTAACTACAGAGGACTGTTGACTCCAGTTGTACATATTGGGTACTAGGCAAGAGCCACTGATGAATTAAAACAAAAAGAGAAATGACAGGAAAAAAAGGAATGACATTAACTGTGGTACTAAGATAGTCCCCAGAGAGGAATGGATGACTGAGGACAATGGTTCATAGTGAAGGCTTCACTTTGGAGAATAAACTATTATTCTCATATGTCAGTGAACCAAGAAAATCTGGAAATGAATTTAGAGACACACCGAGTTGAGGAAGCTGATGATAAATGCGATCCCTAGTCATCTCAAGAAGAATGTAAATCAACTGCAAAAGTTGTAGGTAGTCAATAAGACCTCGGAACAACCTCAGAATAGAGTTATGGAAGCTCTGTGCGATCAGCATTATACAATCTCCCAATATCCTCAAATACATTGTCTAACGGAAGTAGATGTTTTAGACATATTTCTAAGAAAAAAGGGGAAAAGAAAATATAGTGTACAGGGAGAGGTAATAGGCACTACTTGCACATTTCAAAGGTTAATATATCAGAAACGTTTTTACAAGAAAGGTTTGTGGAACTAGGTGTTGGTCATGTCCACAGCTGAAAGAGGTTCTTTCCAGTCAGCATGACTCTAGTCTAGTCAAAAATGACAAGTCTAGTCTGGGGTTCTGCTGTACTGCTGTATCATAATAGGTCCGCTGCCCTAGCCAAAAGTGGTCTCAGCTAAACATGCAGAGACCATCTAGATTTTATATGTTTAAAAGAAGAAAAACAGAATATAGTGAACATTTTACCATAGTAATTGTCAGATAATTAACTGGATAACAATTATTGTTTGCTTTATGTTCTGGGTGACTTGAGAATTTATTAACTGCATTATTTAATCTATTTCTGAATAATAATGAAGTTTTATTATGCCCACTATTTTGTAGCTGTGGAAACAGAACCTTACAAATTTAAATAACTAGCCTATGGCTATGCTACTCGTAGTTCTGGACAAAGATCTGAACTCAGGCCCTTGACATCAGACCCTGAACTCTATACTACTGCCAAAAATAACCACCAAATAACATGTGAAAATGCTCCTTCTCAATATACGTGTCCATGAGGCCATATTACAATCATAGATTCTACATGTAACTTAAATCCACTTAACTGCTTCTGTCTCCAATCTTTACCTATATAGACAAATTTTATTTATCATCTAAGACATATCAAATACAATCTCCTTTATGAAGCAATCCCAGCTCACAAATCCAGCATACAAAATAGTATATCCTTAAATAATCCCAAATAACACTAAACCTCTATAATGAAAAGATTGCCTCCTTTGCTAAGAGATTTCAGCCAGATAGATACCTAATAAGAGTGTGATTGCCTGGATGTAAGGAAAGGTGTCTTAGCATTTTTTCTTTTTTATATATTTACTGAAGTATAATTGGCCAAAATTGTATGTATTTAAAGGGTGCAACATGATGTTTTGATATACATGTACATGTTTTGACATATTGTGAGATGATTGCCAGAATCAAGCTACTTACCCTATCCGTTACTTCACATAGTTACCTTTTTTGTGTTTGTGGTGAGAACACTTAAGATCTATTCTTTAAGTAAAAATTCTTTTTTGGTATTGTCAATCTACAATTACATGTGCAACATTATGATTACTAAACTCCCCACTTCATCAAGTCCCCCCCCCACACCCCATTACAGTCACTGTCCATCAGTGTAGTGAGATGCTATACAATCTCTACTTGTCTTCTCTGAGTAGTACAGCCCTCCCCGTGCCCTCCCAACATTATGTCTGCTAATTGTAATGCCCCTTTTACCCTCTTATCCCTCCCTTCCCACCCATTTTCCCCAGTCCCTTTCCCTTTGGTAACTGTTAGTCCATTCTTGGGTTCTGTGAGTCTGCTGCTGTTTTGTTCCTTCAGTTTTTTCTTTGTTCTTATACTCCACATATGAGTGAAATAATTTGATGCTTGTCTTTTTCTGCGTGGCTTATTTCACAGAGCATAATACCCTCTAGCTCCATCCACGTTGTTGCACATGGTAGGATTTGTTTTCTTCTTATGGGTGAATAAAATTCCATTGGGTATATGTACCACCTCTTTTTTATCCATTCATCTACTGATGGACACTTAGGTTGCTTCCATTTCTAGGCTATTGTAAATAGTGCTGTGATAAACATGGGGTGCATATGTCTTTTTCAGACTGGGCTGCTGCATTTTTAGGGTAAATTCCTAGGAGTGGAATTCCTGGGTCAAATGGTATTCCTATTTGGAGTTTTTTGAGGAACCTCCATAATGCTTTCCACAATGGTTGAGCTAATTTACATTCCCACTAGCAGTGTAGGAGGGTTTCCTTTCTCCACATCCTTGCCAATATTTGTTGTTGTTTGTGTTTTGGATGTTGGCCATCCTCACTGGTGTGAGGTGATATCTCATTGTGGTTTTAATTTGCATTTCTCTGATGATTAGCTTATGTGGAGCATCTTTTCATGTGCCTGTTGGCCATCTGAATTTCTTCTTTGGAGAGGTGTCTATTCAGATCCTCTGCCCATTTTTAATTGGATTATTTGCTTTTTGTTTGTTGAAGTGCGTGAATTCTTTATATGTTTGGATGTCAACCCCTTATTGGATATGTCATTTATGGATATATTCTCCCATACTGTAGGATGTCTTTTTGTTCTACTGATGGTGTCCTTTGCTGTACAGAAGCTTTCAGCTTGATATAGTCCTACCTGTTCATTTTTGCTTTTGTTTCCCTTGCCTGGGAGATATATTCATGAAGAAGTTGCTCATGTTTATGTCCAAGAGATTTTTGCCTATGTTTTTTTCTAAGAGTTTTATGGTTTCATGACTTACATTCAGGTCTTTGATCCATTTTGAGTTTACTTTTGTGTATGGGGTTAGCCAGTAATCCAGTTTCATTCTCTTACATGTAGCTGTCCAGTTTTGCCAACACCAGCTGCTGAAGAGGCTGTCATTTCCCCATTGTATATCCATGGCTCCTTTATCATATATTAATTGACCATATATGTTTGGGTTAATGTCTGGACTCTCTGTTCTGTTCCACTGGTCTGTGGGTCTGTTCTTGTGCCAGTACCAGATTGTCTTGATTACTGTGGCTTTGTAGTAGACCTTGAAGTTTAGGACCATAATTCCCTGTGTTTTATTCTTCCTTCTCAGGATTGCTTTGGCTATTTGGGGTCTTTTGTGGTACCATATGAGTTTTAGAACTATTTGTTCCAGTTCATTGAAGAATGCTGTTGGCATTTTGATAGGGATTATATTGAACCTGTAGATTGCTTTAGGTAGTATAGCCATTTTGACAGTATTTATTCTTTGTAGCCAAGAACATGGGATGAATTTCCATTTGTCAGTGTCCTCTTTAATTTTTCTTGATCATGGTGTATGATCCTCTTGATGTATTTTTGAATTCAGTTTGCTAATATTTTGTTGAGCATTTTTGCATCTATGTTCATCAGGAATATTGTTCTGTAATTTTCTTTTTTGGTGGGGTCTTTCCCTTGTTTTGGTATTAGAGTAATGCTGGCTTCATAGAATGAGTTTGGAAGTATTCCCTCTTCTTCTATTTTTTGGAAAACTTTATGGAGAATGGGTGTTATTTCTTCTCTATATGTCTGATAAAATTCAGCGGTGAATCCATCTGGCTTGGGGGTTTTGTTGTTGGGTAGTTTTCTGATTACCAATTCAATTTCATTGCTGGTAATTGGTCTGTTTAGGTTTTCTGTTTCTTGCTTGGTCAGTCTTGGAAGGTTGTATTTTTCTAAGCAGCAGTCCATTTCTTCTAGGTTTTCCAGCTTGTTAGCATATAGATTTTCATAGTATTCTCTAATATTTCTTTGTATTTCTGTGGGGTCCATCATGATTTTTCCATTCTCATTTCTGATTCTGTTTATGTGTGTAAATTCTCTTCTTTTAATAAGTCTGGCTAGGGGTTAATCCATTTTGTTTATTTTTTCAAAGAACCAGTTCTTGGTTTCATTGATTTTTTCTATTGTTTTATTCTTCTCAATTTTATTTATTTATTCTCTAATCTTTATTATTTCCCTCCTTCTGGTGATTTTGGGCCTCATTTGTTCTTCTTTTTCCAATTTCAATAATTGTGACTTTAGACTATTCATTTGGGATTGTTCTTCCTTCTTTAAATAGGCCTGGATTGCAATATACTTTCCTCTTAGAACTGCCTTTGCTGCGTCCCACAGAAGTTGGGGATTTGTGCTGTTGTTGTCATTCGCCTCCATATATTGTTTGATCTCTGTTTTAATTTGGTCATTGATCCATTGATTATTTAGGAGGATGTTGTTAAGCCTCCATGTATTTGTGAGCCTTTTTGTTTTCTTTGTACAATTTATTTCTAGTTGTATTCCTTTGTGATCTGAGAAGTTGGTTGGTGGAATTTCAATATTTTTTAATTTACTGAGGTTCTTTTTGTGGCCTAGTATGTGGTCTATTCTGGAAAATGTTCCATGTGCACTTGAGAAGATTGTGTATCCTGCTGCTTTTGGGTGTAGAGTTCTGTAGATGTCTGTTAAGTCCATCTGTTCTAGTGTGTTGTTCAGTGCCTCAGTGTCTTTACTTATTTTCTTTCTGGTTGATTGTCCTTTGGAGTGAGTGGGGTATTGAAGTCTCCTAAAATGAATGCATTGCTTTCTATTTCCTCCTTTAATTCTGTTAGTATTTGTTTCGCATATGTCGGTGCTTTTGTGTTGGGTGCATATATAGTTATAATGGTTATATCCTCTTTTTGGACTGACCCCTTTATCATTATGTAATGTCCTTCTTTTTCTCTTGCTACTTTCTTCATTTTGAAGTCCATTTTGTCTGATATAAGTACTGAAACACCTGCTTTTTTCTCCCTATTGTTTGGATGAAATATCTTTTTCCATCCCTTCACTTTTAGTCTGTGTATATCTTTGGGTTTGAGGTGAGTCCCCTGTAAGCAGCATATAGATGGGTCTTACTTTTTTATCCATTCCATTACTCTGTGTCTTTTGATTGGTGCATTAAGTCCATTTACATTTAGGGTGATTATCGATAGGTATGTACTTATTGCCATTGCTGGCTTTAGATTCGTGGTTACCAAAGGTTCAAGGGTAGCTTCTTTACTACCTAACAGTCTAACTTAACTCTCTTGTTAAGCTATTATAAACACAGTCTGATGATTCTTTATTTCTCTCCCTTCTTATTCTTCCTCCTCCATTCTTTATATGTTAGGTATTTTATTCTGTACTCTTTTACATTTCCTTTGACTGTTTTTGTGGCTAGTTGATTTTATTTTTTGCCTTTAGTTAGTATTTGGATGGTCTGCTTTCTTTGCTATGATTTTATTTTTTCTGGTGACGTCTTTTTAGCTTTAAGAGTGCTTCCATCTAGAGCAGTCCCTTTAAGATATCCTGTAGAGGTGGTTTGTGGGAGGCAAATTCCCTCAACTTCCACTTGTCTGGGAATTGTTTAATCCCTCCCTCAAATTTAAATGATAATCGTGCTGGATACAGTATTCTTGGTTCAAAGTCTTCTGTTTCATTGCGTTAAATATATCATGCCATTCTCTTCTGGCCTGTAGGATTTCTGTTTAGAAGTCTGATGATAGTCTGATGGGTTTCCCTTTGTAGGTTATCTTTTTTCTCTCTCTGGCTCCCTTTAATACTCTGTCCTTGTCTTTGATCTTTGCCATTTTAATTATTATATGACTTGGCATTGTCTTCCTTGGGTCCTTTGGGTTGGGAGATCTCTGGGCTTCCACGGTCTGAGAAACTATTTCCTTCCCCAGCTTGGGGAAGTTTTCTCAATTATTTCTTCGAAGACACTTTCTATCCCTTTTTCTCTCTCTTCTTCCTCTGGTACTCCTATAATGCAAATATTGTTTGGATTGGTCACACAGTTCTCTTAACATTCTTTCATTCCTAGAGATCATTTTATCTCTCTCTGCCTCAGATTCTCTGTACTCCTGTTCTCTGATTTCTATTCAATTAACAGTCTCTTGCACCTCGTCCAGTCTGCTGCTAAGCCCGTCGATGGCTTGTTTCATTTCTGCATTGTCTTTCCTGACTTCCCTCACTTCCTCTCTCAGCTCTTGCATATTTTTCTGTAGATCCATCAGCATGGTTATGACTTTTATTCTGAATTCTTTTTCAGGAAGATGGTTTAAATCTGTCCCACCAGGCCCCCTCTCTGGGGTTGTCTGGGTGATCCTTGACTAGACCACATTCTTTTGTCTTTTCATGGCAATTGAAGTGGTTGCAGGCTGTTGCCACATGTGTTAGCTGGGAGGACAGAGTCCGTTCCTGCTTGTTGTTCTCCTTGCCCTTCTCTGCAGCCTGTGCTTGTTACCTGCACACTGGGAGGCAGTCTCTGGGATAGTCCCCTGAGCTGTCATGTGCGGGCCGCTCTCAGGCTAGCCTAGAGCACTGCTGGGTTTGCAGACATGCCGGGTGCCTTCTGCACCCCTTGGTGCCTTCCGGACCTTGCTCTGGCTTCTGCAGCCCTTCCCGGTTAGCTGCATGCCTGCCAGGAGGAGATTCTGTGTGGTTGCTGTGGGTGGGGCGCTCTCTCGGTGTTCCGCAGCTGTGGTGGATCCGCGAACCGTTTGTGGCACCAGGCAGGGGAACGAATGGCAAGCTGTTTATCACTGTGAGGGTCTTCAGTGGGGTTGCTTTACCCGGGAGCTGGTTAGGGGGCTCGAAATTCCTCAAGATTCCCAGTCTGCTGGGCTGAGTGCGCTGGGATGATTTTGTTCCACTGTTGGGCCCTTGTCTCTTTAAGACTTTTAAGAAAGTGCCTGCTTTTCTTTTGTCCCAGGGGAGCCAGCTGTGGGGATCCTGCCCATCCATTTCTCTAATCTCTGATACACCACGCGATGTGTGTCTGTGCTCCCAGTGCAGATCACCAGGGCTGGTTATTTAGCAGGCCTGTGCTTCCACTCCCTTCCCACTCTGATTCTTTTCCTCCTGCCAGTGAGCTGGGGTGGGGGAGTGCTCGGGTCCCGCCGGGTCGTGGCTTTGTATCTTACCCGCTTCATGAGGTGCTGAGTTCTCGCTGATGTAGGTGTAGCCTGGCTGTTGTACTGTATCTTCTGGTCTGTCTTTTAGGAATAGTTGTATTTGTTGTATTTTCACAAATATATATGGTTTTGGGGGACATTTCTGCCTCCCTAATCATGCCGCCATCTTCCCAGAATTCCCCCCCTCTTTTAGCAAAATTTTTTAAGTATGCAAAGCAGTATATTAACCAGTCACCAGGCTGTACATTATACTTCCAGAGTTTATTCATCCTACACAAATGAAACCTTGTACCCTTTGCTCAACATCTCCCATTTCCCCCTCCCCTCAGCCTCTGACTGCCTCTGTTCTACTATCTGCTTTTATGGATGTGACTTCCTTAGATTCCACATAATAGTGAGCCTTTATAACTTACAATTTGCCTTCCTGTGTCTGGCTTATTTTACTTAACACAATATCCTTCAAGTTCATTCATGTTGTTGCAAATGGACAGATTTCCTTGAATAATATTATAGTATTTTATATATATAATATATATATATATTTCACATACTATATATCCATATATATCTATATATGAATATACACACACACCACATTTTCTCTGTCCTTTCATCTGTCCACAGTATCAGGCTGCTCCCATATCTTGGCTATTTTGAGTAATGCTTCAATGAATATGGCAATTCAAATACCTCTTCAAGATCCTGCTTTCATCTCCTTTGGATATATACCCAGAAGCAGAATTGTTGGATCAAGGAGGATTACTTGATTTACTTGATTACTTGATTGGATTACTATTTGTAATCTTCTGAGGAAACAGTGTACTCTTTTCCATGATCGCTGCACCGCTTTCCATTCCCACGAAGAGTGTGCGGCTCTTAGGGCTCTTTCTCACCCTGCGGAGTCTTGCTTGCAGTGGGTAGGTGCTCAGTGAATGATCATATCGCCTGAGTCAGAAGTCCTGACCAAATGAAAGACATTGTCAGCTGTCATATGTTTACCGATGAGTGAAACTCATAATTCAGGACAAAGAAATGTAGGCTTATTCCATGAAAATGTGCCATTTCCATTCTGCCATAGTAAAAAAGAAATAATGAAGAAACTGCCTCTGTAAGTTACCATCTCAATACCAGGACATGAAAATATCATGGCTCTGTATCCTAGTTTAGAGTCAGTTAAAAAAAAATCTTCAGTTTCTAAATGAAAAAATAAAAAGATGCCCTATCTGCTGAAGCTAGGAAAATTGGCTTCACAGATGTCTGACTGGTTCATTCAGCAAGAAATTGGTCAACTTTCCAAGAACTGAAAAAAATGAATTTCATACGTTGCCAAGAAACATAAAGTTGCTGAGCCAACTGGGAGTTAAATAACTCGGGCAAATCGGAGCTCACTTAGAAAAATAAGATCAGATCCTTCTCAGCCCTCTCAGGCTAAACTAACACTCTAACGCTTAGACCCATTTTACCGAATTTTTTTATTGTAAACTTATCATAATAAATATTTAATCACAAACTCATCATAGTCTATAGCCACCTTTTCAATCGTGTTCTTGATTTCCTTCCCACATCCCGTGAAGCTAACTCACCTTTAGGCATATAGGTGTAGAATGTTTGGTGCTTACCTAGAATATTATGACTACAATTTAGGATGTACGTCCTACCACTTGGGGTGTGCAATAAAATGTTTCCTGTGCATTAAAATGTCTTCCTGGGAAATCGAGAGGAAGTTTGCCATTTGTAGTGCTTAGTATATTTCCTGTAAATGTGTAGGAAATGTCTGCTTTAAGTTCTGAATCAAAATACCTTGATGTTCACAGAGATGAGATAAATTATTTGTTGAAAGAAATCATATTCCAGAAAGACTTCTATGAGAGGAAGGCAGCCTGTTTATTTACATGGAGATCAAAGAAACTTCACATGAATTGACACTACATTTTTTTTTTCTCCCTGAGTGATTTATAAAGAATAATCTGCATGGCTGGAATAGAAAAATGGTCCGTCTTTAATGACTGTATTTTGGTTTTATGTATTAAAAAAATTACTAAGCATACTGAAATAATATGCTTGTAAAGTTTTTTTATTTTTCTGGAAATATTCTGTATTGTCCATTCTGATCAATATTAAATTACAATGAAATAAATTACAATTATAGTTCATTGATATTCTGCTTTTTAATTTTTAAGAAATCATCAACAGTTGTACTTATCTGGACAAAAAAGAGCTGCATTTAACAAATAAATGCTGTCACTGATTAAAGACCTTTCTAATCAAAGCCAGTAAAGTATTGTACAGATGCCAAGATAATTTAATACAACAGACAGAACTCCTCTAAATACCCAACACCATAATGATTTGCTGCCTAAGACAATATTCTTCTTTCTATGAAAGAATGGATGTCCTCACATGAGAAACTTGAGCCACATTTCATGTGAGGGAAAACCACACACTCTAAAATCATTAGCTTTTCCTTCTGTTTGTAACCTGCCTCCTTTTTCTCTCTTACTAAGGTTGACAAAGCTTTAAAGAATAGAAAGGAAGGAAAAGTGCCATCAGCTTCAAACATCCCTTTGGCATGGCGCAGCAAAACGCATCCAATTAAAACATTAAACAGTATGCTAATAATTATGTTTCCTGTAGCGCCTTTTCATCAAGGATTTCAAAGTCAAATTTGTAATTCCTTAATTATGCCTGGACATCTCTAATTCTGGCTGCTGGCAAGTCTCCCTTCCCCTTCCCTGTCTGCACTCAAAGTTCTCACTGACTTGGATGGACAGTCGTTTTGCTTCCAGACCCGCAACTCTCGGGCTCTCCTTCATCTTCTGCCTTTGTGCAGCTAGTTGAGTGACTGAATCTGGGGATTTGAAGCAGAAGTGCACCCATTTAAAAATGTTAAAAATCGGAATTATGGGCATTTAAAAATGAATGAACTTGTGTGACTTTCAGGCATAAGAACTTAGCTTGAAGTGCAGTACCGCAGTTCCGCCTTCACAGGCAAAAGGTGATTGTCCAGGAGCGCGAAGCAAGCCTACAAATGAGTGCCTTCCAGGCTGTTGCTAACAGTGGCATCTCTACACGGATCATCTGCACATATGTGCCACTGCTCTCACAGTCCAGGTGTTTCTTCAATGAACGTGTTTAAAAAATGGATGCATGAAGTTGGATTGGGTTTAAGCACTGTACACATTATCAAAATTCCAAATGAGTTGGGTCTAAGGAGATTTTACTGACTAATGTTACTTTCTTCTGTAATTATACCAGCAATGCCCTGTCTGAACTTCTATCACGAAATTTATTTTTACAGCTTTAAAAAATAGTAACTACCCAGCTCTTCATAAATAATATTCATATACATATATTTTATCTTATGTAATTACTTTTATGCTTGTTATGTATGTCTTGCTAAATATATAAATATAAATTAAATATACAATTAGATATTTAATTGTGTATGTTATAGCATAATAATTACTCAGAACAAGAATATTTGCTCATTTTGTTATGTGATTTCACTCTTAAGGCCTGGGTTTTAACTGCTCTGGTAGTTCCTTTTCCTTGAAATCCCTTTACGTGATTTAAATATTTGAAAAGCTTGCCTTAAACTAAATCAGAATCCTTTTTAAAGCACAGTTTAAAAAGTGCTAAATGCAAAGCCCTAAATCATCGAGAGTCTATTTCAAACCCATCATTAACCATCCGTGTATTATTTAGCAATCCAGATAAATGCACCAGTACTTCGTGTCTTTATTTTTAAAACAAAGTGAATGACCTCAATATGTCTTTAAATATTAAAACCACACAGTTCAAAGTTAAAGCTTAATGTTATGTGTCTTGAGGTTCCTGGAACCTCATTAGCTAACAGCAGTGCGATACCTATTGAAGCCCTTCTCTTTACAGGGTACTCTGCCAGCAAGGTGTATGTTAAAAGGATGAAACACAAGAAATAGTCCTTCATTCATTCACTCTTACATTTGTACAATTTTCACCCGTCTGTTTCCATAAATATTATCTTATTTGATGCTCATAACAACTTGTGAGATACAAAGAAAAAAGATTTTTATTAGCCACATTTAGGAGATAAAGGCAAGGAGATTCAAAGAGATAAAACATCTATTAGGAAATCCTACAGCTAGTAAGAGAAGCAGAACTAAACTATTAAAATGTTATTATTGTTACATATTGATTAGTATGCACTGTTCTTGAATGACATTTTTGTAGGTTTCTCTTCCTGAGCCACATGATATTGTCCCACTGTGAAATAGGCGTTACAATTTTGTATTTTCTTCTAATGTATCTCAAAGGGAACCTTGTTTAACGATATAACATTTGTAAATCTCTTTGAATAAAGAAATCATTTAAATGCAAAGTACTTGTGAACATTATCCCCTATCCTCTCCCACTGGGTACATAAAAATCAAATAGGGCTGACTGTGATCTTTTAGGAACATAAAAGTGTCATAAATTGACTTTTTACACCTTGCTGCACCACCCCCTGGAGAGAGCGTGCTGCTTGGGCAGATCTCTAAGTGAGGTTATGATACCCAGACCACAAGCCCTCCATAGAGCAGAGCGGGGGAAACTGACAGGATGGAAACCTTTCCTAAACTTGCACTTTGTCCCAAATCAGCACGCACTGGGAATTAGTTTCTCACACAGCAGGAGCAAGTGTATGTACAGAGATCAGATTTGCACAGGAGGGAAAATCATAGCTTTTGGAATAAAAAGTGATGCTGCATGACTGAGAAAAAGAATTCCGCACGATTTTACCACCCTGCTTCCTTCCACTGGCCATTGTTTACACCGCCTCTTCCTCTTTTCCTCTTATTTCCTATTGCCACTTCCAACTCAGGCCTTTAATATTTTGTTCAGACGATCTGGTATTGGTGCTCTCCTGCGTTTGCTGCCCAAGTTGCTTTACTTAGTAAAACTGAATTTTCCCAGCTCCCACTATCATTGACCCCTTTCTCACCTAGGACACACCCCTTCCTCTATCCAGCATGATCCTTGCACTTAGGCTTAGAACATGAGAAACTGCAACAAGACATGCCTGATTCTCCACTTTGACCCAGGCTGCTGCTTTTGTTGCCCTTTAGCTTATGAATGTTTCTAACTGATTTCTCATGCTCCCAGCATATTTATCCCATCTTTATCTGTATAATCTTTATCTCTAAATCGCCTACAAAGGCTTCATAGGATTACAGATTTTTAAATGATTGATGTAACTTTATGTACAGTGGATGGCACGGGTCTTAAATAAAAAACTCCATGAGTTTTGACACATGTGTATATCCTGTAACCAACACCCCCAAATAAAATACAGAACATTTCTACCAAGCCAGAGTGTTCTCATCCCATAAGTCCCCATAACTCCAATAAGTTACCATGATTCTGATGTTTATTTCCTTAGATAAGTTTTTCCTGGTCAATAATGTCACGAAAATGAAATTCAGGAGCATGAAAGTGTCATAAATTAACTCTTTTTTTTGTATCTGGCTTCCTTGCAAGTTCATATAATCCCTTGATATCATTTATCAGCCTTAGGAAATTTCCTTCCTGTTTTGTTTATGGAAGATTTTATCATGATCATGGTTTAATTTTGTCAAATGCTTTTTCTACATCTATGAGGATGATTACATGATTCATCTCCATCATTTTATTAAATTTTTATCACATTTTTTGAATATTACACCAACTTCATCCTTACGGGATAAGCCCCACTTTACCTTGCTTTCTGTTACATTGTTAGATTATATATTGTTGGGTTTTATTAGTTAAAATTTTAAAAATAGTTTGTATAAGTATTTATAAGTGATCTGTAATTGTTTTTCTTGTAATATTTTTGTCTAGTTTGGTATCACGGTAATGCTATCCTCATAAAATCAGTGGGGAAATAGTCCTTCCTTCCTCCTCTACTGAAAGAGATTGGGTAAGACTGATCTTTCTTCCTTAAATGTTTGACAGGAATCATCAGAGCTCCTGTACTGGCATAGAGTTTTCTTTGTGGGAACTTTTTAAATTACAACTTCATATTCTTTTTATTTATTTATTTTTTATTGAGGTATCATTGATATACACTCTTATGAAGGTTCCACATGCAAAAACATTGTGGTGACTACTTTCACCTGTATTATGAAGTCTCCCCCACATTGCATTGCAGTCACTGTCCATCAGTGTAGTAAGATGCCACAGAGTCACTACTTGTTTTCTCTGAGCTACACCGTCTTCCCTGTGACCCCCCACACCACGTGTGCCAATCATAATACCCCTCAATCCCCTTCTCTCTCCCTCCCCCCTCCCCCTCCCCCATCCCTCCCCTTTGGTAACCGCTAGTCCCTTCTTGGAGTCTCGGGGTCTGCTGCTGTTTTGTTCCTTCAGTTTTGCTTCTTTGTTATACTCCTCAAATGAGGGAAATCATTTGGCACTTGTCTTTCTCCGCCTGGCTTATTTCACTGGGCATAATATCCTCCAGACTTCATTTTCTTTAATAGAAATAGGGCAATTCAGATTTTTAATTTTTTTCCTGAGTCAATTCTGACAATCTTGATTGTCAAAATTGTCGTGATCGCATCTAAACTAGTTAATTTATAAGCGTAAGTTTATCACAGTCCTTCATCTTTAGTTTGCTGTCTTTGCAATCTGCAGCAATGCCCTCTTTCATTTTGATATTGAAAATCTAAATTTTATCTCTTTATATTGATCTATTGAGTTTTAAGAACTATGGCACATGGATCTTCTGTGTCTGTTTTCCTTCTGTCCCAAGAATGGCTCCATTCTGGTTAGGCGCTCTTCCTTCACCTGGATCCCATTGTAAAGAGGATATGCAGCAGAGACACAGACAACATGTGATGCAAGTAAGAATTGAATTTTTGTTTTTGTAAGTCACTAGAATTCAGGTAATGTGTTTTACCTGACTGTTACTCAGTAGAATGCCAGGCAGTAGTTAAAAGGGTCTTAAGTTTGGATTTGAAATATTTAGTGGTATTTGAAAAGAAGACGTGCAGTGTAAGATCTCTGACACAATAGTCCTTGAGTAAATTTAAAATGTAGCAAAATATTTTTAAACGATACATACATAGTCAATGAAACATATCAAATACATTAGAATATTTGCCTGTGGGAACTAAGGAGAATGAGAATGGGGATTAGAGATAAAAAGAGACATTGAACAATAAGTGAACATTCTACATGTGAGGATGC
This sequence comes from Phataginus tricuspis, assembly GCA_029783875.1. NCBI lineage: Eukaryota > Metazoa > Chordata > Mammalia > Pholidota > Manidae > Phataginus > Phataginus tricuspis. Next base: position 4,394,194 of record JAQQAC010015530.1, on the reverse strand, counting down.
TTACACACATAATAGATATATCCTTAGAAAGAGGAGAAATGTTTTAAGTGTGGTTAATAATAAGAGGAATGTAATCAGCTCAACACATTGTACTTGAGGGCCAAAAAAGGGAACAAACAAAAACATCAGAGAGGGAAGAAAACAGCTTTCAGGGAAGTTCATCGAGGAGACTGCTTCACCAAGTACATGGAAATTCAACAGCGCCACATGCCAAGAAAGGTCAAAGAAAAATTGACAAGTGACTGTTTTGCCTACGGTAAGTAGCTAATGCAATCCTCTGTTTCTGTAATTGGCGGTATTATGAAAGCGTGGGGCTGATTTAGAAGGGAGACATGGAAGCAGTTTGTCAACTGACTGTGTGATTGCATCTGTCCCTCCCACCGAACCTTTTGCAGGAAAGAAGAGGATTTGACAGCACTAATTGCGTGTCTAAGCTGGAAAAAAATTTCTTTTCCCTGGTTTTGTGGTGACAGCACCTTACTATTGTCGGCCAATTCTTTAAGGTGTGGGGAAGGTCCTTTTGACATTCTACAAAGATTATCAGATCACTTTCTGTCTACTCTTTGAGAGATTGTGGTTGTCTCATTCCAGAACACATACTAGTTAGTCTGAGGTAAGCCTCTACTTCCTCCTGGTATGTCTACTTACTGAGCAAATTAGATGATCCTGTTAGCTCCGGGTGGGTGGAGATGCCTGCAGGTGTGGGCTGACTTTAGTTCCATTGTTTTCTCCAGGTGTTCTCTGGGTCCTTGGCAGAATATTGGAGGGCATAAGCCTTTGCATAGCATGTAGCTTCTGATTTCACACTGGCCTAAAATAACTGAATTTGTGGAAAAATAAAATATTATTCTGTAGTTTTTGTCAAGATCTCCATGATCCCATTTTCAATGGCTATATTATTCAACAACTTTTATGACCTCAGAGCTTCTTAATATGATAGATACTTTTCTCTCCTTCTCATGCTTATTTTACTAGAAAGATGCTAGGGAGTTTGTAATAAGGAAGTAGAATATTAATTTCTCAAAGCAAGCACTTTGAGTTTTAAATTCCCAATATATGAGAGAAAGAAAGATAAGAAAATAATATGGAACTTAAGGGACATAATTAGTTTTAAAAACAGAACTGAAATTAGAAAAAATATTAAAATTTTAAATAATTAAAAAGGTTATGTTATGTGAATAGGTTGAGGGATACGGGCAATTAACTCTTTTCCTCAATTCACTTCTACCTCTTATAAGATTATCTTAAGAGGCATCGTTTTATGTAAATTAATTTGAGTTCATGGTAAAAAAAGGTTTTCCTAAAGTTTGATCCGAAGAACAGCAGTCATAAGAAATCTCCTTTGAGATAGGAAGGGGAAATTCTACCTAATATATTATCTTGGAGACACCCAGTCCACATTAATATTTCAAAAGCTCTAAGAAAAACTGACATAAAGGAACTCGTTTCACTTGATTTAAGATAATTTTCCAAACTCACTCGAACCCATAACTTTTTTTTTCATAATAGCTATTAATATGCGTGGGAGCTGAGGTTGTTTGGAGCTAGCTTTGTAAATACGACAAAGGTATTTGAATGTTAAAAAATTTTAATTTGATTAACACTGTGCCTGAAGATAATATTCATTCAGTAAATAATATAAATTTAACATCAGTGAATGTACATTACTTCAGTGATTATCTAAACAATACCTTAAGATAACCAGGATAGGTATTATCATTCCTGGTGAACGGAAGAGGAAATAATATTTCATAGGGTAAGTAAATTCCCCAAGGTCACACATCTAGCTGGTTGAAGAAGTCAAGAAGTGGAGGAGAATTTTTTTCTTTTCAGTCAGTATTTTTTTTGCACCAGCATCAAATTATTGGGAAAATATCTTTACTGAATAACTACAGATTATTACAGTATATAACTCATTCCCCCAAAGAATTTCCCAAACCAAGCATTATTCCATAAAAATGTATAGTGATCAAACAGAGAGAGCAATAATCAATCAAAATTTCCCCCAAGTTCCTAGGGCACAGGCAAGGTCTGAGAAGGAAATTAAGAGATAGGATAAAGATAATATTCTAAATTAAGGAAAAGATGAAATAAGTTTTACTACTGCTACCTTTTTAACGTAGGCTTTTAAAGGAAGCCAAACACTGCTATTATGGCATTCATTTTGTTATAAGTCATAATGAGGCCAGAATATTTTGCACTGAACAGTGAAAATGGCACTCTGAATTCTTTCAAATATGAATGAATATTCTAACATTCCCACCAGCATAAAATGATGTTTAAAATGACATAAATTCTACACAGTTCTACAGTCTTTCAGGTGCCTACACCCTGCAGCGAGCACACTCTGGAGAAAAGAGCTCTAGCTCATAGGATTAGCAAGAAGGTGGTGGAAGTCAGCAGGACCAGTCTGCTCGTTTCATGCACACACATCCACGCCGAGGAGCGGTCCGCTCAGACTCTCCTGCACACGGGGCTTGTCCACCGCTTTAGGACTATTTGGTCAGGGTAGACTTATTAATGATATTTTAAATCTTTATTTACCTTCATTAATATATCCCAGAATACTTCAATATTTCAGTGAACTTCCACCATCCATTAGGATCTTCAGTTCATTGCAGAGAAGAATCAACAGAATCTAATATTTTTCTTAGGAAATGTCTGATTATTTTTCACTTCAGGTACCTTTAGTATCAGGTTGAAGTGATTAAATTCAAACTGATTTCTTAATATTAAAACTAGAATTGCTGCCAAACAAAGCAACATGCACAATAGTTTATTGCCATACCATTTTATAGACTTCAAAGAATCTAGAATAATATGTACGCCTCGCAAGCATTTAGAAACTGCATTTCCATTGAATGGTGAATGTGGCAGAAAGCTGGATGCTGTCTGATGTCCACTGTTCTTTCCATTTTATCCACCTTGGCAAAGACCACTTTGGAAAAGATTTTATTTTCCAGTGTCTTTTGTACCTTGCTATGATACAAGTTTTACCAATTTTATCAATGGGATATAAGTAGAAGTTATGTATGAAACTCCAGTTTTACCCTTAAAAAAATTGACCACCTACTCCCCTGGCCTCTTTCTCCATTCCTATGGCTGAGAGATGAACAAAGCTTGAACCTGAGGTGGAGGCGTAGCCTTGTCCCATATAACTCTGAAATTTACATGACACAGAAATCAGCTAACTTCTTTAGTCACTGTACTTTGGGGTCTTCTGTTACCATGGCTTAGCCTAACATATATAGTAAGCTGCATGAAGACACATTCACAAAAGGAAGTAGACAGGAGTCTTTCCGCAAAATGCAGTACCAACAATAGCAGGAGGAGGAATAAAATAATAATAAAATAACACTTCCCATTGTCTTGTCATTTTATGGTTTAAAGGAGTTTAAGTACTTTCATATTTAGTGTCAAGAAACTATAGCTTTTTTTTACTCACCACCTGTATGACTGTGCATGCCATGTAAATACAGTGTGCCCAAGCTTCTGCATGGGTTAAATGAGTATTACTCCACACAGTGATGCTTTGGGGAATAAATGAATATCTGAAAGGTTGTATTACATGGACATTAATAGTACCATTTTACATAGAGGAAACTGAGGTTCAGAGTTATGCTGGGATGCTGTAATAATAATTACTGTGGCCTGTGCTAGAACTCTAGTTTTTTCTAATATATTACACTACTTTGATATGCTAGAGGGCTTCAGTTTCTCTCAACCTGAGATATGTAGAAACCTGAGGGCCCAAAGGCATATGCTGAGAAATCTGTAATTTTTAAAGGAGCTTGATTATTATTCAGGTTTGAAAAGATGGTTTATTAACTAAGCTTACAGGCTGAAGAGATTATGTTTTATTTATCTTTGTATCAACCATTGTATCTAATGTTATGATATACATAGAATTAAATGAATGCCTTCAATTACACATTATATTAAATATATCACCTTTAAAATTTTTGACAATTAGCTAGAATGATGAATTACCTTTCTGTGTGGACATTTCATGTTTTTGAAAAAATATGATTGGGGTCATAGGAGTGTCTAATAGGCAACTAATTGAGGCAAATAAATAGTCTGGATAAATTAGATAAATTAGCTCCATTTTCAATAGATTTTGTTTTACTTTTGGTTTTGTGATTTTATTTTGACATGTGGATAAGTCACTTAGTGACTCAAAGATTCTTTAAATAAATATTCTATCTGGAGCATATGGAGTTCAGTTTTAAGCTATGGGTCACAGGATAAAAAAGAACACTGGTTTAAAATTTATTGTTATTATATTGAATTTTAATAGTTCATTTAGCTCAGTATAATTTGTTTCTTAGATTACTAGATAATGGTTTCAAGGATGAGGCAGTATTTTATTCTTTTTTTTCCGCCCCATCATTTGCATAATGCCTGGTAAATGGAAAAAATGAGTAAATGAATGAACGGAAAAGAGAATGATACGCTATTAGAATACTTCTTCTTGGCCATTGGTGCCGCTGCAAAAGTTGAACGTGTAATGAGAGCACAGCTCTCCTCTCCCTCCCCCGGCAACTTTCGAGGAATTATTGATGGAAAGCCTGCTATGCTTCTTAGAAAAGTATCTTAGGTCTATAGGAACTGAGCTATGTTCCAGAATCAGAAACGGCTATGGATTGAATGTTCATGTCCTCACAAAATTCATATGTTGAAACCTAATCCCCAATATGATGGTACTTGGAGGTGAGGCCTTGGGAGGTGATAAGGTCATGAATGTGGAGTCCTCACGGATGGTATCAGTGCCCTCAGGAAAGAGACCCCAGAGAGCTCCCTCTTCCCTGTTGCCATGTGAGTGTACAGTGAGAAGACCACAGTCCATAAACTAGGCAGCAGGCCCTCCGCTGATGCTTAAATGTGCTGATCTTGGACTTGCTGGTTTCTAGAATGTGAGAAATGAATTCCTGTTGTACAAGCCACCCAGTCCATGGTATTCTGTTACAGCAGCCTGAACTAAGAGGCCTACCTTCTCTCACTGCTCAGGGGACTATATTCCTTTCTTCCATGCATTTATATGTACTCTTGGGACCCCTCCTTTACTGTAAGAGTTTGGTATTAATATGAACTTCGTGTGCTGAAAATTGCTTCTGGGGCCTAATTGTCTGTAGTGGGAGCAGGAAATCTCACAATCTTGCTTTACTTTCCTTATTCACAAAGAAAGGCCAAAGGCAAACCTAAACTAATAGAACAGTTTCCTAAATAAAATATCTAAAACAATTTAAAATAACTTCAACAATGTGGAAATGATTTTGTAATTAGCCTGCGTTTTTTTTTTTTTTGCCCTGTGATATTTTTGCTGTTTTAACCTCAGCTGGCAACCTGTCAGAGATGTGAGGGGATTCTTGTTTTTCTCAAAATTTTCTAAAATTTTCTGTGTTCAAATGCATTTTCCTCAGAAGCTGAGGAAAAGAAGACTGTTCTAAAACTCTGGAAGACAAATAGAAGTCATTTTGAGACACTATGAGGGAATCTATTGAAATATCAGTTTACGAACTGATTGGAAGCTAAGAGTAGCCTCAGACCTGCACATACGTGTCCAGAGACTAGAAAGCGCCCATTTCCCTCTTCTAAGTGAGACTCAAGCATTTAGAGCTGTCGGCTCCACAGCCCCCGGGAGCAATTTCTCCTGGTATAAAGGACAGGCCAGAGAAGCGAAAGAGGTCGAAATGTTCAGAAAACTAACTAAATGTTCAGAAAATGAAACATCAGCATTCAGTGGTTAGATAAAACAATTTAAGTTCAAAGACCCCTTGAAGCTCCCTCTGAAGGACTTTGGCCAAAAGTTATTCTAAATCACTGAAGTGCCAAAGGGCACCTGAAAGCTTGTATGCTTTTGCTCTAAGTGTCAAGAAAAGTTTTCTACTTAGATCCTTGACAGCGTAATGGTTAGAAAAATCTTTAAAGCTTACTGAAATACAGTCAGAATTGTATGCATTTGTTCTTGGGTCTCCATTGCTTATCTTTTCAAAACCTTGTGGGGTTCTTTTTTGTTTTAATTCCTGCTTTAGTGAGCTATAATTGACACCCAGCTTTGTGTAAATGTAAGGTATGCAATGTGATGCTTTGATAGACAGATGTTTGAGAAGTGATCGCCATGATAGGTTAGCTAATAGCACTCACCTCACAAAGTCACCTGATTGTTTTTTTTGGTATGAACTTTTAAGATTTACTCTTTAAGCAGCTTTCAAGGGTATAATAGGGTCTTTTTAACTATGGTTACCATGCTATATATTAGATCCCCAGAACTTAGTCATCTTACAGTTGGAGGTGTGTACACTTTGTCCACCGAAATCCATTTCCACCCGACAGGCCACAACCAGTCTACTCTGTTTCCATGAGCTCAGCTTTTTTAGATTCCACATATAAATCAGATCATATGATATCTGTCCGTATCTGACTTATTTCACCTTTTCCAGCTCCTTTTTCAGACACAGGATTGCTTTGTCAGGGAAGGACTTTCACCAGTCGTCCTGGGTACTGGGCACGTCAGCCAGTAGAAACTGCGGGCTGTTGGGCTTGCCCTTGGGGTCTCCAGCTGGTGGGGTTCCATGGCTGGGCAGGCCTGCTGCCTGTCTTTGTCCCGGCAGAACCCCTGGGTCAACTCTTCGGCCGGGCAGGGCTTCTGGCTGTGCCCTGTGGTCAGGTGGGGAAGTGGGCTGGGCTCTGCTGCTGTCACCTCTGTTCAGGCTGGGGTCACGGGCTCTATTCCCTGCAGGTGGTGCCCCTGGTCAGGCTCTGTGACTGACTGGGTTCTGAGCTGGGATCTGTGATCACTCCTGGTCTGGTGGGGCCTGTGTTTCCCAGCTGGAGATGCAGCCGGCTGGGCTCTGTTTTTCGGCAGGGCTCCCTGTCTGGAAGGGCTCTGCCCTGTGCCCCAGCCTGACCCTGAAGCTGGGCAGAGCCACAAGCTAGGCTTTGTGATTGGGTGAACTGATGGCTGCGCTCCACTGGGGGGGCCAGGCTCTGTGGAGACGGTCTTCTGGGGTCATGAGCTCAGACCTTGCCGAGGTCTCCTGGTCACATGGGGCTGAAGGCTATGCTGTGCCATGGAGATGAGTCACGGGTGGGCTCACTCTCTGCAGAAGCTGCAGGCTGCACAGCAGTCCCGCGGGACCTCAGGCTGAGCGCTGCCGTGGGATCTAGAGCTGAGCAGGACCTTGAGCCGGACTTCGAGACTGCCAGGGTCCCTGTTCAAACTCCCTGGTTACGCAGGGCCACTGTAGGTGGGCCTGTGGGCTCGGCTCCCTGCCTGAGCTGGGCTACCTGCCGCTGCCGGGGTCTCTAAGCAGATTCCAGGTTGGTCAGGGAGGCCTGGAGGCTATGCTCAGCCAGCAGGCAGGGCTGCCAACCAGGCTTGCCTGCCTGGCTATGACCGGAGAACAGGCTTCATGGCCAGTATGGCCCATCGGCTACGGATCCAAATCAGGCAGAACCCCCATAAGCTCCCTGGCCAGACGGGGCGTTTTTTGGATGGGTCCTGCAAACAGACAGAGCTGCCGGCTGGTATCTCTGCTCAGGGGCTGCAGCTGGCAAGAATACGGGCTGCCAAGAGCTGAGCTCTGGCTTCTATAACCCCACCCCTCTCCATTTCTCTCTGATCCCCAGTTATCAAGCCTCACAGATTCTCCCGTTGATCCCTGTGATGAGAGACTGAAGCGGGCCTCCTGGAAGCACCTGGTAAGGCTAGGACACTGGCGTCCACTTTGGACTCCTTTCCCCCTGTAGCAGCCATAGGCCCAGGGGAGCCCCTCAGTGCAGTCCCTTCAGTGCTGGCCTAGGGGAGGGACAGGGTCGGTCAGGGTGAAACCGCACCGCTTACCCTTCCAGTGCCCATCTTCTCAAGCCCTGTGATCTAAGGGAGTGTTTCCGCGCCCCCCCCGGGGGTCTGAGCTTTTCACAACGGTGTCTAGTCTGTGGGTGGTCACTAGGGTCATTTTGTGGAGATCAGGAGTCAGGGATCAGCCATGTCACCATCCTGGTGATGTCAGCTGAGAACTGGAGTTTGGAAGGACCCTATGTGGCTTCATAGTCGTAGAGCCCGGGAGGTCCAAGACCAAGGTGGGGGCATGGCTGCCCCCGGGGAGCGTCCCCTTTCTGGTTCATAGCCAGGGACTTCTGGCTGTGGTCTCACATAGCAGAAGGGCTACAATCTTGGTCTCAACTTTAAAAGTTCTTTAAACTATTAAGTTAATGGCCCTAATCTGTGCTTTTTTGGCAGTAAAACTATTTCTGTAAAAAAGACCGCCTTGCTTAGATTTGGTAATATGTTTATATTGACTACATTTAGAGCATTTTTTTGGATGGATCCTAATTTTAAAAATACATTCTGATTTAGGATTCAGAAGTATGGCTAGAATGATTTATGTCACTTCTCTCTTAATCATCTCAGTTGAAGGCAACCACGTGGGTGATCTGGGCTGCCGACGTCCGTGCTCGTTCTTGCTTTCTAGCGACAGATGTACAAATTACCAATATTCTTCCAAGAGAAATTAGGACATGTCCCATGGAGGATCGGCCTTGTGATTTGAGAGCCAAAACACAAGCAAATGTCACAAGCACTAAAAAAAAAAAAAACAAGCAAAAATTAATTTTCCCGCTTACAATTTAATTTGTCATTGACAGTATAACAATTATTATTATTTTACAAAATGTGATGATGCCTAATAACAGAAAAAAAATACTATCAGTAGTAGTTAAGAGTTCTGTCAGCATGGTTTTCAATCATATTAGTAAATAATCCAGTGTGATTAGGTCCCAGGGCATGTCTCCAAAGCTGACTAAGTAGAGAACACTCGGGAGTTGGAAGAGGACTAGATCTTCTATTTCCTCTGTCATTTTAATTCTGTGTTTACATTCCATGCCTCTTGGTATACATTGAAGAGAATGAATCCCAGATACATTTCTGTGTTTTCCCAGCTAAACTGTTTTGATGGAACCTGTCGCGTTGCGGTGGTATGGTCACCACCTGCGTCTTACAGATCGTACGGCGAGATCATGTGACTCTCTTAGGTCGGTTGATTTGGTTACGACAAAAGGTTTACAGGATGGGAGGGCATTTCGTGTGCTTCAATAATAGTTACCAAAACAACCTTTCAACCTAAGAAAAACAGCTTTTGTTTAGGAAGCAGGATCCAACCATCTCTTTCAACCACCAACCAGACCCTATAGTTTTAAACAGCTTTTCAGCAGAGTATTTCTTTTCCGTCCAATGACTGGATTAAAACGTTGCTTAGCCTGTGGACCAAAGACCCTTGATTAGCTGTGTAGATGAGCCCTCTTGGAAAATGCACAGTTGCACTTCAGACATTATCCTGTTACGGGTTACACGAAGTCATCTGAAGTGGTTCATAATGAAGGAGGAGAAGGAGAAGAGAAAAAAGACTTTGCAAGAAGTCGAAGAATTTAAGAAATGGCAGCTTAATGCGTTGGGTCTGATCTTTGAAGGGAGGCAATGGTAATGGAATGAGACAGTGATGTCATCCGTTTGCTTGTTATTTTTAATGCAATAAGGTGTCAATGTTAGGTTTATTAGTGGCTCAGTAGTGGATTTTGCTTATGCATTTCCAAGTGAACGTTAAGGGTGGGAAATATGTTATTCTTTTGTTATAGAAGGGTTTTCCTGCATGAAGAGAAATTAGACCAGAGAATCACTTGTGCCAACGAAGTGTTGCTTGGGGAGCATCTTTGGTGCCGTGCTTATCGCCCTAAAGGGAGCACTGTGGCGGTTTTGCAACTGAATATTCACTTTTGCCTCAGCTGTGGCCAGGAAGTTTTCATTCTACGATTTCTAATTGTCTCCATCTTCAATTTAAAACCTATTCAGACTTTCTTTCCTTTACTGTCTCCTGTCACTTACATCTATCCCTTTATCCCTTTTCACTCCCTTCTTCTTTCTTCTCCCCCTCTTTCGTACTCCCATTTTCCTTTTCTTTCTCTTTTGTATAAAATTGAATAAAGAAGTTGATTCTTTTTAGGAACTTCTCAGCATAGTTCAGTTGACTGTAATTCAGACAGTTTTCTCATTTGAATAATTCTTCTTAGATATTTCTAGCTAAATACACATACGTAAAAAGATAATGTACGGCGGTTTCATTTGAAATGTAGCTATATCCCTCAGCCATCAGGAGAAAAGCAATTTAATGCCTAAAGGAGTCCGTGGCTTTGCTACGCTCTTACTAAAAGTCTTGAAAGATTTACCAGAGTCTAAAGATAAGTCTCACCTTACTTGACGGACTTTAAAAGCCCTTAGTGACACGGCGTGTGCCCACCTATTTACAGGATTTGCCATGGCTCCATCAGACACTCTGAACCAGAACCACGTTACTCAGTTCGCAGAGCATCAGATGAGACCAGCTCTTCCAGGGTACCATGTCACTTCCCACCCGGATGTTCTCGCCTACCTACTTTTCTGTCTGGGAAACCTCTATGCATTTGTGCAACTCAGTGAAAGGAGAAATCTTGCTTCACCCAGCAAGATTAACTTCTGTCTCAGCCGTGGCAGCCTCTGGTATTTGCATGTGTTGTGGCATTATCCCTTCATGGCTGTATGTCTGAAACTCAGTGAGCACATACCTGTGTTGCTCATCTTTTTATTGTTAATGCTTGAGTACAACCATGCCTTGCATGTGGAAAAGGATCAATAGAGTGAATGTTAAGTGACTCAAATGATAAATAATAACAATTATTGTTAACAACAAAAAATTATATGGCACTTAATATATGCCAGGAACTGCTCAGAGCACTTTAAATATTTTAATTTAATAATTTAATCCTCAAGACTGCCGTATGTGGTATTTTTTCCCATTTGATAGATGCAAAAAAAATAAATATAACAGAGATGTTAGACAATTTCCCTTAGGGTCACACCGCTAGTGGGAAAGATCAGACCGCTGGCAGAATCCGGATTTGTAAGCCTCGCCGATTCAATCCCTGGCTCAGTATCTCCCCATCTTCTACTGGGTAGATTCCATTCTTATCAGCAGAGCAAAAAGCCCCCTTCATCTTATGGCCCCTGCGTAGATTTTCAGATACTTACCTTTCGAATCCCCAGAGCTTTTCTCATATTGAAACACTTGTCATTCTGCTAACACATATGGTCTTCCCAAGCCACTGCATGTATTTTTTTTCTTCACCAGAAAGGCTGCCTCTACCAGCTCCTCCTTCATCAGCCCGAGAGAAGCACCGCCATGTTGCGAGCATGCTCGGCCATCACTGCCCAGCCTCGTACAGAGGGTCTCCCTCAGCCCCATGGTTCCTTAGTGCCGGAGGATATGAAGAAACGCTGGCTAGGCAGAGGCACCGTTTAAGAACTACTGCTCTTCATTGTCATTTGCGCAGTGAAACTATCAAGATTAGAATTTGGAGAGTCAAAGCTGGCTTTAAGATGCAATATACCAACAGAACATAATAAAGACATGTTTTATGCAAAACTGCAAGTTCCAGTGGATTTCCTTTTGTTGCCTTTGGCCCAATTATTGGAAATACAAATTGTTATAACAGGCATGTTAGAGTAGCAATAAAGATCAAGTTGTCAACATATAGTTTCCCGTCTTGATAGTTGGTGAGATTAATGCATCTGCCTATGGGTTACGCATTGCCAACCCCAGTTTCATAGAAATGAGACGTCATGAGAAGCAGTGTGTGCTTTACTACTTAATTTGTGGCCTTTCTTTGGATGGGACAGGGAATCAATGTCCTTCTGTTAGTTTCCATATTTTGTTTTATGAGTTCTATTCCTGAACAGGCTGGTCATCGATGAATACTTCACATTAAATAGCCTGTCTTCTGATGAAGCAAGCTGGGCACTAGGGCATTGATGACATTATAATGCCAGCTGATGGTAATTAGAGATTCTATGCAGCTTTTTTGCAGCCCATATAAAGAGGAAAGCACAGCTACTCTCTTTTTTAATGTCAGGGAAAAGACCAAATGAAATATAAATAAAACAAAGAATAAACCAGAAAAATCAACATGCTTTAAAAAGAAGGCACAATTTAAGGTTTCACTCTGGAAAACTACCTGTATTCGGCCATGTGTCTTTTCATTATCAGCTTTTTCTTTCAGTAATGGAAACTGGTAACTTGTCATGGGAGCATTTCTGGGTAACGGAAACTCTTCTGGTACCAGATCAGGGACATGGCACTGATTATACAGCAGCGGTGAATACAGCAGGACCGTTTCTGGTGCTATCTAAGGGTCAGAGCGTGAATCGCTCAGATTTCCTCTGTGGAATCAAATGTGGGATTTCTCAAATGGCAAGAGCAAATTATGCCATTTTAATGTCATTGACCACCATAGTACTCCCCCTTTAGAGTACACTTAACTGTGCAGACATAGAATGGGATAGTCAAAAGAGTGTGAATTTTGGGTTAGATCTGGGTTCAATTCTGAAACTGTTACACAGTTTCATGCATTTGAGCAAGCTTTGTAACCTCTTTGAATGACAGCTTTCTTAGTTTTAAAATATAAATTCAAGAAGAGTTAATTCACATATTAAACAAAGTAACATAAGTCTAAAACCTGGCTTATGCATATTATTTCATAAATATTTTACTGATGCAAACAAGCAAAGTCTGTAACTATTTTCTTTAGAAATCAAAGTGATTTGATAAAACTTTCTTGCTTCATGAGGTCAGCAACCTAAACTATTGGATTAAAAGAAAAACTAAAATACTCATAAGGTTAACATAAAATAAACAGAAATTGAGGAAACACAATTTCTTAAGAAAAGAAATATTACAGGTGAAGTTATTATTCTATTAAGGGATATTAAATAGTCAAAGATCTAAAGAAGTTAAGAATTTTGCATCACTAATGTGAAAAAACACTTTATGCATGTGACTGATTTATTGTGATAGTGAATCAACTAATCTAAAAATTAAAATAGAACTAATTCTAGAAGTTTTGTCTTTTGCTTTAAATTTGCGGCTTGGGGCTCTCTCTCCTCTCTCCCTACCTTTATGTAACTCTATTTCCCGTTTGACAGTTTACATTTTAGCATTTATTGACTGAGTGGGGTCATAGAACACTGCCTTTTAACTTATATTTTAAGTTACTACAGTGCAATGATGGGGACAGCCAAGAGGAATCTTACAAAAGACTGTTGGCAGTTGAGCGAAAGTCAGTATTGTACGAGGTGAGGCCGAGCAGTTGAATTATTAAGACAAAGGTAGGTGTTCTGCTGCTCACGTGGATGTAGCACACAGGAAAACAAAGCCCTAACCTGTCTAAACTCGGTGATGCAGACCCAGCAGGGGTGCTATTTCTCTAAAATGTGATCCCTGGGTCTCTAAGGTCACTGTCCATTTCTTGTAAATGTACTGATAACAGACAAATTTAATAGTATGTCAAACTTAAAAATAACCAGTTATTTTGCTGGCAGAATGGATTTACTTGGGAATAGCAGAGCAATTCCTATTCGGGACAAGCAAAATATGCCAAACCATAGGGAAGTTCGAAGGATAAGAGCAAGTTAGCTTTTATTAGGTTTTAGGAGTGATGGGGGAGGGTTTGTTTGAACAAAGGTTCATTGGAAAAGAACGAGAATTTGAAGCTGTGGAGGATTCTTCTGGCTGCCAGCTGAGCTTAGTGCCTTGTCACCAGGGCAGGGAGAGAGCTTCCTTCTTTCTCTTAAGAGCAGGAGATAAAATTTATGTGACAAGTGTATTCCCCTGTCAAGATAAGAATTATCTCCCTTCTTCCTGCTGGTGAGCAGGCCGCGGGAGGGAAACGGGCCTGAAAGCGCCCCCTGCAGGGCCTCCGACTCCATGTTAGAGGAAGTTTCCTTTACTGTTTTTCATACCCATGTGAGTGTCATTTAACATCTATGGTGATGGTGAAACTCAACTTGCTAGATGCTTTATAACTATCAAATCTTCTCCAGGATCTTTCATATGTAATGACTCTTGAAATAGCATCAAAATGTGGTTTCTACCAGGGACAGTACATACCACTGGGCTGTCAGTCCATCGGACCCTTTCTGTGATCGCCGAAAGTAACTTCCTAATAAAATCAAACTAATTTTTTTCGTTCAGCTTATGTGCCTCATATTAAATAAATAAACAGAAAATGTGTATTTACTGGGAATAACATTATACCAAATGAGGAGCAATAAATGAGACTTCAGTTTAAAGCAGGAGAGAAACAAACAAACAAACAAGAGGTAGTTTCATTATCATCCCGCAGCAAAATAAGGATCAATGTATACAGCTGCTAATTAAAAAAGATGTGGACTAATTGCTTATCAGTCTATGTACCCTGTGGTACAATAATTAAAAATAGCTTTTATGAATTACTCAGATATAAAGGGATAGATATGGAAAAGAAAAAAGAAAACAAAACATTTTGAAATAAAATGAAAGTAAAGCCTTAGTGTATTTTTTATAATATCAAAAAAGGTGGGGGGAAACCAATGACTTTCAGTGTCTTTTTTCTGGTATAGCATTAGTTGAGAGAAATGAGCGTTTGTTTGTTTTTTATTGCAAAAGAGTGAAAGAGAGAGCCCAGATATATTTACTCACAGGCCAAATGCATCAATGGAGAAAGAGGGGAAAAAATTAGGACAGGCTCACTAATTTTTGTCAGTGGGGTAGATATAAAATGAAATTTCATTATACTTTTAATAAGTAATCTGCTGATTAACGTTTCATTTAAGTACTGTTTTTGGTTTATTGGCAATTGGGGTTCATCTTTCTTTTAATTTCCTTTTTTAAAATTCTTTGCTGGTACGTAATTCGCTTTTTCCTACTGATGAGCACATTTATTCTGGATATGAACTTGCTGTGTGTTATACAGGGATCTTCATGTGAAGATGGAGTGGAAAATGCTCAAGAGATTGTAAGATCTTAAATTTAGGATGGTGAGTAACCTTGGAAAGGAAGAAAATAATTTGGGAGAGGGCAAAATAGGACAAAGAAGCATACAGATGCCTTGAAATTGATCTATCAACTCTAACATTTTTTTTTTTGTTAAAATTTTTGAAGTAAAAAGGGCAAAATGATAAGACCTAATTAACCTCACTTCTGTTTAATGGCACTGTACGGGGGCTCAGATTCCTCAGGGATGAGGGTGTTGGAGGCCTCGCAGGTAGGCTTAGAGTGGTATAGGTTCTAGTCAAGGGAGTGGGGAATCTACAATGGGATGTGAAGACAGAGACAACGGAAACCACTTCCAAACCTGCGAGAAGCTGAAGCAGCAGACGCTGAAGTTCTCCTTCCTCATCGTCCTCTTTTTAGTTTGCCCACGACAAGAAACCAAAGCCCTGCAGGAACTGCTCCCAGCTGCAGTGAGCCTATCATGAAGCCGGGGACCCAAGCATCCCAAGAGGGGAGAGTGGCTGGCTGCGGCTCGTCCCCCATGTGTTTCTGGACTAGGGTGCGCCACGCCTTGACTGCTGGGAAGTTTGGCTGGAGGTAGCTCACAGCTTCCCACTATTGTGGAAATTGTTCTCCAGCACAGAAGCTTGCCCACCAAGCTACCCCACCCTCCCAGGGTAGTTGGCAGCCAGTGACTGGACTGAATGTAGGAGGAGAAAAGGCGGGGCCCGTCACCTCCGTGTGAGATCCTCGGAAGGGCCACTGCAGGTTCTGAGCTCTGGGGAAAGTCTGAAACCTTTCCTGCCACTGCAACCTGATTTGACCTCCTCACTGCAACTCCTGCTCCCTTGGCCCCCTCAGGAGCACTCCCGAAAGCGCTTCGTTCAGCTGAACCTCGGACCCTCCGTTTCTGTTCCCGGGGAGTCCTAGCCGGGACAAGGCTCTAAGCCTTAAAAGATAAAGGTAGAGAGAAATCAATTTTAGTTTACATTGAAGTTGTCAGCCTAATTCAATAGGTAGGAAAAGAGATGAACATTGAGGGTAGCATCTTTTCATGCGTAAGGCAGGGCTTTGGAACACGGTGGGCTTGTACTCAATGTCTGAGGAATCTGGGCAAAATAGGACAGAGAAGCGTTCAGAAACCTTGCGACTGATCTGCATTTATGAAATTCCTGAGGGGAGATTGGTCTACTTTCCTATATCCAGAGTTTTAAGCAATATGCTGGTCCCTTTTCCCATATGTTCCTTTATTCAACATCTATTAAACTATTCTTATATGAAAGTTTCTGTGCTGAGCACAGGTAATTCAAATAAGAGGCAGTCTCCTGTTGCAAGGAACTAGTGAGGATACAGATAATAAAGCAAAAGTGACAAACAGTGTAATAGATACTCTTATAGCCACTTACACAGGATCCTCTATGATGAGGAAAAACACCAGTGGGATGGGGTGGAAGGCAGCTGAAACCTTCTTGGAGCAAATGAGGATGCAGGTCACCTTCGAAGGACCAGAAGATGTTATTCAGACAGGAGTTATGGGAAGGGGGATATGAAAGTATTTTATGTGAGGATGATAATATGTTCTGAGACACTTGAGGAAGTGAGTTAGACATTGTTCAGTAAAACTAATACATATCGTAAAATAAGGATACAGTAATAGGTAGCGGTCCTGGTAAAAAGGAAATGGATTTGAACTTAACCTTACCAGGGTGGGATGGATGTTTTCAAGAAATTAAAATTGAGGAATTCTCTTATTAGATTTATTTTACAAAACTTACTTAAATGTAGGCCATTGTACCTCCATCCCTAATTTAATGATCAAACCTGTAATTTCACAGGGTCCTAACTATCCAATGGCATCCAGAGTAGCTCTCCCCCTTTTCTAAGACTAAATAACACCGTCCAGATAACCAGATCTGTGCCAGTCAGGATGACGCCCAGTGATGGGGGGTGGGGTTGAAGAACAACAAGGGAGACCCTGGGGCTGACACAGGGGAGGGTCAGGACCCATCGCCGCAGTTGGGATTGAATGGCACCTGGAATCTAGTCTCTGACAATTCTGACTGAGTCCCTAGAAAAAGTTAAATGAAAACTTAAATTACATTCAATATCCAGGTGGGATGGGGTGAGGCTGTGATTAGTAAAAGAGTTCTAAGGCACCTGAATGACGAGGGCAGAGAACATGAAAAATAAGGGTTGATACACAATGGCCCACAGAACCTCCTAGTGGCCATCCTGAAGGGGGAGCCAGAGAGCAATGAGCCCAGGGGAAGGCCATCCAGAGTTCAAGGGGCTCTGCGGATGGCTCTGTAGAGGTCAAGCTCAAGGGCAAAGGGCGCGATGGGGGCCGTCGGAGAAGGCATCGGATGGAAGTGGAGGCGACGCAGCATGAGATCCACGCTGTAGAAGGGGAGAAATAATTTTCCCTCTATGCTTCTGAGTTCTCAGCTGACACCTATGTAAAAAAAAGGTAGATTAATAACAGAAACACTAACAAGTTTATTAACATATATAGCTCATGTATACCTGGGAGACCACCAGGGAAAAATGAGTAACTCCCTGAATTGGCTTAAGATTCAGGATTAAATGCCGTCTTAATAGGGAAAGGAGAGGGGGAATGTAGGCCTCTCAGGGAGGGATGATTTTCAGACGAGATGAAGGGGCCCCTAGAAGGAGACACGGGATGTACGATGGACAGCGACAAGGTCTGTCTGGGTGTGAGGGGTATTGTCTTCTGTCCTGTGTTAGTCAATCTCCCCTGGCTGATGACACTCCCGGGGTGGGGATTTCTGACAATTCCTTTTTCAGGATTTGACTTTAGGCAGAAAAGGGGGGTTCAGAGAATCTCTCTCTTCATTTTCTGTTTTCCCAGTGCCTTCAGCTCGAAATATTCAATATAAACTCACAGCATAATTTGGGGCAGCATGTCCTGATCTCCTAGTCATATTTTGGGGTGACACATTCTGCTACCTTTCAAAACATCCCTACAAATTAGCACAGTCCCTCCTTCCTCTCTCCCTCCTCTCCTCCTGCCCCCTCCCCTCTCTCCTCTTTCTTTCTTCTCTTTTCCTTCTTTCTCTCACCAGTAAAGATGAAGCAAATTATTTCAGGAGTGAAATTATCCACCTGTCCTTCTATATTATATTCATTTTTTCCTCCATTTTTTGGAACATGTTAATTATAGTTATTTTAAAATCCTTGTCTGCTGACTCTATTATTTACTGAATCACATGTGATCTGCTTCTATTATCATTTGTTTCCTGTTAAGAATTGCATTTACTTTATATATCATGGGAAACTCTGTGCATAAAAGAATCCGGGGGGATTCAGATGGTGTTATCCTCCACCAGAGAGCCTATCTTCCTTCTGTGCGTAGATAGGATGGATTGGGGATTTAGCACTTCAGTTCAATCAGGGATTGCACAGGGTTCCTGCTGGATTATAGTTTTGGTAAAACTCAGTTTACCTCTGTTCACCCTGTTTGTGGCATGGCCCTACTGGGATATTTGTCTCCTGAACACTAAAATGATGCCAGGACGCTTAATTTGCTCCTTCAGAGGTTTTCAGCTTATCTCTCTAGCGTCTTGTACTAGGAAACTTCAAAATTTGTAACATGTTCTGTGAGAGTGGCCAGTCCCCTGCTGAAGGACACGCCCCCTCCCACTAGTCTGTTCTGTTTTCTCATGGTTACAGAAGGAAGGAGATTCACTCAGTCTTTAGAGAGAGAATTGAGCTGCGCTCTCCACTCTATCCCCTCCCTCCAGACTCAGAGAATATCCGTTTGTTTGGGTTTCTTCCAGGGTCAAATCCATCACTCCAGTCTTAAATAAGAACAAAAAACTCTTCAGTTTCTCTTTTCCCTACAGCAACATTCTCCTGCCTAAGCTAAGGCTGAACCTGAGTCCCCACCCAGAGCTGCCGACATCAGCGCCAACACGCCCCACGATCAGCTCGCTTGGAGTGACGCCCTTCTCTCTGTGACTCAGTTCGCCCAGTCTCCAGAGCTTTAAACAGTTCTTTGATGCTTTAACTGTTTAATTTCATTTTTGTCATTTTCTGGTTTTTTTTTTTCAAGTTGCTGCTGGGAAGCATTGACCTTCCTGTCTTACTTTACCACCAATTTTTACTGTCAAAAATTCTAGACAGTGTTCTCTCCTGATATGGTGATTTCACTTGCATCATTCATTTGATTTTCAAAATGCATAATGAAGACAGCTATCGTGCATTTATGAATACTTTAAAATAAATTTGACTTTTACTAATCACAAAAGAATGTATAAGCATTTGAAAAATAATACTACACGTAGCTTATATTTTCAGACTGTAGGCAAAATACCGTAAAGCCTGTAGATTCACAAAATACTTGCGTCACAAATGACAGATTGGCAACAGTGGGATTAGGTGTTTCATGGAAACATACTCAAAATCAGTAGTTTGGCCAGTGTTAGAAGATACACTGAGTCATGTTCAGTTTTGAAGAGTTCATTTGAAGAAAAATCTATTTGAATCAGGCAGTGCCAAAGCAAAAGTGATTAGGAGAGCTTTGCCAACAGAAGTGGGGGAAGGATTTATGGAGAAAAGGCAGAAACCAAGCAAGGAAATTATTTTCTTGGCGGTAGCTTAAGTGTTTGCCCTATTTGGAAAAACATAGCTGGCTCTTTGTGAGTGGTTGTCCTTAGATTTGATTCCTTAACCTTGAGTTATTTATTTGTATGGATTTGGGTTTGCTTTCATAGGCTGCCAGGGCATTTGAGCCACTTCAGTCTAAAAGCCTTCTTGTTTAATTCGTGTAACAGCAGGAATTAACCAAATACTGCTAATTCTAAACCCAGAGTCTCAAACCCTGCAACTTCCTCATTTAAAGGTGAAATTGTAAGCAAATTCAATATCACTATGTGAGCAAATTTTAGATTTGGAAAATTTTGGTCTCACAGCTGGATAATATAATGTCAAGTGTTACTTGGGATTGTCATTTCTCAAGAAATCTACACTTTCTTTTTTAAGGGAAGAATGCAATGGAATGATTCCAGTGATAGTAATCTATGCTTGTTTACCCACTTCCAATAAGGAACCCAGGTTCTTTGTCTATTGCTGGCTGAAAAGACTTTTGTTAGGCTAAAACATAAGTTTCTCTTAAGTAATCTATTTTCTAGGCTCTCTTTGCTGGATGGCTGACTCCTGAATACGTTGGGGAAGGAAAAATTATTTTCCCTATACTTTTTGGGTTCTTGGCTAAGACTCTTCTATTTTAAAAGACAGATTAATGGGAGAAAAAAACAAACATAAACTTAATAACATATGTACCAAGGAAAACTAAGTCCCTAAACTGGCCCATGTCCCTTCAGTATAATGCTGAAGGGGCCTGAGGTTCAGAGCAGAGTAAATGAGAGTGGAGGGCTCTGCTCCTGCTTGAATCCCAGGGAGAGGGCTGGGGCTGAGGGCAGACTGGTTGCGAGACCCCAGGCCTCAGCACTAACAGAGAATCTCTGAAATAAAAGGGTCTCGAGCCCTCACAGAGGCTGCCAGAACAAGGACCGGGTCCTAGGACAGGAACTTTGTGCTTTACCAGAGCAAGGATTACAGGAAAAGCTTGTCAGCCAGTCTCAAGCAACAGGGCACATTTATGAGGGTCTCAGAAAGTTCTTAAAGAACTTAAGAAAAGTGGGTTAATGCAAAATGGAGGATGTCCTGGGATAGGTGGTTGGTCTGTAGAATAGGCTCGTGATTGGTTGTTGACGATGGTCAGACATCCTCGTGGGTGAGGGGGCTGCAGTGGTTCTGGGGAACTTCTGGATGATTGTTGAAATGACTTTGATGCCGGGGCTCTTGTTCAAGAAGCCAAAGAATGAGCTTCACAAACACTCAAGGTAGGAAAGCAAAGGACAGGCTTTTATTTAGAGATAAAGTGAAAGGACAGAGCTCCCGGCTCAAGCCAGGAGGGGACAAGAGAGTCCGGGGTGGAGCATTGTCTAGGGGATTTTAAAGGCAGATGAGGATTTTTCGAGCACATGAAAAAAGTTTAGGGGTGGACTTATTAAGCGGTCTTAGAATATTTACAAGTAACTTAACATAAGGAATTTCCTGCCTTCATTTCTCTCTGGGACACCTGAGTCCTGGTCTAGGAACGTATCGAAAGGTCGCCTGCCCAGCCCCCGAGGTGGGCTGAGGTATTGTCTGTTTGGTAAGAGTAAGTTAAAATTCTTACTTCTTAAACTTCCTGGGTGTTAAAATGCAATCTTATCTTTAAGATACCATCCTTCTTGCCTTTTATTATGTTGTTTACAGCTGGGCCTGCATGCTAAATTAGTTGCCCAGTTTGCAAAACCACCCCATCAGATCTGAAAGAGGAAAGACAGCACATAGGCCCAGGCCTTTTAGCATGCTAGAGTGAATCTTACATACGATTACAAATGATTAGCATAATAAAAACGTGTGCTAGTCTTCTCTGTCTGGGGAACATTAACTGATATTACTGAAGAATGACCCTAGAGCTTCATGTTTAACACAGAGTTTTGGTAGGAGGTTTCCTTGCATGTAGTTACATTGCTCTGACTGCAAATATCCTGCCTTGCTTTTTCCGGAGGTCCTCACCCTATTCTGTCTAAGCCCATGGTCCCTGCCTCAACTTCATCCAGGAACATGGAGTTTCTGGTGAGCTGTTGCCTATGGCTATTGACTGATGACATCCCTTGTCTCTCTCCCTCATTCTTTGGCCCCAATGTCACTTAATTTTAGAACATTTTAGAATTCTTCCTTGTCAGCATTCCCAGAAGGGAGACCCCATCATCCATGTGGTGTGCTTGAAAGTGACCCATGGGTATGTGACCACGGAGGCTTTAAAAAAGAGGATATTACTTGAAGCCCAATGATTAGAAGCTTTTTGCTAGTTCTCCCATAGACAGACAAGTCTCCTCAATTCTTTGATGCCCCTTAGGAAAGAACAGTGATTGCAACAACTGAGATTGAATTTTCAGGCAAGTCAGTCTAACAGGATCTCAGTCACAAGTCATAAATAAATCTTTAGTTTTCAGTTTTTGCTTTCTCAATTTTATCATTTCAAAATCAGTATTTAAAAAGTGCCAGACGGATATTCCAAACAGAATATTTGTTGATGACAACATGGACGCAAAACATCAATATTGGTTAGATACTTGGAAGTTAAATCAACCCTTTCACCATGAAAATTGCAAAAAGAAAAGCCAAAATCCTGAGCTACGCATTCATCTGCCTGAATTTAAACCTCTTGAGCATTTTATGTGTGCATACATGGCTAATGAAGCTCCACTGAACTCCTTAAGCATTTTGTAAGGATAACTGTAGGAATTACACAGAGTTACAGAACTGGCCCAGCAAAGAGCTGAGGAAAGGAAGTTGCTTCAGGGGCTGTTGTAAAACAAAAAGGCCACAGGAAGGTACAAACCTATTACTGAAGCTTCGTTCAGGAGTGCTTTAAGTGGAGGAAGACCGTGTGCTTCTCCCACACCAGGATTCCGCCTCGCGAACGCTGTACCCTAATTCAAAACTTGCATTTTATTCAGTGAAAAGGCCGTTCCTGAAGAGTGAAGATTTTGAAAGGAAGAAAAAAATGAGAGTAGAGAAGGTTTCTTATAGAAATTATTTTGAAAAATAAGTCCCATTGTAAAATGTAAGGATTAATGTATTAATCAGAGCTGGTGAACTCTCACATTAAGGGGCTTTGTTATGCTAATTCACTTGTAAATGGAGAATGGAGTGATTCTCCCATTATTGAATATCATTTTTAAAGACGTAATTTAGAATAATAAAGATGTCCTTTATGCTTGTAAATGTTGCTAAGTTTTAGATCAGGAGTCTATTTTAGTGAAAAAGTCACCTCGTTTTTTCAAGTTGCTACATATCCATTACACTTTATATTTAGCTTTACACAGCCCATGAAATTAACAAAAGATCTATCTGCCTTTCTTTGCCTTTGGGAAGTTCTCAGAACATGATCTCACTCCATCCAGTGCTCTGCGGCTCTCCCACACATAGGTAGGGGCTTAGTTCCCACACATTGCAGATTCAAGTGGACACCAGGTGACCCTGGGAGGAAATAACACCAGACAACCTTCAGAATTTACTTCCTCACAATCACTCATTAAAAGGCCGATGTATTGTAAACTGAGGCAAATCTCAGAGCATCTACACCAGAGGTTAAAACTGCTGACTTGAGGGTTACATAGTCCAAAGAGTTGTATGGTTTCCTTTTTAATGCTTTGCTTTTTAAAATTTGAATTGTAAATATTTAAAAATTGAGAGATTGCATGCCAAAATCCTGGTTTCTATGGAAAATCAGATGTGTCGATAGTAGGAGAGCAATCATCTGGAGTTGAATAGCAGCATTAAAACTGAAGGGACATTCTCTCCAGTTCATGCCAAACGTTAAGTGCAATGTATTACCATGGTTCTTGCGGTTGTTCTTCTTATAACAGAATTGCAAGGTCGGCGATATGTTCCTCTAATGTGTCTCCATCAAAAGTGGGAAAAGAAAGGATAAATTGACAGAGCAATCTTCAGGAAAAATGTAAGAGAACACAGTTCGTGCATAAAGCATAGTATTAGTACTTTTTTATATTAAGATTATTCTTTTCTAAAAATACTACAAAGACATGTCATAAAATCTATCACATAGTTGTCAGTGGCAACCAATGTAAGAGGACTGAGTGATGAAAAATCAATGAACCAGTAATGGACTGAATTTCATGAGGGGTTATTTCAAAATTTTACTGATATTTGAAGGCTTGTTTTTAAATCAAATGCTGTTATACATGTAGTTATTTGCTACATAAACATGGTGGTGAGACCTTTACAGATTTTCCGCTTGGAATTGAGGGTCTTTTGAATGAAGTGCAAAGTAAAGATGTCGCTGGGCAGCTGAATCTGGGTAGGTCGCCCCCTGCTTGCTTGGTGAAACCTCAGCCTGGATGGTAGAGGGTTCTTGACTCTGATGGAGAAAGAATTCATGAACGGGTCAGACAAATGTAGGTAAGGAAGGAATTCATTAAAGCAAGAGTGGTAGTGGATGGCAGCTGCTGGGCAGGCAGCAGAGAGCAGGGAAGAGCAGAGGGAGGAAAGAGAAGTTCATTGAACACCTGCTCAGCACAGGGCACATCCCTTGTCAACCCCTGAAGCCAGGGTCACCCGGTGTCCACTTGAATCTGCACAGTGTGGGAACTAAGCCCCTACCTATGTGTGGGGGAGCCGCAGAGCACTGGATGGAGTGAGATCATGTTCTGAGAACTTGCCAAAGGCAAAGAAAGGAGGTTTTCGGGCAGACTACTAAAAAGCGTGATCACACAGCTGCAGTCCCATCTGGGTAACCCAGGCAGTGGAACTGGCAAGCCCAAATCAGAGAGCTCAGCAGCCCTTCCCGACTTGTGTGAAGTACAACAGAGTGAAGACTTGTGCTTAAGTCTAGAAAATTGAATGAAGTAGCGAAATAACAAAGACACTTACCACTGGGATAAAGGTGTCTTATTACTCTCCCAAGAGGCTCAGAAGAGTGCAGAGACAAGATGCACAAGATGAGCAGCAGAAAGGCTTTATTTAAGGCAAAGTACACACTAGAGGAAAGGGGAGTGCGGGCAGCCTCAGAGAGGAGGGATGCTTAAAGGCTTAGAATTCTTGTCTTCTAAGGATTTTAAGAGTGGGGCAAAGGGCCAATGGGTATAGGCTTGACATGTGATGTCTATCTTTGGTGAGAGACATTATGTCATCCTCCATAGTCAGTCCTCTAGATATTCTGTAAGATAAACTTAACACAAGGAATTTCTTGATCCTGTTCTTCTCCAAGATTGTGGTTACCCTCAAGCAGTGGGAAAAATCCTTTAGCACTGCTTACCCTGCCTTAAGATAAGGTTGATCGTTGGCTAATTACCATAAAGTATATTAGGAACTTATCACCTAACTCCCTGATTTTTGCAATGGAATCTTAGCCTTAAGATGCAGTCCTTCCTGTTCTTACTATATACTATTTATATCATGGCATTTTTCATCACAGGCAGGAAAAATTAATCATGATTCTTGTCGCATGTCCTGCTTTACTTCAAAGGTAGCAAGCATTTGCACATCCATCTCAAAATACTCATCATATTGAAGAGGTAGCTTGGGATGGATAGAAGAAGGTGAGGGGAAAGTAAGGTCGTTCTGCTGCAGGATATTGGAAAGTAGGTCTTAAATACCAGCCACTTATCCATATTTCTCTTCTTGTAGTGAAAATTAGTCAACATTTTGGGCATGGAGATTATGAGAAGTGCAGTATCAAGCTATGACTTATTTTTTGTGAGAATCCATTAGTCATTAATTGATTAAGATAAGTAAGCAAGAATGCAGAGATTCCTCGGCTAGTTACAACAGATTTGATATGAAAATTAAAACCAATGTGGCAATGTTTTTCAAAACCATAGTGCTGAAATCAGTTTACTGCTTTCAGAAATCCCTTTAGGATTAAACATTGAAATGGAATATATTAGCACTTGGCAATTAATAATATAAATCAAACACTCAACAGACCATCTCTTCTTTCCTTGATTAATCAACTGCACAACAGAATGGTTGACAGTGTTACCTGTAGTTTAGGCAATGGGGCCTTGACCCTACGAAAAAAATTGACTCCCTCATGCCATACAAGAATCTTTGCATGAAAAATTTGGCTCAAAGATATAGATGTTTTGGTTAACACAACCAATCTAATTTTAATAAATTTTAACCCAATTATTCTATATAATTAATTACCAAGTTTTGGTGAAGTTGTATCTTTAAAAATCTATCTGGCAAGAAATAAGGGCACTCATTTTGTTTTGTTGACACCAGTTTCCAAAGAAAAAACAATGACAATTAGAAAAAACAGTCTAATGTTGTGGGCCTCAAGACTGAAAACCAATGACAATTTTCTCATCTCTGACTTTGTGAAAATTAATTTACACTGTTTAATTAGACTTTCATAATTAATATTCATAGTTGATAGATGAATAAAGAACCAGAAATTGAAGTTATTAATATGTAATATAATGGGGCCCTGAAACTAAGTATGAGAATATTAAAGTAACAGAGTTCTACAAAGATCTCTGGAGTAGTGACCCTAAACACCACCCCCCCACACATGCACATACATACTCACACATGTTAGGATAGCACCTACATTTCTGAGCAGTGTTTCCATTATGAAACCAAGTATTATTTCAAATGAAAAATTTAAGGATGAATTCTTAAATCTTGCCCTGCAAATAATTGGGAAATGATAATGACATCTCAGTACTAGAAAAAAAAGTTGTTAGGTTTTTAGTTCTAATTAAAGAGTGAATTATATGAAAATAAATGCTTTAATATATATATATATTTCTTTCTAGTTTGAATTCAAGATGCAAAATTCCAAAGCATGCATGTTCTGTGATATTAACATATTGTATTTCAGAAGAAATAAGGATGATATTTCTAGCATCTGATTTTTTTTTTGAGCAGCTGACTTTTCTAATACCAGAAACACTGGTTATTTACATTATCTCCCCAGTCTTGTGGGCATTTGAATTTATGATTCTGACTTCCACTACAGAATCTGTTTGTGGTTATTCTGTTTTCAAGCTATTCAATTAAATTTAATCTAATTCAATATATTCAATTTTATCCAATTTAATTAATTCATTAGTTCAATCACAATTTAATAATAATCCCTCCCAAATTACCAACCTGTGTTGGGTTTGGGTGCATAATAAACCACCCTAAAATATGGCCTCATACAAAAATAACATTTATTTTTCATATGACTATAGGCCTTGGATGATTTAGACTGGGCTTGGGATGAATGTCCAGACCCATCATGGGATCAGCCTGTTTCTATACTGCACATTCTTTTCCTGGGACAAGTCAGGCAACCTGGGCATGCTGCTTTGTAAATAGAGGTGCGAGAGAACAAGTCCCAGTGTATCAGCCAATGTCCAACCTTTGCTTGTATCATGTCTGTTAGCATTCCATTGGTCAAAGCAAGTCATATTGTTGAGCACAAAGTCAAAGGTAGGTCCACCCAGCCTGCCATGTGGAAGAGCACCACAGAGCATGCAGCAAAGGGTGCGGCTACAGGGAAGGCTGATGGAGTGGGACCATCCTGATATCTAACACAGGCATTTGATATAGATGCCCATAAAAAAGAAAGAAGTCAACAAAGCATAAGAGAACAAAATGGAAAGCAAAAGATATGTTTCAAGAGGACAGATACAAACAGTGCTGTCAAGTAGTCTTTAATAGCATAGTTAGATAAGCACCAAGAAAATATCTATTAGATATGGAGTCATGGAAGTATCAATAATTATAGTAAGTGTGGTACCAAGAAAATATCTATTAGATATGCACCAAGAAAATATCTATTAGATATGGAGACATGGAAGTATCAATAATTATAGCAAGTATCAGGCATGTTAAAGAATAAACGGGAATTCTATTTCTGGGAGTAGGTTGTGTAGATAGTTTCAAATAGTTGCATTACCAAAGATCAAGAAATGGTACATACAAACCAGTTCAAATCCTTTCAAATGGATAAGTAAACTTGCAAAAGTATAAAGAAAGTATTCATGGGTTAAATATGAAAAAAAGTGTTTTGTAAGTATGCACTGATTTTTTTTTTTTGGCAAATAGAATATATTCCAGACTCTATTTGTCATTATGGGGGACTGAAAAATGACGTTGGGCTCAGTGATGATATAAAATTGGAATTGATGATCCTGTGTGGTGACTGGACCCTCAAAGATCTTCCAACTTCCAGCTGTGCAGCAGGGCATAAGGGAGCCATGGCCCTGGGCTGAAGCAACCTCAACATCTCGCTGGACGTGTTCATCCTAACCTCCAAAAGAATTCCCTATATAAAGCCTTCTACACTTAAGTCCACAAAACAAAATTCAGAAAACATGGTTAAACAAGCCACCACGAACAAGAAAAAAGGAAGAAAAATCAAAATATTATCTTCTAGGAATTAAACTCTCAGAAATGTTAATAGAATTTCCAGATGTAGACACTTACAACTGTTACGAATGAATAAAGAAGGAATGTTAAAATAATCATAATAAAAGAGTATATATATATATAAAATCACTGAACTAAGATATATGTAAACAGGTTAAATACGTTGCACCTTAAATTGAACTGGATTAGACCTTGAAGGGCTAGTGCAGGTCTGCAGAAATGAAAGACAACTTAGTTGAGTCACATTCTGATATAAAGTTTATTAAGCATGTATTGCCTGCATATCTATCTCTTCTATGGTTTATAGTAAAATATTTCCCTTGAATTTTACGCAGATCCTTCTCTCACTAGGTCTTAGAGAAGAGTGCCCAAACACAGTTCATGTATGTATGAAATTGATGTACACCATACAGTGCTCAGAGTTTCTTTGCCCATTCAATACCTAGAACATTGTTATTGTGCCCCAAGTTTGAGATTTCTGGTTGCAGGTGTCTTAGCCCAAACACAAACACACATTCCTTTCCCCCAGCCAAACAGGTTCCCAGACACACCCATATGTGCCTCAACTCCAGTGCCAGAAATCAGTCTAGTATTTCTTTTAACCAACAGCAACTGGCAAAGGAAATCTATTTGTTTTCTCAAGATTAAACATTTAGAATAGTTTAACCAAAAAATAGATTTTTTAACTGTTGTTGGAATTTAAAGTTTAGAGCTGACTAAGCATTTATCTACAGGATTTTAATTCTGTATAAGGCATTATAGTTGCTGTTCCTTACCAAGCACATGTCAAAAACAGTCATTAAAGTAAATGCTGTTCTTCAGTCCAGTCATCACAGAAATGATTTCCTATCTTTTCTCCCTGGAAAAACTCTCCAAGGAATGTCCTTGTTTGTGAGTTTAATGGGGAAATGGTCATTATTTATGTCAATCATTACTGACTTACTTAAATTGTCTAGTTTTCGCCAAATACCTATGAGTCATACAGGAAGAAAAGAAAAAAATCAACACTTTTTCAAGAAACCAACCAATCAACAGAACAAGACTTAAATATGATGCAAGACTTAAATTAGAACCGTTTGACAAGGGACTTAAAATAACTATGATTAATATGCTAAAGGACCTAATGGAAAAGGTGGTCAGCATGCAAGATCGGATGGATAATTTCAGAAAAGATATGAAAATTGTAAGAAAGAATTAATAGAAATGCTGAACACATACACACACACATACAAACAGTAACAAGACAGAATGCTTCCCATAGGCTCAACTGTAGATTTGAAAGAGCCAAAAGTGAATCAGTGAACCTGATAGACAAAACAAAATTATAATTGGAGACCTCAACACTCCTTTCCCATCAATTGATAGGAGTAGACAGAAAATCAATAAGGACATAAAGAACTTGAACAAAAGTACCAACAGATTTTACCTAATTGACATTCATAGGATTCTCCATCCAATGAATACAGAATACACATATGTTCAAGTAAACATGGAACATTTTCCAAGATGAATCATATTTTCAGCAATGAAATAAATCTTAACAAATTTAAAACAATAGAAATCACATAAATGATATTCATGAACCAATTAAACGAATAAACCTTTACACAGACTGAACTAGTAGATGAGAGATAAGATGAAAACTATTACTAGAAATGAAAGCCAGGACATCACTACAACCCCAAAGACTTAAAAGGATAATACAGAAATACTATAAACAATTCATGGGCAACTTCGATGAAAAGGACCTATTCATTCAAAGACACAATCTATTAAAACTTACTCAAGAAGAAAGTAATAAATCGAATTGTCCTACTTCTATGAAATTGAAGTAGCAATTTAAAATATTCCAAAAGAAAATTCCAAGCCCAGATGATTTCATTGGTGAATTATAGCATTTGTAGAGGGAAAACCAGTTTTTCAAATTGTGTTAACACTTAAGGAAAAGTGTGTGAAGGGTATCCAGGAACCATCTTACTATTTTCCTACTTTTCTATAATGCCAACTTTATTTAAAAAAGAAGAAAGTGAAGGGAAAGGATGAGATGGGATCTTAAAAAGGCTGAATTTTGCAAAAAAAGAGCATTGTGATGATTCAAGCATTGAAGTTTCAGAGAAGTTTTGAGTCCTCCATGTTTTATTTTCTTCAGGATTTCTACCCAAAGTTATCTGAACTCTTCAAAATGTATTATAAATGTATACAAATTGAAAAGTAAGATATCACCTGAGACACATAGGTCAATAAAAATAATTGAGTCTAGTAATAAAGTCATGCAACTGATTTTTGGCAAAGCTATCAATGTAATTCGTTGGGGGACCCATAAATAGTGTTGCCACAACCAAGTATCTGAATGGGGGGAAAATTAAACCTTGATTCCCATCTCACAGTATACATAAGCATTAAATCAATATGTGTAAACAGATCTCAACTGAAAACTAAAACTATTGTTTTAAAAGAAAACAGAATGCTCTCAAGACCTTTGGATAGGTATAAAGATTTCTCAAGTAGTAAATAAAGCAAAGTCTCTCTTTATTACAAAATTGATAAAATTGGATTTCATCAAAGTAAAAATGTTAGGTATTGGAAAATATATCATTAAGAAAGTGAAAAGACAAGCTACAGACTGCAAAAAATATTTGCTATAAATATATCTGGCAGGCTTGTGTCCAGAATATATAAAAAAAAGAACCCTTAGAACTCAAGAATAAGACAAAACAATTTAATTAAAAAATGAGCAAAGCCTTATTAGATGTTTTACCTAAGATACGCAAGTGACCAGTAAAGGCATCAAAACATTCTTTACGTCATGAATCATCAGAGCAAGCAAATTACAACTACGATTAGATGGAACACACTTTGCAGACTGCCTAAAAATAAAAAGATGGAATATACTAGATGACAGTGGGTATGTGAAGCGTGTCTTACCGTTTGCTGATGGGAGTGTGAAATGGTAGCATCGTTTTGGGAAACATCTGGCAATTTCTATTGAAGTTAAACATATATGTCTCTACAACCCAGCAATTCTATACCTTTCCATCCTGAAATTCCTGAGATGAATAAAAACATATGTCCATAAAAAGACTTGTATTTTCACAGTATTTGAAACAACCCAAATGGCCAGCAACACAGTCAGTGGTTAAACAAATGTGGTATATTATATGATAGACTAGTACATAGCAAAGGTGAAGGCTGGAGCCAGATTCATTGTGTTGAGAAAGAAATACAAGTGAAAACATGAAACCATACTGTAAACTATGCCTTTTATACAATTTGTTCTCAGAAGAACCTTACTGCTCTCTGTGACTCTTATTTGAATTTGGGTACATGTGCGGTTTCACCATTAATAAGAAGGTACTTCTGATGTTTAGTAGAGAGGTAGACAGGTGGCAATTCACAGGACAGTCCCATATAATAAATACTTTTCCTACATTCTGACCAGCATTAGAAATATCTGTGGGATATTCAAACCATTTTATTAAATGATAAGAATTCTCTTTGTCTAAAACTCCACTCATTTAACGTAAACAAAAATGTTTTCATATAGTTTTAACACACACTGTATTTTAATGCACACCAAAAGCAGCCATCAAATAAATCAACAGAAGATTTTATTTTGCCAGGAGTTGTTCATTATTTTAGAAAATCGTAACACCAATAACAATGTTACGTCTGAGATCCCAGTACCTGCTTGCTTTTGTAGCTATTGCATTAACAAATATTCTACATGCCACTGCAAGCATCTTATTATTTCATTATGCCTCCTGTGTATGGTTATGTTCAAACATTTTCAAACTGAAATGTACATTACTATAAGGTAGTTTTATCATCTTTATGTCACATGTAGAGCTCTGTACTGACTTTTTAAATATATATAGTATGTAGGCTCTTATCTAGGCATTTCATTTTAGTACAGGAATTTGGCTGTTAAAATATTTGTAATAAAAAGAAGATGTTAAGTCTGATAGAGTTGGATTGCTCTTTCAGAAATGTGAAAAGAAGAATGTGATGGTAATTAGAGGTATAGCTTAAAATTATTTTCATTTAATATAGAATTGGAAAGTTGAGAATGTCTAAGGTGTATGGACATAAGAAGCAGCAGCGATGGAGAAGAGGCTGTACAGAAGGACAATCTGAGAAGTGTGAACTCAGAGGCATTGAATAGGTTGGTTAGAAATACAGTTGTGCTAATATACCTAACACTGAGATATACCTGATGACTTCCGCCCCAGGCACCACCTACATCAGAGTCTTAGGGTATATTTTAGAGGAATCTGTTGCCATTTCTCTTGTTACCATTGTCTCCCCCAGTTGACTCTAAAGGGATTATGCACTTTAAGCGTGTTACTGCCAATCCAATAAACTGGCCCAGGTTAAATGCTCTCCCAGCTAACTGCCCATCGAGTGAAGGGCCTGGGGTTGATGCTGGAAGTAGAATGGTCATGAGACAGAGAAGAGCCTGGGGAGAGAGACTGCACAGCACCTTTATTACTAATAATGCATTTATCCTCTCCTCTACCTACTGCTTTTATCTCTGACTTTAAAATTTCAGAGAATGGATGAGAGTGGGATCTCAGCCAAACATAACAGATGACTTGTTTTTGACCTTTGAAAAAGTCAAGTTTTAAGTAATAGCTGTGACTTGTGGGATGAATTATTTTGGCCATAGAGGGCAAGTACCCCATGTGCCAGATGAGGTTAAAGTTACAGCATTTTGTTATATTATCTTACCATGGCTTGATTCTTCTGTATGCCAAGGCTGTAGAGCTATTCACACTTCAATCCAAACAGTAACAGCAAGTGACTATTCTTATCTCTGTTTTTCAGATGAGGAAACTCAAGCAGGAGGTTACAAGCCTTGGGTAAGATCAGTCAGGAAATCAGCAGGTTGAAAACAAACATCAAATCTCCTG
This sequence comes from Phataginus tricuspis, assembly GCA_029783875.1. Classification (NCBI taxonomy): domain Eukaryota; kingdom Metazoa; phylum Chordata; class Mammalia; order Pholidota; family Manidae; genus Phataginus; species Phataginus tricuspis. The sequence goes on along the minus strand of JAQQAC010015530.1, from coordinate 4,361,478 downwards.
AGGTTAAAACCTGTGTTCCAGAAAGGCATGTTACCAAATCATGCAGAAATATAATAATTGAAAGGAAATATCTCTGAATTTATTCTTCCAAATTTTGATCACTTGAAGTCAAGTTAAATGAAACAGCAGACTCTGTAGAAACTTACATAACTTGAAAAATATTTACTTTATAATATAAAATAACCTGTACTGCTCAGAAAGCACCTTCTCAATTAAGCACAAGTTATGCGTGGTCCCCTGGCTGATAATAAAAGATACAAATTCCATTTCTAGATTTAACACTAACTCATTTGATGTTGCTTCCATCATTTGAATTATTTGGATTTCAAATACTCAGTCCATACAGTGAAAGAAAAATACATATTTTATATCAATATATATATATTTTTTCTTAAATTCAGTGCATTTAAAACACATTAATTAGAGTATATATTTCCCAGGAACCAGCCAGTAGTAGTTAATGGGTCACCTGTTATTCATCATGATCTTAAGGACAGATATCAAAATAGCAGGCCAACAGGCTGTCTCAGGAAAATAGACTGCAACCCTTTATGATGGGAAAATGTCCAACATTTTGCAGAGTCTATTAGATACTCATTTGTATTCTAAGACCTCAGAGAATCAAGTTATGAAAAACAATCATTGTCATCTCTGGTACTCTATAGTTCCTTTCCAGATTTATGTTCACCCGTAGCGCTGTCTAACCTGGTCTTAAAATTTCAGAATTGTAAGCTCCATAAGAGAGGAGAACTTACCTCTTTTTTTCCCTTTATATGTCCCCTGCTCTTAGAAAAGTGATTTACACATAGTATACACTTAAAAATATTTATTGTATAAGATGGATATAAAAAGTTCTAAGATAGATTAGTTTAATCAAGACATTTCTGGTTTCAAATGTTTAAGAGAACTCCATGTAAGTTATCTACATGTACAAGTATATTTTGAATGCTTCCATTATGCTTATTCACTGCCAAACTGGTCCCTAACAAAGATGTGATGTTTTCTCTGTCCTGCCTCAACAAGAAACAGTTCTATACAGGAAACTGTACAGAAATATACTGAGCAGAAATATGATTGTCAAAATTTGTCAGCCAGACAGTAAATCAATGTTGAAGAATAAATGGATACTTTATTGGAGTAAGAGTTAACGTCCATGGAAAAGAAAAAAGAGAAGAGGTAGAAGGAAAAAAAGAACAAGTTCTACCTGGAACTAATATGTTTACAGCTATATCCCAGTTTAGTGTTTTCACATGATTGGGTCATAAATAGTGCATTTATATGTGGACATATTTCCAACATAAGAAGTGGCATTTAAAATTATTCCAGCAACTACTGAATTGATATGGCCATATATTCTTTTTAATAAAGAAAGTCTATTATACCATTTTTTTCTCCCTGAAATCCCAGATAAAGTTGTAAGTCCTAGAATTTAATTAAAATATTCTCTCTTATTCTTAGGAACATATCCTAGAAAGAAGCACAGCATACAATTGCTGGGAATGCAATAATTAATCCTTCTGACATAAATGGATTCAAAAAAGCCAAAGAGAATAAAAATAAGGGATTTTCCCCAAATATTATATGTGAATGCAATTACATTATTACATTTCATACTTACTGCTCATGTATCAACATTGTCTCAATCCATACAGTTATTATAAGCATCAATTACACCCAATATGTTCCATGACAGCCTTAAATCTGCCATTCATCTGAGTAACTGTGAACAGCCAATATTTTCTGAGAAAGTGTGGATATGTCACACTACCTTTGCCTTCAAAGAGCTTTTAGTAAAGGAAACACATTGCAATACAGATGATAAGCAAAAGGCAAATAAAAAGAGAAATAAAGATGCTCTGGGTACTCAGCCTTTCCTTTGGGAGTCAGGGTATTCTCAAGATAGACTAGACTTCAGCTACATATCAACCAACCTCCTACTCTCAAGGCTTAACATACGAATGTGTATTTCCTACTCACACAAAGTGTATTACAGGTGTTTAGGGAGGCCTTGTTCCACATGGTCATTCAGAGATCCAGTCTGAGAGATGCTGGGCCATCTGGAGGATTGCTAGCTTGCCAAGCACAGAAAAGCGAGCCTGGAGAACCACTCAGAGTCTTTTCACTGCCTGAGCCTGAATTTGCCACACATCTCACATTTCACTGACCAGAAATGTCTAAAGGTTTTCTGTAGAAACAAGACAGGAAACCAAACTAACCATCAGAGAGGTAAGAAAAGACATTGATTCCATAACAAATATATAGAAAATAGTACCAAATAATTAAATAAATGCTCTGAAATTAAACACGTAAGTGCTGATAGGTGGGCCTTCTGTTTCTGTTCAAGAGAACTTAACAAGGAACAGCTTTACTCTCCAGTCTGAACCGACCGAAAAACAGACAAAAAATGAAACCATCAATGACAAGATATTGGACATCAGAGAGCAAAGGACAGCAATCCCCAAATTGAGAAAGAAAGAAATAAGCCCTATATTAAGCCCAGACATTACTTGGAGAGAGTTTCCAGGCTGGAGCACAGGGGAAGGAACTCAGGTGGAGCCTAAAGACCCTTCCCTGGAATAAAGGCACTGAGGGTCTGGGGGGAACATTCCAGACAGAGTTCAAGGGCAGAGTCCCCAAGAGGGGAGCGAGGCTCAGAGAGAAACCCCCGAAGATCCACAGGGAGGCTGAGAACCAGCTCATGAACACATGAAGGAAAGTGATCTGAAGCACGGGAAAAGATCCTCTGAAAAGGTTCGGTTAATAGTGACGCATGTTCTCGCACTATGGGAATAACGACAGTTTCCACCACCCAGATGGGAACATCTCGAGGTGTCTTGCCTTAGCAGTGAGGAAGAATCAGCCATAGATGGAGCTTTGCTCCAGTCTCTCTTAACAAACCTTAAAAACAAAAGGAAACCATTTCCAAGTAACTAAGCCATATCTCAGAACAAAGACTAAGAACGTTTACACAAAACAAACCTAACTAGCATCCCAAAGGTAAAATTTACACTATGAAAATATTAAAAAATTAATAGACATGAAAAGAAGTAGGGAAATAAAGCCCATAATGTGGAGAAAAATTCCTCAACACTGATTCAGAATGGACTTAGACATTAGGATTAGCAGACAAGGATATCAAAGCAGTTATTATAACTGTCTTTCTACATGTTCAGGAAGTTAAGTAGAGGCAGGAAAGATGCAAAGAGACCAGATCAAATTTCTAAAAATGAAAACCCAAATACTTGAAAATGAAAAATATGCTCAATGAAATTAATGGCAGATTGCACATTGCAAAGGAAAAGTTTAGTGAACTTGAAGATATAGCAAAAGAAACTATCCAAAATGAAACTCAGAGATAAAAAAGAATTTAAAAAATGAACAATACATTAGTGAGATGTGGAACAACTTTAAGTGGCCTAATATGCATGTAATTGGAATTCCTGAAAGGACTAGGAGGAACAGAAAATATTTGTAGAAGGGCTGAAAATTTTCTAAGTTTCATGAAAACTGAAAATCCACAGATCCATAAATCTCAATGAATCCTGGGTCCTAAATGTTGTTCTCCTAAACATGAAAAAAAAAGAACTAGACAAGGTACATCATTATTAAATTTCTCAAAGCCAGTGGTACAGAGGAAAAGCAGCCAGAATAAAAAGTCCTGTGCCAGGCAAAGGAACAAGTATGAGGATGGTGGTACGTTCATTGTCGGGAGCAATGGAAGCAAGGATACTGTGGGGGAACATCTTTTAAATATTAAAGACAAACCTACATCATTCTAAAAGTTTGTAGAGAAGAAAAGAATTAATTGTATACAAATAACTGGGATTAAGAAAGACATTGTATTTCTAACTTACATCTGAAGTTAAAACACAGTTAAAACTGCCCTCAATGTTCTGATAGGAAATGATTTCTAACCTTCAATTCTTTACCCAAATTACCAATCACTGTGTGTGTGTGTGTGTGTGTGTGTGTGTGTGTGTGTGTGTGTGTGTGTGTG